>JAUJYZ010000262.1:0-200000 GCA_033675265.1 Actinostola sp. cb2023 | reverse complement strand
TCATATGGAAAACAGGCTTTATTGCCTCCCAATAGACCTTTGTACCAATACGGCGGCCATCTTGAATTATGGGATGCCCAGGGTGAAAGCTAGTAACCATTTGGCCATGAAAAACTACGAAAACCTAATTTAAAGCAATGAATTGGTACAAAATTATACAACAATACACAACACATGTAGATATTAAGTCATACAACACTATGGTTAGAGTGAAATAGAAAAATAATATATTGTCGCGACTCTACAGGTACAGTTTTTGGTAGTTTTTGGGTCATTTGCACCCTGAGCATCCCATAATGTTTTAGCCAAAACAATAGAATAAAAAATGGCCGCTGTATCGGTAAAAAGGTCTATTGTTAATGTAAATTGTTTTTTTAACGTTTCGCGTGTTTGCAGCAGTACTGCTAATGGGAACGCACTTGTTATTTCATTATTTCTTCTCTCGTCTTTTCATCGCTTTACCGTTCCTCCATTGTTTAGTTTTGCCCACTATTCTCGCCTTTCTACCGGTTTATCGCATTTCTAATCTTAACCTATTATTGACTTTTCCTTTCTTCGCCTTTTCAATGGTTAATCGTTTTCCTAATTCATATATTAACCCTCGCTAATCCTTTGCACTCCCTCAGGACGAAGGGCTTAAAGGCTCGAAACGTCAGTCAAGTTAACTACGCTTTTTCATCGTGCTATATAGCTAATTGCATAATCATTGTCGGGTTGAAAATCATAAATCATAGAAGCCAAGACCTCAAGGATGGATGGGAAGTCAGTTCATGAGCCACATTACATGCAGATATATTCAATGTTCTCGTAGTTTTGAAGGTATATGAGCTATTTAACTAAGATCCTACAAGTCTGGATAAAAAGGTCGATCATTTGACGGTGTTATTTGAGAGTTTTAATTTCCCAGAATTCCTTTTGGTCATAGCTTTCATGATTCTCAACCCGACAACGATTATGCAATTAGCTATATATAGATTTCTTTTAAAGTGCGCATGAATTACATTTTTTTATTTTAAAAATCGATTACATATGAAGTGAATAGTGGGATGTTTCAGTATTTTGTGATATGAGCTTCAAATTTTCGAGTTATAAAGGTTTGAAATCGTGATATGCTAATTTAGTGACGTCAGTTGATTTCTAATTTATTATACAACAGTGCCCTTGTGCAAATTATTGACATTTTCATCTGGCAAAAAGTTTTCTACAACTTTTATGAATGATGCTAAACTTTTTTTTTGTATTTAAGAAAAGAGAACTGCTTGAAAAATGATAAATAAGTTATGGCAAAACAATCAACTGACGTCACTGAATTAGCATAACTTGCAAATGCGAAGCTCAAATCAAAAAATTCTCAAAAAGGTTGTCCAGATGAAAATTTCCTCTCGTGGAATTTCAATTTGAGATGCAAAAGTACATGGCATTGTGAGAAATGAATGTAATGCCACTCAGGTATCAACTCGCAGGGAATTGAAAACATTATGAATCACGTGACTTTATTGTAGTATTGTAGTCTTTTCATCTGGACAACCTTTATTAATAAAAATAAATAGTAATAATAATAATTAGAAATAATTAATTACTTTAAAAAATTGTACAAAGTAATATAAGAAGCATAACTTTTTTTTTTTTTAATAACATATTTTATATATTATAACTTGTTGACGTACCATGCTTTGTGGTAATGTCTGCTCTTGTTCGATGTCTGTTACGTCTATGTCTCTTTCCTTTGCAACTGCACAAATACTGCAAGCTGGGAGAGTCAATACAACACAATAGTTTATTTAGACACGTGTCGTCCAGGAGCGCAAACTCGTTCAAAATACGAACGTGCAGTATAAAATAATAATGTAATTAAATAACAAAGTTAAGAATTTTAAAAGTACTAAGAACTAACTATGAAGATACAGATACAGAAGATACAGTAAGGCTACGGCAATAGAATCATAATAGACCCTTTGCGGCAGTCACATGCTGGTATAACACTTGAATAACGAATGGATGGCATCCATACATTACCTATTACAGCTTCCAATGCAAACACACACAGAACCTAAATAAAGACACATCTTGATAAATCTTAGGCTCGATTTCCAGCTGTTTTAGGGTCTGGTTTTATTAACTCGTTGATTATGTAATCCACGAGTTATAGGGATGACATTGGGACAATTTTGGGATCACTCACTCACTCACTTGGCTGTAAACTTTCACTAGGTTGCCGTTGTTGTACATCGCAGGCCCACAACGTTGGGGGAGGGGTGGTAATCCACAAGTTGGCCAACGGGTACGTTTGATATTAGCAGGTGCAGGTAAATACAAAGTCACAACACTAGGGCATCATGGGATAGGACACAGGGTATTTAATACAGATTTCAGTGTATAACATTTTACTCTGCTACTGGTAATAGCATATAGAACAGGGCCCAGTTCCTGAAAGGCCGATTAGCGCTAATCCAGGATTAAATCTTAAGAAAACCATTCATTTTAATCCTGGATTAAGACTTAATCAGCCTTTCAGGAACCAGGCCCAGGTCAATAATACCAATATTGCATACCAAATTACTGTGCAGTAACAGGTCAATAATGTGTGGTATTCCAAGACAGGGTTTGATAAATGTTTGCTCATTGGTCTGTTGGACTTCAACAAGATCTTTCAGCATGTCTAATGCATGGTGTACTACGTCAGCTATCTTGCCGCTAAAACCAACATCCCTGCAAAACAACAAGCAATAGAGCTTTTCAGCTTGGCGTAATGTTTGGGCTCGCATGGGACAAAGCCCAGACTGCATCTAAAGACAAGATGCTATGGCGGAGTAAAAATGCAGCCTTTGCAACACCTAGGAGTGCGAATTAAATGAATGAAACTTGATTAAAGCCCTTACAGACGCAAGTTTTCTATGACAAGTTTTATTTGTTCCTTTGCCAAGGAAAACTTGACAAGTTTTCCTTTACAGACGAGCAGATTTCGTTTACAGACGAGCAAATAAAACTTGTCAATGCAACACTTGTCATAGAAAACTTGCTCATCTGTAACCGGCTTTAGGGTGTCACATGATACACAGTGTACATTGTATGTTGATGATCTGAGATAATCAAAGTACGAACAACAAATAAATACACTGACCTTCCTCTTGTTACAATTTCTTTACGCAGTTCCTCAAAGGCATCTATTAACTGATCTAGAGTAGCACCCTAAAGATTACATGTGTTAAATGAGGTTTAGTAAGGACTGTCAATCCACCAGTATAAGAACTTAGCTGTCTGCGGTCCTTATTTAGCGATTACTCGCATTTACATGATAACTAATCAAATTTTCAATGGTCTGATGTCAAATAAAAAAACTACATTTGGGAATTATGGTGAGTGCATGATGGTATTGTACAGTAATATTCGCCTCTCCCCCTCCCCTCGTCCCTTCCCCTCCCCCTCCTAAAAACCGCCAAGCTACGCAGGCTATATTGTAGAGGGTAATAGGGTACGCCTAGTGTGCAGTAAGAATCGCTTACATTTCTGTAAATGTAGAGTAGAATAAAAGCCATCATGTTGGTACTCATTACAGCACTGCACTGAACAGCATCTGAAACAACAACAACAGAAGATTACTAAATGAACTTACACACAATTCACATTATAGCCTGTAGATGGCATCTACTATAAGCCCACTAATTGTTCAAAGAGTCGATAACCCATTGAATTAATCATTATCAACAGCATCACCCAACTTTAAGGCTTTATACAACAAATAGTGCTACCTATTCTTTGAAGAAAGAGAAGGAAAGAGATTCCAAATAATATAATGATTCCCATACTAAATATTTGGAATCTTCATTGGTTAAACTTCATGTAGTAGAGATTGTACTGTAGAATGAAACTTTGACACGGTGGTCTGTCAGCCGACAAGTGATTTGGTACGCTATTCTACACGATTACTGACAGTGCTAAAGTTTCATTCAACACACTTAGTCCATGAGCCAGGGTTTTTTTTAGTACCATATCAGGGGGCAAATTCTTAGTAGTACTATTTTGATTATGACCTTAAAGTGTGTCAAATGTCATATGATAGCCTTCGCAAAATTGTAGCGGGCTCTAATTATTCGCAATTTAAGTTTCTCCCTTATATCTTTCAGCATGAAAACGAGGCTCGCATGAATTTGACCAAATAAGCGGCGATTTTCACGTTTTTAAAATGAAAACGTCAACGAAATTAGTTGTTAAAACAATATATGGCTTTTCAGTACTGTACGTATGTAAAACAATTTATCAGAAATAGGTCACATGACTACTTTTTTCATAAATTATATATGGCGTATAATCCCCTTAGCTTATTTATTTATGTTCGAAAAAAAGTGTTACGTGGAGCACTTGCTTATATTTGTTGTGAATTAGCCGTGTTGTGGGATATGTTCCGACTTGATCTGGAATACTAAATTTCCCATCAATCACTTTTTATCGACATTGTAAAGCACTAGTTATTTTCACTTACTCGCTCGCTCTCGCTTCACTCTTACACGGGAATGCATACTCTCGCTTAACACCCCCTATCAGATTACATATCAAATCATAACACAGGAACCCCATCTCTCAGCTTTACAAGAATCAACTTCCGCTCACACTCTCCTAAAGGGTTCATAATGTATCTGATGGGGGGAGGGGGGGATAGCTATGGGGATTTGGAGGGGGCCAGCCACTTTCTCCAGTACCGGGCGTTACCGAAAATATTTGACAAAGACTCGGAAAGGGGGATCCATCTAGACTGGTCATCCGCTGACATCAATCAGAATAGAAAACGTGGATCAGCAGGTTCTCTACTGCATAAAGGTGGGCTTTCCCAGCAACAACAATATCCTGCACACTTGGACCGTTACTTTCGGGGAACGAATATGTATTACTACTGTGGAAGGAGCCAGGAGTTATGATATTTAGTATCCACTGAAAGTGTGTAATTTTGGGGGGTCACTGAAAAGCATGTTAAGTTTGAGTGGGGGCCACCCAAAAACTATTATTGCAAAATGTAAAATCCCCATAGCCAAGGCTACTAAAGTTCATTTTCTACTTTCGTTTTATATGATACGGTTGAGTTTTGTATATCAGGGTAATAAAGTCTTTATACTTTCAATTCTTCTTCCTATAGCCTGTATCTGTATCCTTGAACTAGCGTCCTTTGCTGCTGCTCTGATGCTTCGTCGTTACTCTGGTACATCTGTGATTGGTACTCACCAGAGGTTGACAGGTGCCTTCAGCTCTAGAGAGCACACCATGGTCGCCCTTGTGGAGGAGGGTTACTCCCCTGACCACACCATCTCTTCCTTTGATATGTCTCATGACACGTCCTTTCTTCCATTCACATCTGTTCTTTGCGTCTCCATCAATGAGTACTACTTCTCCTACATCGGGGTGCTTGCCTGTGCCTTTGTTGATACGATGACTCTCCATAAGACTATGGATGTACTCTTTCTTCCATCTCTGACACACATCTTGTCCATCGCTCTATGTCTTCTAAAGAGTGAGCATTTTGTCCCCAGCTGATCATGACATTGGGGTTAAAATCTGCTCTTCACCAGCATCACTCTCCACGTAGTTAATACGTTAAGGGACAGTTATTCGTGTGTCTTTTGATGTCCATGATTACTGCTTCTACATATAGTTGCTCAAACGTCAAGGTCCTTCCCATCGTCTTGTATAAGGTCTTTGATGTCTAATGATCTCTGATCAGTCTCATACATTCCTCCCCACCATGGGAACTGGATATGTTGAACTGCCATCTAACTCGCGCTGCTTTCTGATCCACGTGACGGTTGCTTTGAAGACGACATCAGCGTTGTCTCAATGAGTCATGGTCCAGTACGTCGGGTGACAAACGTGTTTAGCTTCCTCTGGAACTTGTCGGCAGTTTGAGATACAGTCATCTCCAAATGTACAGCTCGTAAAGTAAAGGCTAGAATATAGCACTTGCCTCCATCTTTCTTGTGAATCTTGTATTTCAATGGTCCAGCGAAGTCAATCCCTGTGGTTTAAAACGGGCTGTCTCCCTCAGTGAGAAATTCAGGTATGTCAAGTGTTTGACTTTGACTTACTTGACTTTGGAACTCAACTGCGGCATCCACCACTGCTCTTTAACTGCTGCCATTGTGTTGGCGACACCCAGATGGTTGATGCTCTCATGCACATGCCTTATCGACCTCTTCCGTGAACACTCCTCCTTCGACGTAGATCGACCTTCCAACCTGGGGGTCTCTAGGTTGGACAGTCGTTACCCAGTGGTCTCTTGTGTCTGTGAGGTCTTCCTTCTTCAATGGGCTTGTTTCTTTCACTCGGGATGTCTTTCCTCTGGCGCTGTTCACACATCATTAGGCCCATGCGATGATACGCAATGTCCTCCAGTAGCTGTTCATTGTCCCACTCGTCTGGCTCATGCACGTTTTGTGGTGAAGAAAGCTATTTCAGTGCCGGCTTTATATTCCTCGTTCACGTTTCTTGTCGTCTCAAGTTTTAGTTGCTCCGGCCACTGTCCATGTCAGGCAGTGGGGCAGTATTTCCACATTATATCAAGCTCTTCTGTGGTTTCTGCTAACTTCAGGACACAATTGGAAACAAACACTTTCCACACCTTATGTACTGGGTTGCAAATCCAGTAAAGAGCCACCATATACATGTACTGTCCATCCAAACTGTTCTTGAGGCTCATGCAAAGATTCTTAATTCTCAAGATTCTTGGCGCCATGTGGCCACTCACCAGTTCGAGTTATGCAATTAATGTTGTGTTTCGTTTTGAAATCCTAGATTTTGATGTCAGCAATCCCGACCTGACCATGCACATTGAGTGTTCAACTACTGCGATTGTAACCGCTGAACAAGCTGTTTTGCTGGCATCTGCAAACACGTTTAGATGCACAATGCTGATCTCGTTTACTCCTCTAGCTACACTAACTTATTGGCACATGTACGTTTCTCAGCTGGTTGGTACATTTTAACCACTCATTAGTTGCCTTGTTTGAGACTCCAGCATTCCAACCAACGTACTCGTCACACACGTCTCTGTAGATCCCTTTACCTTCGACCATGGTGGGTGATCTTCGACCATGGTGGGTAATATTATTCCAAGTGGGTCATATACGCTGCTGAGTCGACTCAATAATATCTTACTATTTTTCACTGGTTGGTTGTCACTGGTCTGGTGACTGGTCTTGATTTCTGCCTTAATTTCAAGTACGTCTTCTCTCTTATGCCACTTTTCCAATCCAGTTTTCTTGGAATGTCTTCGCCATCCTGCTCCAGAATATCAGATTCCCACTTGCGCACTGGGAACCTTTCAAGTATGGTTGTTACTGGCTCGTTGAAATCTCTTTAGCTCTTATGCCACTTATTTATTTATGTAGCTCATTTTTTTCATGAGCTTGTCTACGTAAGTCTCTTCTCTCAATGACACTACTGTTTCTTGTAGATACAGTTCGTACAAATGCTATAGAGTTGTTTTCGTATGAGTGGGAAACCTACCACACAGAGTTACGGACTTTATAGACTTTCTATTCAACCAATCACAGCGCGCAAAATCACTGCTCAACCAATCCGAATGCTTAGATACGGCACGGCCACCGCACGACACCATCACTGTACGGTACGAACCCTACCGTAACCACTTTCCACTCCTACGGGAAAAAAACTATTGTTCCTCATACGAAAACGACTCTATTGTCCATGCTGCGATCACAATTGAAGTAAACTATAATAAAGCCGACTCCATTTGAACCAATTTAGCTCGAATTATGGAAAGAGCAGCGTCTGTATTGAACTGTCTCTTAGATAACTAATACCAATATTTCTACGTACAAATGTACCAAATAAATATGAGCGATTAAGTTGGCATGATACTAGTTAAAGTGATGGTGATATTATTCACCTTTGCTGGGGGTCGAAGCACTTAGTGTCGATTTTTGACAAGCAAATAAATAATTTCCTCAGTTTTACCTATGCACCAATAACAAAACCTGCCATTATATGCATCAAATTATCAAGGAGCCTTAAAATGTAATTATAATTAGATAATAATCTACAATTTCCACCTTCACGTGTCGTTTGTACACCAAATCACGTTACCATAGCAACCAAATGTCACTCGCTGATCTCTATTTGGGCTAATATTGTAGACTAACATATTCAGAAGTCAAGCATCAACAAAACATGTCATTACAACACAAATAGACATAGTAAAGTACAAGTTTAACATTATAACAATGGAACCGGATATTGCTAAAACGTACAATCAATGGGTCTGAGGGGTGTATACATAATACCTTGAAATCCAATGAAAGCTACATCGTAGACAAGGCTATCATACATCAAAATAAACTAGAATCATTAGGGATTTCAAAAGTGCATGATAGAATTTGCCCCCCCAGATGGTATTAAAATGCTATTTTTGAGGTCTGGGCTCATGGACTAACTAGTATGAATACATAGACTTCACATTCACCATAAATCACGTGATATCCAAGGACTTTAGTCAGCATAAAACACTGTTCTTCTCCAAAGTCTGACAGTGATAAGTCAGAGTAATTCCTTAGCATTGATGATGCTGGTGTCGACGTAACAGATGATCTAGCAACCATATCAGAACCAAACTCCTGCATGATTGGTGAACAGTCCATACTTTGAGAGAGCTCCTGAAAGAAACATTCACCGTGTCACTGTTTGCATTAGAGCAGATTGTCTGTGAAAAACCACACCACACAGCAGTCATAGTTGTTACCCCCACCCTCACCCACGGGGGAAAAGTGGTGTGAAGGGCATGGTCACAAGGACTTGTTCCAAATCCTAGAAAACATTATGGCCATGGTAGGGAGCTGTCAAGGTACCCTATATGTACAGCAGTGCCGTACGTTTTTCAGTGATATGAAATCTAATTCAATATGTAATAATCAGTGTTTTCTACGCTAACTGAAAGTTCGTTAGAATAGCCCATTTCCGAGTTCCTTTTATCTCAGTTCTGTTTCAAAACGAGTCTACGTGCGAAACCTTTCATATGAAAATTAGTTTTATTTACATGAAAAAGGAAAAATTATTTGCAAAAGAAAGGTTTCACACGTAGACTCGTTTTGAAACAGAGATAAAAGGAACTCGGAAATGGACTATTGCCTTCATTCCCTGATGATGGGCCATGGGCATGAAAGCTCGGATATATTAAATTCTTTACGTAGAAGAAACGTGTCTTTATTATGATATGAAATCTGTTAGAACTACAACGTGTACATACACCTATTTCAAAATATGTTGATAACACTCGGTCTGAATTGGATGATCTGAAACTTTTAAATTCACGCTAACCTCCGCCATATCTCGTTCGAACACCAAGCGTGATTCCAAGCTTGAGGTCGAATGAATAATTTGCATGTTACTAACGAAAGACCATCAGTTTCCCAGTAATGACATGCATGTACGAGTTTATCGTATCGCGAGACGAATTTATCGTATTGCGAGGCAAGTTTATCGTACTGCGAGAAAAGTTTATCGTATCGCGAGAAAAGTTTATCGTATCACGAGAAAAGCTTATCGTATCGAATACGAGTTTATCATATCGCGAGGCAAGTTTATCGTACCGCGAGAAAAGTTTATCGTATCGCGAGAAAAGTTTATCGTATCACGAGAAAAGCTTATCGTATCGAATACGAGTTTATCATATCGCGAGGCAAGTTTATCGTACCGCGAGAAAAGTTTATCGTATCGCGAGAAAAGTTTATCGTACCGCGAGAAAAGTTTATCGTATCACGAGAAAAGCTTATCGTATCGAATACGAGTTTATCATATCCGAGCAAGTTTATCGTACCGCGAGAAAAGTTTATCGTATCGCGAGAAAAGTTTATCGTATCACGAGAAAAGCTTATCGTATCGAATACGAGTTTATCATATCGCGAGGCAAGTTTATCGTACCGCGAGAAAAGTTTATCGTATCGCGAGAAAAGTTTATCGTACCGCGAGAAAAGTTTATCGTATCGCGAGGCAAGTTTATCGTACCGCGAGAAAAGTTTATCGTATCGCGATACGAGTTTATCATATCGCGAGAAGAATTTATCGTATCGCGAGGCAAGTTTATCGTATCGCGAGACGAATTTATCGTATCGCGAGGCAAGTTTATTATCGTATCGCGAGAAAAGTTTATCGAATGGCGAGGCAAGTTTATCGTATCGCGAGACGAATTTATCGTATCGCGAGAAAAGTTTATCGTATCGCGATACGATAAACTCGCATCGCAATGCTTAATCTGCAATGTACATTGTTGCAAGGTCTATCTGTTCTACAAACATTATCTCAATAGTCCATTTCCGAGTTCCTTTTATCTCTGTTTCAAAACGAGTCTATGTGCTAAACCTTTCTTAAGCAAATAATTTTTCCTTTTTCATGTAAATAAAACTAATTTTCATATGAAAGGTTTCGCACGTAGACTCGTTTTGAAACAAATATAAAAGTAACTCGGAAATGGCCTATTCAAATCGAGAAGGGCTAATTTAACTTTTGGTAATTAATTATAAACAGGCAACGCCTCAGTGTTTGGTTTCTACGCACGAAAACCGTTAAGGGGTGGACCATTTGATCGTTGATGGGGGTGGGGGTTAAATCCCAAAATAAATATCGAGCAAGCACTTCCACCTTTAAAAAAATATCGTGCAAGAACAAATGCATCAAAAAAAATATCGTGCATTATTGTGACACCGACTTCAGCTTTTTTTAAAATTTGGTAGACCTAAATTTGAGTGTTATACCTGTGTACTCTGCACGGGACAGGTCTTGAATTTCAAATTCAAAACCTAGCATTGTTGCCCAAGGGGCGTAGCGTGCATTATGCACGTATACACACGTGCGTACAATGTGCAAGACAAAATCGTAAGAGCTGACTAGCTTTGAAATTATGAAATCCGGGAAATGGCACTTCAGGGAGTGCGTATATGTATAATATTATTGTAGTTAGAAGCAGCCCCAGTGAACAGTCTCTAAACAAAATAAACTACAAAATAAACTGAGTGATCAGCATTTTACTATATATATTTGTGTAGCAAGAAAATCCGCTAGAAAACGAAGAAAATGGTATTTCCAAGGCTCTAGATTTCAAAATTTCCAGGGAGAGTATGCCCCCTTACCCCCCTAGAAGTGCGTGGCTTCGGCACTCGTTTCTCTGTGCGTACATTAGAAAAAAAGCATGCAACGCCTCTGAAAAGTATTGCAACGCGAGCATTGAATACTTGATAATTATATATTTAACTAAAAGAAAATGACTCTCCGTGCTTCTATACAAAATTAATGCACGCTGAGGTCTTGAAACTGCTGGTAGTGGATGCACGAGCAGAACGTGAGTGCATTCAGCAGCTTTCAAGACCTCAGAAGTGCATTATTTTTGATTAGAAGCAAGGAGAGTCATCTTCTATTCGCTTTATAATATAAAACTAGTTTTAAACAGGTTTTCTGCTTTGTTTTCGCTGCTCCGTACTTCTATAACATAACAATGAACAATGCACGCTCAACAACCAATCAAATCGCGCGTTCTTGGTAGGTACACATAATTTATATTATAATAGCTTATACTCCCTAGGATTTTTCTGTTTCAGTGGAAATTTCACCATTCATCGATTGATGGCATGTAAATTTAATAAATCATGATGTAAGTAGAACAACAGACTGTACAAATAATTAAATTAAATAACAAAGGTAATTTATTATACAATTTTCAATATTATCAATTTGGCAACTGAATAGATAGATATTGGCAACAAAAATAAATTTGGTTAAAAAAAAATATCGTGCAAGGGCCTAAGGCAGTGAAAAAATATCGTGCAACATGAAAAGGTGAAAAAAAATATCGACCATACTTTAAATCGCCCCCACCCCCCATCAAAAATCAAATGGTCCGCCCCTAACATACATGTATACAGTACAGTACAGTATGTCATAGACAAATTTAAGAAGACACATTTGGCATATTTGATGTTTAAGATTAAACAGGGCTTGGCTAATCACATGGGCCAAGCTAGTAAAATAGTCATATCAGTACAAACTTTATGCAATGGTGAGAATAAAAGTGATCACTGACTGCTGAAAGTCTAGCTCTCTGTCTATGACCAGATTGTTATAGTGTTAGCATTTAAGCAACACCATAGACCCTATGCAATACTCGATTTCTGTACTTTGCATAAATTTGCAAAAACTGAAAGAATAACGAGTTAAGTAAAGGTAAAGTAATAGATTGAAAGACCATCGACAGTTTAGTATTTACCCCCAAAAGTGCATTAATAAAAATGAAACCATCATCAAGTAATAAGCGTTTGAAAGGTGCAAAATACATGGAAACGAGGCATCTAGGGCCAAAGTCCGGTTTCTGGTACAAATCTATGTAATTTCAAATCACTATAACTTTTCAAGATTGCATAGTACAGCCCTAAAATTTGGTATGTTCATTATTGAAAACCCTCTCTTCAAAGAGATGGTCAGATATTGCTGTAATATCTTCCCAATAACAAAGGAAATCAGATTTTACGATTCTACCAGTATTGCATAGGGTCTATACTGCATTTTTTCGCAGCACTTCACTTGCAAATGCAACGACTAGTAATAATATTTATTAACTTCTATTGCGACGATATCAATATTGACATATTTTCATCCGCGCATAACGAACTAAAATATATATAATATACTGCTACATAATTAGATATTAAATAATTATACCGACGATACACAGTTTTGTGTCTCTTTTAGTCCAAATGACGACACTGGGCAGGTCGAAGCTGTTGCATTACCACCATCAAATTTGAACTCAAATAGTGAAGCAACAAGGACAATAATCCAGTTTCGCGTTGTCTAGAGATGACCGCTGTCCTTGACAAAAGACGCATTTGTACAGGCTTAGCCTCGATTCAGAAACCAGTCCGTGCAATTCAAAAATGTTTCTATTGTTTTATGTCAACATTTTTTCGTATTCTTGTTGATATTTGTGATTAATTTACACTGACTCGAGGCTAACCCTGTACAAATGCGTCTGATGTCAATAAGTACAGCGTTTTACAACGGGATCTGTGAACGTGAAAAGGAACTATTGCAAAATTTCGAAAACTAAAATGAAGTAAACCATGTTTGGTTTACAATGATTTACTTTACCTTGAGTGAGAACGGCCGAGAGAAGTCAATCCTAATGTTTCCATAACACGCACCAAACACTTCCCAGATTCCTTTAACAGCTTCTAGAAATGTCTCAGGTCTTTTAGGTTCACCCTACGACAGTAAGCCACTCAAAAATATTATAACCTGTAAGATTGCCATTTTTCACGTTTCTTCTCTATAGAGGCAAAATGCTGTACGGAACGAGCGCAGCGAGACAAATGACCAAGAGTCAAATATTTTCCCGTACGGCCCGACCTAACTCAGTCAATAAGCATTTTGCCATATGATCCAGACCCAGTTTTTTGTTACAAAGAGGGATGAAAAAAACCTGTAAACAAATAAATATAGCGCGCTGAAACACATACAATTTTAGGTTGGTCCGGACGGCTTTTTCCAGACCAGCTTATTCCATCACGTCCGGACCCCATCACATGACTTTCTCCAATCGTTTTACTAAGAGTGCGCGAGTCGGGAAATACGGGTCATATGTTAATGTCAATCTCGTCCCCAGACCCTTCTCAGCTTTCTAACGAATAATCAAAGGCTCTGGTAAGAAACAAACCGGAAGACCCAGATTCTAGGTCGTCAGATATGTGCATGCTCAATGTTTTCTAACTTAACTGAAATGTAGATGAAGTTTTGTTGGAGCATCGGCGATAACTTCACTGAAGTCCACCATTTTGTCACTGGAAGTGACCAATAATTAACCAATAAATATAAACCATCTAATCCCATCAAGTAGCTTTCTCCAATGGTTTTATTAAGAGCGTGCAAGTCGGGAAATACGGGTCATATGATAAATGTATTAAATACTATATATCAACTTACCAATAATTCTCTAGAATAACTTGTTTCAAATAACTGAAATTTGTCAATAATAATAATCCATAAGATTATAAAACGATAAATACCATATTCACCGGCATTTAAGCCGCACTCTCAGATAAGCCACACCCCGAGTTTGGCAACACAAATTTTGGAAATAAAAGCTTTTTGAATAAAATTAATAGAAATCACACGCTAAGTGGAATCCCAATGTTCTCCAAGATAAGCCGCACCCCCAACTTTGGATCACGATTTTCGAGAAAAAAAGACTTTCAAATGACTTGTATATTTAACATTTGTAAAAACCATGCCAGTTTAATTGACTTTCTTAAAATATTTAAAACAGTTTTTTTTAAGAATTCAAGTAATTTCTAGAGTCAGCAGTCAAAAATCCCATAATGCCTGCTTTGTACATGCAAACTTTCTCATTTGAGAAAGAAATTATGGGATTTTTGGCTGCGTGTTGCTCAAATTCTTTAAAAAATATGTCTTAAACAGTGAACATTTTGACCATTACTCAATGGCATTCACCAGTAATCTGTATTTTAAGACAAACGTGTTTTTATATAACTATGATACTTGAACATCTTTACCTTTTCATAGGAGATATTTACAGGGACAATCATGACATCTGGGACAACACCTACAAACACAACGGAACCTTTAATACTATAGTATACATGAAAGCTGTGGTTTCACTGTAGGAGCCCTTTCCCCGTGGTAAAAGCTCATAAACCCATGGTGAATCGGTTTTGTTAGTGTAACCATCATTTCCCAAGGTAAATTTACCGAGTGTTAACTCATCTTCTTTTGCAGCGTTTATTGAGCAAATACTGAATTAAGAATTAAGCTAGTTATAGTATATTAGCATGAAGGATGTGCTGTGCAAATTATATCCATAGAGGTATAGTACAGGTATCATTAAGTGAATCACCATAGATACATGTACATCAAACTGGAATGCCTGTGATGTTTACCCAGCTCAAGAGCAAGGTTTTTCGATTACTTCAGAGACAGTTTCAACTCCGAATTAGAACATAATAAAGATGTGTGGACAATTGGCTTGTTTATTTTCTAGAGCAATTTCAAGCTTTTGCATGAGAAACCAACTGAAAGGCTCCATGTGGTTTGTGGGTAAATTTGCCCCTGAAGTCGCAGTCATGGGGGGAGGGGGGGGGGGGGGGGGGTTGGTTAGCATATGGCAGAACATTGAAATCAAAATTTCAACTGGAATATTGTAACACAGGTTAAGTCCATAATTTTTAAAAGATGAGAGTTGCAATAATACACCACTTCACAGTTCTCACAAACAATAGTTCCAAGTCAAGGTTGGACTTACATGTACTGTGCATAATAAAAACAGTTTTCTTATGCGCAGTAATTCCAACCTCAACTTGGAAGACGGCCTACGTCAGTGTTTTTCAGAAGGGCTGATAGAGACTGTGAAGTGGTCAACTTGGAACTATTGAAACTGTGACATGCATATTGAAATACATGCACTGTATACAAACCTTCTATAACAGCATTGACAACCACTGACAGAAGACCAGACTTTGGTACCATGGCCTTACCGGTACGGGATCTGCTACCTTCTGTTATGCACAACAAACAAACACATCAAATAAATAAAATAATTTATATAAACAAACTCTTTTACATGAGTAACACATGGAACTGATGACCCTGTCACACACACTCACTTCTTACTACATTATAATAATATTCCAAACACCCATCACTCAACTCACTAGTTCAGATCGTTTTTTATTGAGGGAGGAAAGCCAGTCAGTATTGTTAGAAAAACCCTTGACACAAGGGAGAGAACGAACTGACAAACTCAACTCGCATGAAGCACCCAATCTGGGAATTAAACCAGGCAAGACAGCAGTGAAAGGTGAGAGGCATAGCCACTCGACCACCCATCCTTCCCATCAATATAAAACAATCTACAAACTAATTTGTCATGAGTGAATGGTATGAATCGACCAACTAAGCAGACACACTTGAGACAAAGCATACATAAAGGTGTCTGCTTATTTAATAATATTTACAAGACTGGTTCAATGGTATGCAGCAAGCACTCACCTATAAATATTTCAAGGTACTGTTCATTTGCCAACAACTGTTGCACATACTAGAAACAATAATGAAGACAATAATAAATAAAACCCTCTGAGACTGCAAACACGGTAATGACGTCACAGTTGCATTTACTTTATAAAAGAAATATAAAACATTTTCTGAATTTGCATAGCCTATTAGTTATATAAACATGTGGGAGTTGGGGAGAAGTCTCCAGCTCTGCGTAAACCCTCACATGGGTAAAACTGACCTGCACCATCGGCTGTCAACTTCTCTCAGACTCCCCCTGATGCAAACATGGAAAATGTTTTATATATTTCTTAAGTACACCACGATTTGTTTGGCATGATTATGGCTTTCAAAATCCTGTTTTTGAGTAGAAGTATTTATCCACAACAGAATGGGCATAAACTTGGTTCATGAGTTTGATTTACAGCGAAAGTCCACATTTTTGAAGAAAGCATTATTCATTAAAAACAAATAGCAAGTGTAAATAAAGTGAAACCTCTATAATACGGACACCAAGAGGCCAGAAAAAAGTGGCCGTAATAAAGGTGTCCGATCTGTAATATAGAGGTGTCTGTAATATAGAGGTGTCCATAAAATAAGGAGAGGCTCCACTGTACTACCATAAATTACCTCCTGCAGTATAGATTTATACAAATCATCTTTTCCACTGGCATGGTCTAACTTTCTTTTGATAAAAAATCCACCAAGATGACGCATCAGCCAGCTACGGCACAACACAAGAAACACAACTTTAGTAATATCATTATTTTTAGAACTGAAAAATGTACTACATGTACAATGGTATCCCAATCCTATCTCTCTTTTCCTTAACCCATTGACTCCTACACCGGCCAAAACCGGCCGTAAACATCGATACTGCTTTGAAAAATTCTAACTTTCTGAATTTTCGTAACATCGATCTCATGGCCAGTTATTAGTGACAACTAGAGAACTCTTCATATTTTAACCTCAAGTAAACTGATTTACAGGTCCGATTTCTGGGCATTAGTTCAATTTGTTTGCCATAAAAATCAAAAATGCGTGTTTTTGACGCAATTTTACACCTCGAAAATGACCGACATTTGACTTGGATTTTCTTCCAAAATACATCCTTGCGAAACAAAACGCCACTTTCTCAGCAAACTTCCATCTCTCTTCTTGATATCGTCGTGAATTTTGCCCTCTCTTTTCCTTAACTCGCCGAACAATAGCCATTTCCTTAGGACCACTTTCGCTAACACGTGTTTTCCTTCTGCACGCCCGAAAAGGATGCCGGGAAACATCTGGGAATTTCGGCATAGATTTCCCCGAATATCCGTTTTTTAAGAATATATAGAGTGTCGAGCCACTCGGTTCTACAGGCAAAATATTGCACCGGTTGCATTCTTTTCAAGTTCAAAGTCGCCAAAAATGCCTTTGTAGGTCCTGGAATCCACCACAGAAAGACCAGAGAGACGATTTCACTTTGAGTCCGCCATTTTGGAAATTCTGAACGAGAGTGTCGAAATGTGTTCGTGAATTCGTATCTTCCTCCTGAGTTCTTCCAGGAGAACGGTCTCTACCACACCAGTCAAGCTTAATGATGCTGTCCTGGGGGCTTCTGTGGTGAATAATGGCTATAAACACTCTAAAAATGCAAAATTGACCGCTCCTAGTAGCTACGAGATGCTGTTCCTCGCGGAGATTCACGACAAGAGAAAGATTACGTCAGAACCTGAGCCCGTGGGCTTTCAGAACTGTCAAGATTTCCATGGAAACCCCTTATTTGGAATCGAAATTTCCTACGACGTGATTAGGTCCAGAAAATCGCTAAAAAACGCAAAATAGCTCAGGAGCGAATGGGTTAAGGTATACACCGAATCGAAATATGGCGACCAATTTGAACCAAAGTTCTTTGACTGACCAACCTCATGTTCACGTGGAAACACAAAAACGTTTTCACACGAATGAGAGGTTGGTCAGTCAGGAACAATAGTTATTCAAATTGGTCGTCATATTTCGATTCAGTGTATCAGGGTACCCCAAAAACCTTTCAAACCACCGGTTTTGATATTTTTTGACAATCAAATCAAATTGAATATTATCTATCATCTCCAAAAAAACAGAATCTACAAACATTTTTTTCCTAAAAAGTTATAAGCTTAATCAAAAAACGAATTTTAGATTTCATTTGATGCAAAAAAAATATTGACAAGCAAGCTGTCAACAGCACTCACGCAACAAACTTTCCACAAAGATTCAGATGCGAAGAAAGTATCCAAAAATCGTAACTGTTCATTCAAAACATCCTTGAATAACGATGCCAAACCACTCACGGTCAAAGTGCTCGTATTTCCCGCTAGCAGTAACTTTGTTTTCCTGCCTCGTTGTCTTACGTTGTTACGAACTGTAAGGCGAACGACTTTTGACTGCCATTCATATGTCATCAGGTATTGAATCACATATTTTTGGTGGATTATCGCCAGTGTAAACAAAGGCGCCACTTGACTTGAAAAACATTTTGGGCTTTGTCTCAAAGAGCAAATTGACGAAAATACGGGTGTTATTTTGAGCTCCTAAGCAAACAGGTTTTATTCGATTCAGCTGAGTTTTTAGGACTTCGTCTCTGATTATCATTCTTCAAAACTGTATCTCCGATTTTCGAAATTTTAATTATTTCACGAGTTATTAACTGATTAGTTAAAAACAATGTATTTTTAGCGTACCGAAAGTTTAGTGGCAAACAAAAAAGCAACGGGGCAATGTATCGATAAACGGAGATACGGTTTTGATAATTGATATCTCTAGAGTGCATGAAGATAATGATCTTGGATTTCCGATAAAATGCGTCTGTCTGGGACTTCGCTGTATAATGCTATATGAAAATTTGTTGATCTCGACTTATATCTAAAACGCGTATGTACTTTTTGTTAATAGACCATTAGTTGGAATCTCCATTTATTTAGCTTTCAGAAAATGTATACTTTATTGGCGTTTAAATGGACGGATTCTGTGTTAGGGCGACTTGAATGCATACCGGTCGGCAATTAATTATTATATATTATATACAGCCCTTTGCAAAAATTATGTAAATCAAGTATATCAGTATATTTATATATCGGGTGCATTATGGGTAATCGAAAAAGTCCCCTAAATGTTTCACGGGAGCAACATTGGTGAAACTCTAGAATGTTATGTAATTTAGTCTCTAATTTGTTGTTTGTAAGTCTCTGCTGCATATTTTGTGGAAAAACTCTAAAATAGTATTACCCATAATGCACCTGATATATGGATATACTGATATACTTGATTTACAGATTTATTTGCAATTGGCTGTACTGTATCTATATTGGCTCTCTACAAATTAACCCCCCCCCCCCCCCCCCCCTTCATAATCCGCCTACATCTTGCATCCAACATGTATATACCTATTTCAAAAAAGGTTGTCGGTGAGAAAGACGATAGGAGATAGGAAAATGGTCATTCTAAGACCGACTGAGTGCATAGACTGTGGGCCAGTTTAAAAGCAATGCACAATTATTCTATTTTGCCAGAGACAATTGCCGTCCCCTCTAAGCGAAGACCTTCGATGGTGAGTTTTTTGGTTTAATAAAATTGGAATAACTTTGAGCCGCTTTTTAAGCAGGCCCACAATCCAATTCGGTCTTTAAGAATGAGCATTCTCCTATCTCCTATCGCCTTTCTCTCCGACAACCTTTCTTGAAATAGGTGTATATATACACTTGTTTTCATAAACGTTGTCCATTTACAAAATACAAAATAGTAACAAGGAATTAATTAGAGAAACAATGAGCCACAGTTCTGCATGATTGAATTTGTTTTGTTTCTCTAATTGATTCCTTTCTACTATTTACTATTTCGTATTTTGTAAATGGACAACGTTTTTGAAAACAGGTGTATCTGAACATTAATTTGATTACTGATGCGTCTCCTCAGTTTGTTGTTCTTACTACATGTACATGTATTAGATGGTAATTAGTTTACAGTACAAACCTGAATAAAAGCATGTGACTGAGGTTATCTAAACATGGATAAAAATTGTATGTCAGCTTGGAAAATACCTTGGTATAGAATAAGGGCTGTGTCATGCAAAAAGGGTCTGGACAACATTCATTATAATTATTAATATGTTATTTTCAGTATTTTGCATAAGAAGCCTATTATAAGGGGTCAGTGTAATAACAATCCATTAGATAAGTGTTTAGAATCAAACTTTGACACTGTGTAATTAAAAGAGCGCTAAATTTACTAGTCTTTTACATGGTGTCAAAGTTTAAAATAATAATAATAACTGTTTATTTAAGTGTCCAATGTGTTCTAGCGCCTGCACACTAATTGGGAGACACTGTACTCTCACACACACTACCGCTACATTCTAATATTCTATGCATACAACTTTCAGCTCACTAATTGGGAGACACTGTACTCTCACACACACTACCACTACATTCTAATATTCTATACATGCAACTTTCAGCTCACTAGTTCGTTTTTATTGAGGGAGGAAAACCGGAGTACCCAGAGAAAAACCCTCGAAGCTAGGGAGAGAACGAACTGACAAACTCAAATCACATGTGATCCCAGGTCCGGGAATCGAACCCGGGACACAGAGGTGACAGACCGAGGCTCTCACCACTCTGCCACCCTTTCATTCTACACACTTGTTGACGGCTCAGTAATGATGTTAATGTACCTCCAGCAGCTACATGAGGAGCTTTGATATCACAAGTAAGCAGTACGTAAGTCACCAGGATGTAATCAAGATGGCTTTTATGAAGAGGAAGAAATACCAATGGCTTGTTCTCCTAAAACACATTTATAATTATGGTATAAAGAAGGTATACTAATAAATTAATAGCACTAAAACACAAACTATTCCATTAGTTTATAAGTGATGTTTAAAATAGAGGAAAACACCATTTGGCAGATACACATGTACACATTATAAAATATATTGTGCAATGGAAAATTTATTTGACAAAATTATCTTAAACTAACAATAAAAGTCTGTGCGGATCTAGGGAGTGCACTGGGTGCACGTGCACCCCCCTTTAGCATGCTGCCCAGGAACAATTCAATAATACAATTTTTAATACAAAAAATTGGTGCGCACAACATTTCCTTATGGGGTGAAGCCCCACCTCAAAATCCTAGATCCGTCCCAGAAAGTAGTTTCTCAATCATTGCTTCATCCAAGTACAATGTACATCACTATTTCAAACTTTCCAAATTCCCTAGCCTGCGTAGCCAGGCTCTAGGGGAAAGGAGGGGGAGGGGTGGGGGGAAAGGGGAGGGGGCACTGGAGAAAAGGGGGCAGAGAGAGGGGAAGGGAGAGCCTATTGTTATTTTTCATGTGTAGCGTTCGCCAGCGAATGCTGACAACCCATTGGTTAAAACCCTATCAATCAAAGAGTTCAGATATGTTTAGTTTTAGTTTTAGATTTCATCATTCAAGATAGCTGATGGGGTGGCGAGTACGAGATCGAAGAGTATTTGGCTCGGGGGGGGGGGGGGGGGGGGGGGGGGCACTCCTTTGTCACTCCCTTTGTCCAAGTGGTAGGGGTGATTGGCGGTCAGTTTTGAAAACGACCCCTAAAAGGTATGCATAAATTAAAAGAGCTCTTGAAGCCATGTTGATTTCAACCCCTAAAAGGTACGGCATATATGACCATATATAGTGAAAAAGTGATTGTGCTGATATCGTTTAATCAGTGCCTGGACAATATCTTTCTTCTGTTCTTTTAATTGACCCTAAAAGGTACGGACTCGTGTTACGTAACTAACTTTTGTGTCGGAACCCTAATAGGTACCCCCCCCCCCCCCCCCCCCCCCCCCCCCCCCCCCCCCCCCCATCCCCCCCCCCCCCCCCCCCCCCCCCCGCATCCCGGTCCCCCCCCCCTTGAAGTTTGCTATATTTGATGATCGCTCTTTCAACGGCGAGCGAACTCCACGCAACTCCACTCTTTCCTGTCTCGCCGATGGGTTTGAAGAGATTGAAATTGTACAAACGGCACACTTCATTTTGAAAGTTTTCGTTAAGTTTTAAAGCGTATTTACTTGTAGCGTAGCCAGGCTAACAGTAGTCTCCCTCGGAACTAAAGACGGATGCGAGGGAGACTAGGCTAACAGCAGGAGATGTGTGAGTTTTGACACTTCAACGGAAGTCAACAAATTCAACTAGGTTCTGATTGGTTAACTTTGAAAGCTTACGTTTTCCAGACACATCAGCATGTTGAATTTTTAATTAGGGGGCGGCATGAAAAATAACAAGAGGTGACTGCAGGCTCTTCCTCCCCCTCTCTCCTCTCCCTCCTCTCCAGTCCCCCTCCTTTTCCCCTTCCTGTCCCCCACCCCCTCCCTTCCCCTAGAGCCTGGCTACGCAGGCTACAATTCCCCTACAGGTGTTGTGTTTGAGATAGTACATGTACATGTAAGTATGATACATTTGTACCTTGCACCAATGTTTTGATTTTGTACATTGTATTTACATGCACCTGCTAAAACAATATTAATATTTACTATAATGATTATAGCCTTTATAAAGGACACTCTCTCTTTGTCGATTGGTCTCATCCATGAGTACAGTGACGACAAACAGTCTTGACAAGTTTTTTCCACTCGTTGCGGACTTGAGTGGCTGTCCTCAGCTCCTGCTCGTTAAGTTCTATACACTCCTATGATTGTCAGGATGCATATCGGGCGAAAGACAATTTCTTTCGGCCACGACTAGCTTTCCCATGTGTGGGAGAATAGAAGGCATACTGGTTGACAAGGTCTTTATTTGGGCGTCGCAGAGAGTGCCCAAGAAACTGAACTGCCGATGTATGTAATACTACAAAATTGATGTGTTTTAGTCGAGGATGATTCAAACTGATCTCAAATCTGTTTCACATTTTGATCTTCGTGATCTACGAAAATACTTTGTGCACGCAGGATCTTTAATGTTATAACATAAATAATACTTGTACATTAGAAATCATTCTTACCTCTGCTGCTTGTTGTACCATTTGTATTTGTCCTTTATGAAGCTGTATACTATCCAATAATCTACCAAATAACTTGAACAAAAACCAACCTGTGAACCTGGAAAACAGGACACACGGCTCTCAATCCATGACACATGAACAGGACACACGGCTCTCAATACGTGACACATGAACAGACACACGGCTCTCAATACAAGACACATGAACAGGACACACAGCTCTCAATACATGACACATGAACAGGACACACGGCTCTCAATACGTGAACAGGACACACGGCTCTCAATACATGACACATGAACAGGACACATGAACATGAACAGGACACACGGCTCTCAATACAAGACACATGAACAGGACACACGGCTCTCAATACAAGACACATGAACAGGACACACGGCTCTCAATACATGACACATGAACAGGACACACGGCTCTCAATACATGACACATGAACAGGACACACGGCTCTCAATACATGACACATGAACAGGACACACGGCTCTCAATACATGACACATGAACAGGACACACGGCTCTCAATACAAGACACATGAACAGGACACACGGCTCTCAATACAAGACACATGAACAGGACACACGGCTCTCAATACAAGACACATGAACAGGACACACGGCTCTCAATACAAGACACATGAACAGGACACACGGCTCTCAATACAAGACACATGAACAGGACACACGGCTCTCAATACATGACACATGAACAGGACACACGGCTCTCAATACATGACACATGAACAGGACACACGGCTCTCAATACAAGACACATGAACAGGACACACGGCTCTCAATACATGACACATGAACAGGACACACGGCTCTCAATACAGACACATGAACAGGACACACGGCTCTCAATACAAGACACATGAACAGGACACACGGCTCTCAATACAAGACACATGAACAGGACACGGCTCTCAATACAGACACATGAAACACACACGGCTTCTCAATACAAGACACATGAACAGGACACACGGCTCTCAATACACAGACAGAACAGGACACACGGCTCTCAATACAAGACACATGAACAGGACACACAGCTCTCAATACAAGACACATGAACAGACACACGGCTCTCAATACAAGACACATGAACAGGACACACACACGGAATACACACATGAACAGGACACACGGCTCTCAATACAAGACACATGAATACAGGACACACGGCTCTCAATACAATACACATGACACATGAACACATGAACAGGACACACAGCTCTCATCAATACATGACACATGAACAGGACACACGGCTCTCAATACATGACACATGAACAGGACACACGGCTCTCAATACATGACACATGAACAGGACACACGGCTCTCAACACATGAACAGGACACACAGCTCTCAATACAAGACACATGAACAGGACACACGGCTCTCAATACATGACACATGAACACAATACAAGACACATGAACAGGACACACACATGACACATGAACAGGACACACGGCTCTCAATACATGACACATGAACAGGACACACAGCTCTCAATACAGACACATGAACACACACGGCTCTCAATACATGACACATGAACACACAGCTCTCAATACATGACACATGAACAGGACACACGGCTCTCAATACAAGACACATGAACAGGACACACACGGCTCTCAATACATGAACATGAACAGGACACACGGCTCTCAATACAAGACACATGAACAGGACACACGGCTCTCAATACAAGACACATGAACAGGACACACGGCTCTCAATACATGACACATGAACAGGACACACGGCTCTCAATACAAGACACATGAACAGGACACACGGCTCTCAATACACACATGAACAGGACACACGACTCACATGAACAGGACACACGGCTCTCAATACAATACATGACACATGAACAGGACACACACGGCTCTCAATACATGACACATGAACAGGACACACGGCTCTCAATACATGACACATGAACAGGACACACGGCTCTCAATACACATGAACAGCTCTCAATCAATACACACATGAACAGGACACATGAAATACATGACACATGAACAGGACACACGGCTCTCAATACATGACACATGAACAGGACACACGGCTCTCAATCATGACACATGAACAGGACACATGAACACATGAAGGGACACACGGCTCTCAATACGTACACATGAACAGGACACACATGAACATGGACAGGACACACAGCTCTCAATACATGACACATGAACAGGACACATCTCAACAGGACACATGAACAGGACACTCTCAATACATGACACATGAACAGGACACACGGCTCTCAATACGTGACACATGAACAGGACACACGGCTCTCAATACGTGACACATGAACAGGACACACGGCTCTCAATACGGCTCTCAGGACACACGGCTCTCAATACAAGACACACATGAACAGGACACACACTCTCTCAATACATGACACATGAACAGGACACACAGCTCTCAATACATGACACATGAACAGGACACACGGCTCAATACATGACACATGAACAATACACATGACAGGACACACGGCTCTCAATACATGACACATGAACAGGACACACGGCTCTCAATAATGACATGAACAGGACACACGGCTCTCAATACAGGAACAGGACACACGGCTCTCAATACATGAACAGGACACACGGCTCTCAATACATGACACATGAACAGGACACACGGCTCTCAATACAAGACACATGAACAGGACACACAGGACACACGCTCTCAATACAAGACACATGAACAGGACACACGGACACACGGCACACGGCTCTCAATACGTGACACATGAACAGGACACAGCTCTCAATACGACACATGAAAAGGACACACAGCTCTCAATACATGACACATGAACAGGACACACAGAATACATGACACATGAACAGGACACACGGCTCTCAATACAAGACACATGAACAGGACACACAGGACACACGGCTCTCAATACATGGACACACGGCTCTGAACAGGCTCTCACACACGAACTCTCAATACAAGACACATGACAACACACATGAACAGGACACACGGCTCAATACAATGAACAGGACACGGCTCTCATACAAGACACATGAACAGGACACACGGCTCTCAATACGTGACACATGAAAAGGGCACACGGCTCTCAATAAATACATGACCAAAATCACAACATTTTACACCAAAATCACAACATTTTACACCTAATGAATACCTTACTAATTTCCTGTAAATTCCTGCGGCCATTTTGTTGATAATGCCCTTTGCTTTCCTATTCAATTTAGACACCTGCTTCTGTCTTGCTTTATCTACTTTTTCTAATTCACACACTGGAAACAATCAAAACAAGCTGTAATGGCTGCATAAGGTCCAGACTCACGATGCAACTTTTTTTGCAACATTGTGCACAACAAGGTTTTCTTGGGGTTTCACACGATGCAACGTTGCGCGCAACAGTAGAACTCAATCCTACTTCTGCAACTGTTGCATGCAACATTGCAAGAAAAGTTGCACCATGT
Source organism: Actinostola sp. cb2023 (assembly GCA_033675265.1). Classification (NCBI taxonomy): domain Eukaryota; kingdom Metazoa; phylum Cnidaria; class Anthozoa; order Actiniaria; family Actinostolidae; genus Actinostola; species Actinostola sp. cb2023. The sequence continues at coordinate 173,430 of JAUJYZ010000262.1, read as the reverse complement.
GTCCAGGCCTTTACACTGAGTGTAATAATCAACCCATTGGCCAACTCATGCATTACCACCCACTCCCCCCAAAGGCACCCATTGGCCAACCATTGGCCAACTCATGCATTACCACCCACTCCCCCCAAAGGCACCCATTGGCCAACTCATGCATTACCACCCACTCCCCCCAAAGGCACCCATTGGCCAACTCATGCATTACCACCCACTCCCCCCAAAGGCACCCATTGGCCAACTCATGCATTACCACCCACTCCCCCCAAAGGCACCCATTGGCCAACTCATGCATTACCACCCACTCCCCCCAAAGGCACCCATTGGCCAACTCATGCATTACCACCCCTCCCCCCAAAGTTGTGAGCCTGCAATATACTTCAGCGGCAACGTGATTGGAAAAAGTTTACAGCCAAGTGAGTGATCCCAAAATTGTCCCATAATCCACGAGTTAAAAAAGTGGCAGAGCCTGCAGATATACTAGCTGTAACGTGATTGGAAAAAGTTAACATGCAGATGATCCCAAAATTGTCCCATAATCCACGAGAAAAACTGGCAGATACATGTAGATGTACTGTAAGTCGAAATCCTAACATGCAGATCGATAAGCCACAAAACTCAAGAAACTTGTATTTATTTAAAATACATGTAGGTACATTCTTTGCCACGAAAAAAGCCATCAAAACAGTAAAGTAAAAGTAAAGTAAAGAGACCTTATAAATTTAATGTTGGTAACTTGTAATAGTAAACATTAATCAGGGCTTATGGTAGGATACGGGAAAAAAATCAAAATTATGCAGGATTTTTGGTGAATTATGCGGGAAATTATGCGGGATGACGTCATACATTTTAAAGCAGAAATAAAATTGTTTCGTAAACACGAAATTTAGACAACAGGTCCCCACAGTTTTTAACATAGAACACCTTGTCATTCCAGTGTGAATTCCATTTCGACGATTTGGGAATCTAGGAATCGAAGGAAATCTACTGATAACTTCGGTTAATTTGTGAAGAATCTTTGAGAAATAGCGAATATACAACTTGTGTAGATACCTGTTTTATGATTTTCTACAAATTTCTCCAAATTATGCATGATTATGCGGGAATTGCCGGATTATGCGGAGCAAGCCAAATTATGCGGTTCCGCATCCGCACATCCTACCATGAGCCCTGATTAATAATAAACAGTGCTCCTTTTTATGGGTATTTAACGCTGAACCGAGCTACACGGATTAGAGAGAAGTCAAACAAATACTATTCCAGATGTTTTCGCTCCCCCAATTTTAAATGAAAATTTTAGGTAAGAAATTTATGTGGCTTAATTATCTGTCAGTGTTTAAGGGCCTGTTTACAATACGGAGAGATAACCCTAGCACTAATCATCCTAGCAGCTATATATCAATTGCTTTCTGTTGACATGGGCCGGTGTAGAGTTCTTTCGGGTACTAGGATCATCCTAGCACTAGGGTCATCCTGTCTTGCAGATAGGATGATCCTACTACTAGGGTTAACTTTTCGTCATGTAAACGAAACGAGAGATAACTCTAGTGCTAGGGTTGTAATCACCTGAGCACTTCATTAATATGGTAAACGAACCTAGTAACACAACCAGAAACACACCCATTATGTGTGTTGGCATTTTATCATGTAAATGCAATGTAAAGTTGTCCCTATTGCTAGGAAGATCCTAGCGCTAGGGTTATCCCTCTCTCATGTAAACAGGCCCTAAGGTATGTTAAATATTTAGCAGACAGCTCTAAAACAATCACAAGTAACTTCACTGGCCAACCTTTCTGTACATCAGATCCATTGGTACTGTCCTGGTACACTGAATTAAGAATGCAGTTCTTGACTCTGAAGACAAGAAAAAGCATGTCAGTTAATGACAATAATGAACACTATGTTTAAGTAACTTACAGTAGGTAGGAAATATTGCATATGTAAAAATAAGAAATATCTAAATTTCAAAAATAGGACTGGAATGACTCTCATTCATTATAAAATAACGATATAATGTGTGCTCTGATTAGCCAAATGATGCATATATTCCATGTGCTCTATGAGAGCATACATGTATGTATATGTTACAGGTCAAATTTAATTTCAGGTCATTTTAAATTCAATCTAGGTTGATTTTTTTCAACCTAGGTCATATTTTGAATATCTAAGATTCTTAAAAGGGATTTATTTTTGGGGATTCTCAAAAGAACTAGACGACTTCCTGGCACCCACGTACCCCTCCCTTCATTCTCTCCCTACCTATCCCTCCTTTCCTTTCCTGTCTGCCTACATTAATTCTGTCTATCTGTCTATTTATACCATATTAACATATTTTTTTCAATTTTTGTCTTACCTTGTCTGGGACTTGAACTCCGAACTCTGACTGTAGACCAGCGTTGACCAGCGCATTAACCAACTATGCCATCGAGGATTTCGATGTCGGATTAGCATCATATTTACATTTTATTAATGTTATTCGTTTTCTATTATGTCATGTCATTTAAATTCACGCATGCGCACTAGATCAAAACACGGACTTGGCAATATGGCGGTTCGCGAACCAGGGGTTGATCGTGAGGCTTTCTACCGAAAAATAACAACCTGAAACAGGAAACTAAAAGTAAAAATTCGCTTGTGACTTTCGTACTTTGTACTTGACGGACAAATTTTATGAAAAGGCAAAGAAATTCCTTAGTGGTGCCTCGTTCAATTCACGGACCGTGAGTTGAGTTTGTCATCCGGTTCGTTCTCTCCCTTGCTTCGAGGGTTTTTCGCTGGGTACTCCGGTTTTCCTCCCTTGGTAAAAACGAACTAGTGAGACAAGTGTTGGGTGTACAGAATATAGAATGTAGTAAGAAGTGAGTGTGAGAGTCGTGTCCCCACTAGCAGTACTGATATAAACACTTGACACGTTAAACATGGTATTTATTTATTTATTTTACTAGTAGCAGTTTGTATTCACATCAATGCGTCAACACTTCCGTGTCTTGCTCTCTAGTACAACGAAGCAGCTTGTATTCATGTCAACGTGTCAACGCTTCCCTGTCTTGCTCTTTAGTAGAACGAAGCAGCTTGTATTCACGTCAACACGTACCTGTATTGATCTCTAGTAGAACGAAGCAGATTGTATTCATTCCTACCAAGTCTACCCCAATCCTAACCCTAACCCCAAGGTACTTGATTACTATAGCCTTCCCTAATACTAACCCTAAACCTAACTCCAAGGTACTTGATTACTATAGCCTTCCCCAATACTAACCCTAAGCCTAACCCCAAGGTACTTGATTACTTAGCCTTCCCAAATACTAACCCTAAACCTAACCCCAAGGTACTTGATTACTATAGCCTTCCCCAATACTTAACCCTAAACCTAATCCCAAGGTACTTGATTACTATAGCCTTCCCAAATACTAGTGTTAACCCTAAACCTAACCCCAAGGTACTTGAATACTATATAATCTTCCCTAATACTAATAACCTAGGTTGAAAAAAATCAACCTAGAAAAAAATAACCTAGGTTAAAAACATTTAAACAAATTCAAAAAAAAGACCTGAAATTAAATTTGACCTGTAACATATACACTGTATGTAGCACGCGCACGCAGATATTTAAACATTTTTTAACGAACAAAATTGAAAACTAGCCTTCAATCATAATTGTATTTTCGCCATGTGTACATGTACATGACATGTACTTTCTAACAATGATTCACCTCAGAGTTCTTTAAGTTTCAAGAGTCGATTTCTAATCTTAAACAAACCTGTCAGAGTTGAGGACTGATTTTTTGACACAAGGAACTTGAAGGCCGATGTCACAATTCCAGATAAAGACAATGTGACAAAATGTCCTCTTGAAAAGATTCTGTCTACGAAAGATCAAACACAAGTGAAACAAGTTATTAAAATGATCGAGCCGGCCAGCAACAAGTGCATTTGACCAGTTACGCAGAACATTGCAGCTATAGCTATTCCAAATACTAAACGATAATTGACTTTAGTATAATTATACCACACAAGTGAATAGTGCATTTTGTGCACTGTGATTGGTTAATCAAAGCTATTTACCTCCGAGCAAAACAAGATGGCAGGGCATTTTGTGCATTCTTGCCTTTGCGTCCGTAACTTTGTCAAAGCTATTTACCTCCTGTGATTTGGCTTTCATTTCTTTGGAGCAGTTTGCACCAAAGATGCACAAAGATTAATCAAAGCTATTTGCACCTCCGAGCAAAATGATGGCAGGGCCGTGCACAGCAATCAATCAATGCGCCATTGCTACGATGATTATAAACGATAAATGAATGTACATGTACATGGAAGGATCCTCCTATTAAAACCCAACAACTGGTGGATTCATGCAATGTACTGCTCTACAGCTTGATATAGTACATATAATTAAGCTTATATACACGTAGTTAACCATGAGAAATTTAAATCTTCAAAACTCTACTTAGAACCCTGTATACAGATAGTTTGAAATGTACTGTGTAATTGATCATCAATCTAAGAATTCTTACTTGGTATATACAGCCATGTTGAGGATATTATGCAGTCCTTTACTTGGGATGGTGTCTGTATAAAAGAGCTGGAAAGAATGGTACAAACAGATTTATTAACCAACTCACTGATGTCATACAGTTGAACATACACTAACAGACACCTCCCATAAGCAGACACATTCCACGGACAACTCCCATAAGCAGACACATTCCACGGACACCTCCCATAAGAAGACACCTTTCACGGACACCTCCCATAAGCAGACACCTTCCACGGACACCTCCGATAAGCAGACACATTCCACGGACACCTCCCATAAGCAGACACCTTCCACGGACACCTCCGATAAGCAGACACATTCCATGGACACCTCCCATAAGCAGACACCTTCCACGGACAACTCCCATAAGCAGACACCTTCCACGGACACCTCCCATAAGCAGACACATTCCACGGACACCTCCCATAAGCAGACACCTTCCACGGACACCTCCCATAAGCAGACACCTTCCACAGACACCTCCCATAAGGAGACACCTTCCACGGATACCTCCCTATAAGCAGGCACCTTCCATAAGCAGACATCTCCCATAAGCAGTCTACACCCCCATAAGCAGACACCTCCCATAAGCAGACACCTCCCATAAGCCGACACCTTCCATAAGCGAACACCTTCCATAAGTGGACACCGCCCATAAGCGGACACCTCCCGTAAGGAAGGTGCCCCCTTCCTCCCGTAAGGAAGGGGGCACCTCCAGTAAGGAAGGGGGCACCTCCCGTAAGGAAGAGGGCACCTCCCATAAGGAAAGGGGCACCTCCCATAAGAAAAGGGGACCTCCAGTAAGGAAGGGGGCACCTCCCATAAGAAAAGGGGACCTCCTGTAAGGAAGGGGCGCCTCCCATAAGGAAGTGGGCAACACCTGTAAGGAAGTGGGCACCACCCGTAAGGAAGTGGACACCTCCCGTAAGGAAGGGGACACCTCCCGTAAGAAAAGGGGAACCCCCCATAAGGAAGTGGGCACCTCCTGGAAGGAAGGGGGCACCTCCTGGAAGGAAGGGAACACCAACAGTAAGGAAGGGGGCACCTCCTGTAAAGGGGCACCTCATGTAAGTGGACAGCTCCTGTAAGAGGACACCTCCTGTAAGAGGAAACCTCCTATATGGGGACACCTCCTATAAGGGGACACCTCCTGTAAGGGGACACCTCCTGTAAGGGGACACCTCCTGTAAGGGGACACCTCCTGTAAGGGGACACCTCCTGTAAGGGGACACCTCCTGTAAGGGGACACCTCCTGTAAGGGGACACCTCCTGTCAGGGGACACCTCCTGCCAGGGGACACCTCCTGTAAGGGGACACCTCCTGTAAGGGGACACCTCCTGTAAGGGGACACCTCCTGTAAGGGGACACCTCCTGTCAGGGGACACCTCCTGCCAGGGGACACCTCATGTAAGGGGACACCTCCTGTAAGGGGACACCTCCTGTAAGGGGACACCTCCTGTAAGGGGACACCTCCTGTAAGGGGACACCTCCTGTAAGGGGACACTTTTCACTGTATGTTTCATGTACAGTTAATGGACATCAACAAGGCGGGAAAAAGTGTCTGTATGAACGGTAGTCTCTATTTAACAGGGGTTTTTAACAGCAAATTTATGGCATAATAACTGACTGTCACTACAACACTTGTAAACCCTCCCATATACAAGTTATACAAAGGTGTCAAGTTGTCAATATCCTAACCTGTTCACTTTCAGGGCAGCATGTCGTGCACCCTTTTCCCATAAACGGTCTTTCTCTTGTGAATACACCAGGTATCACAGCATTGGGAACTTGGAATTTTCTTTCTATTGCTGGCATGAGTGACTCATAGTCATTCTACAAATAGACAATTCATTATTAGAGTGGTTTTCATAAACCCGTGAAATACATGTTAGCATAATACGCTTTATTACTCCGTAATTCCATTGTTTTCTTTTGTGTGTTTATGGCTATTACTCACTGACTAATACGATTTGTTTCACAGGTTTATGAAAACCACTCTATACAGACTGTCTACTATTTTACAAATACTACATAATTATACGATGTAAGGCCTATGCATGTAAGTTCAAACACTGTGCTTTCCAAGAGCTTCAAAAGAAGCCACCTCATATCTATTGTTTGACATGAGAATGGCTCATGATTAGTACGATGTCTGAACTAGGCCTAACTTGCATGTACAAGTGCATCTGAACAACTATTTGCTGTAATTTGCACTATATAGATATGTATCTATTATTATTTTTAATAATTCATGAGGAAAACACAATAGAAATCATAGCCGTGGAAGAGCTTGTATTTTTGATAAAAATCGTCGTGATTTGCATAGACTAAAACTTTGATTTTCTCGCCAAACTTACTGGCATCTTGAAAATTATAGTAGAACAAGATTTTATAGATCTGTGGATATAAGTCCGATACAATATTCACATCTGTGTTGTATGAGATCTAGAGGGTACAATCACGAGCCTAAATATCTCATACAACACAGCCGCTCATATTGTATCTATTATTATATTATTATTATTATTATACTTATAATATTGTATTGCAAACATATCATTCATGTAATGACCAGGGTTGTCACTAGGGGTTTGAGTAGAAGGTTCTGGGAATAATTATTTGAATAATAATAATTTTAATACAGGTTATATTGCGCAAAATCACATGTGTATATAATCTAAGTGTGGTTATTAACTAGGAGAGATGCTAGGTCAGCGGCATCATTAGCTCTGCGCATGCGCCTGGCTCAGTCGCTGGCCACGTTGCTTGTATGTCGCTTGCTCCACCATTGCTCGTTGCTGGTTTAGCTTGTGTTTTTTTTTTTGTGCTTTACAAACCCTACAACTACAACTCTGCCTCAAAACAAATGTCTCAAGGCAAGGCATGATACACTTTAACATTCAGAATAACTGGCACAGTGGTCAGAGTAGCCAAGAAAATGTTCCAGTTGACAGCTCAGATTTTGACAACAATGTCATTATATTCAGAGTCAATACTTTCAATTATTATATGGCAAAAAAAATTGCCAAATGTTGAATTGTGATTGGTCAATTTATAAGTGGTCCATAACTTCCCTTATGGACCATAGTGGATGAAATCATCCTTTTGGTGTATGTATGCTGTTCCAGCACTCGCACTGTATTTGTTGGTACAGAAGCCATATAATAAACATAACTTATTAACCTTGTTTGTTTGATCTGTATTGTAAAGCCTGGTTTCCATATGATCGCTGTGATCGCCCAAAACCATGTTTGGCAAATCACAGAGATCCTACTATCTTTGGCAAAGATAGTAGGAACTATCTTTGGCAAAGATAGTAGGAAGGCTGCGATTCGCTGAACATGGTTTTGGGAGATCGCAGCGATCATATCACTTTTTTATGGCCGACGTGCTTGATTTTATGGACCGCACGCAACATGCTCGGGCCATAACTCAGTTTATCATATGACCCGTATTTCCCCGTGCGCGCGCTCTCTTATAAAACCTTCGGAGAAAGTCACGTGATTGGGCAGATACGGATTTTTGGAGCTGGTCCGTACAAAGCCGTATCCGGCCCCGGCCCCGATTGTTGTCAGGAAATTTTTTATACTTTTTTTGCAAAAGTTATTTTTTAAATGTGGATGACTTGAAAAGTGAAAAAAAAAAAGTTTTTAAAAAAAAAATTGGTTCTTATCAGGAGTAATCGCGCATTTGTGTTCACTTTTCCTTGGCTGTGAATGATTTTAGTACCAAAATGGTCCATATGAAAGGGTCATATGATAAAATGCTTATTGACTGAGTTAGGTCGGGCCGGACGGGAAAATACTTGGCTCTCAGTCATTCTGTATGGACCTCACTGCGCTCGGTCCGTACTTCCATGACCTCGAGCCAAATATTTTCCCGTCCGGCCCTCCCACTCAGTCAATAAGTACATAGTATGTTCTGCTGCTCTTTATTACCAAATGACAACAATATAGTATTATTTGTACATGTAATAATAATAATAATATTCACTAATAATATAAATAATAATAATAATTTAATGATGATGATGATGATGAAGACTTTATTTCAAGAGGGTATAAACACATTAAAGTGTATAATAATAATAATATAAATAATAATATAAATGATAAAGAACTATGATATATGTATGGAAATGGAAACTGATGGAGAATATACAGAACAAATGTTCGGAAAAAATCAGACGCCTCGAGCGGGATATAAATAACAATAATAATAAACTTATTAAAACTTGGTTAGCAATAGAGTGCAAACACTAAAACCGTGAAACAGTGCTAACTTTAATTAGCACTAAATAGTGCAATGTCTTTTGTTTTCTATTGTTCCTTTTGTGCTATTTAATTAGCACTAAATAGTTAGTACTGTTTCATGGTTTTAGTGTCTGCACTCTATCAGTGTACATGTACAGTACAATAGTGATTTTCATATATGATTTTTGACAGTATTAAAGCTTAATTACAAACACTGTCAAACTACACGGTACAATGCAAATTTAACTATTCACCTTCTGATTTGGTCGTCTCTTTGACCTGACAGGACGTCGAGTTGGAGGCACAAAGTTACTAAACTTCTTCGCCCAACCATCTTTGCCTTCATTGCTTAACGGAGAACTTGAAGCGAGCGAGCCACCTAAGCTTTTCTTCTCCCATTTCTTGTATACATCCTCGAGATTTTGCATTTGCCGTGCATCCATAATTTAAGTGACTGAACTGTCTACACGTTGAATGGAAGTATTCTTTGTATAGCCATCATGCGATGGGAAAATGGTTCATTTTCCAGGTAGTAATTTCGACGACAAGGCTTCGCTTTAAGATGGCACTTCAGTATGCAAGATCAATCTTCTCATTCAACCACAATAATAAAATGTTCATTCACTGACAACTTCCCACGTGTTGTCCGCCATCTTTGATAAATTTGACCGATCACGTGAGGTAGCCTGATAACTGGCTATTTGAACACAGGGATCCCGTTAACGAATGTACGTCTCCCGAGGGATACTCTGGGGGTAGTATAGACCCTAATAAATCCCACAATGCATGATTTTCCGCGCTTGACGTCAAACTTATTCTTTTGAATTCTATTCAAAATATACAAAGACTGAAAACAATGAAGGAAAATGAATGGAATTCAAAAGAATAAATTTGACATCAAGCGCGGAAAATCATGCATTGTGGGATTTATTAAAAGGGTCTATAGGGGCAGGTCGTGGACACCTCAATCCCATGTACTTAATGATACGATTTCCCAGATCCTATTCTATTCCTATATAAGCTCGAAAATCTATATACCCTATCCCAGACATGTAAGTGTCGTAACAGACTATGACTGATGCCGTGGTGTAATGTTATTATTTATTTTACTTTAGACAATATTACACGAGTCCCAAAATGCATTTCAGTCTTGGAATACACTATTTAGTATGCAGTATTCAGTATTCAACGTTTTTTGCACAGTAGTAGTTTAGCAGTTCAGTTCAGTTCTAGATAAGCCAGGAGGGGTTAGTGGTGTCTGTTCTGTGAAATAACTGTTCTACCAGTACTTTCCTGGGAAACCTAAGATGAGTTTTGTATCTGACTATTTGTATATTATATGCAACAATTATAGGTTCCTGTGAAAAATATATTCTATTAAAGTTAATAATTAGAACTATTATCCCATAAAAATATTAGGTTATGTGGATAGGAAATATTTATGTACCTGGGAATTGTTTTATTTCATAAAAAGTACCTTATTTGAGTACCTTTTTTGTTTGTTTGTTTGTTTTTTGGTTAGGAAATATTCTCTCTCCAGGGAAAAATTTTTCTGATATTTTCTCTCCTGGGAATTTTTTTTCTGGGAAGACTTCTGGCTGGGTGAATAGAACAGATGTTATTGTCCCAGGGGACCACTAACCCCTCCTGATAAGCTAACCGAAGAAATCTCGTAGCTAGCATCAGACAGGCCACAGGAATCCCATCTCAACACAGGAAGCCCAAGACTAGTTTCAATACCGAAAAAGCACAGAGCAGTAAAGTCATACGGCTTTTATTTTATTATCGTCGGTTCAAGTTTTGCATTTTTCCATACAATTAAAAATACAAATGATCCATCGTTCAGATAAATAATCGATAAATAATAAGTAAATAGTAAATAAGTGGATAACGTTAACGTCGAATAGGCCGAGATAGACTGAACCAATCAGATTGCACGATGTAAGTAGGTTCATGAGTTGGTATATACTAATATGTTTTATCCAATAAAAAACTGAACGATGGAACATTTAATTGTATTTTTAATTTTAGGGAATAATCCAAAACTTGAACCGAAGAAACAAAAGATAAAAGCCGTATGACTTTAGCTCTGTGCTTTTAATCAAAGTTGAATTGAAACTAGTCTTGGGCTTCCTGTGTTGAGATGGGATTCAGTGTGGCCTGACTAATGCTAGCTAAAAGCGAGATTTCTGCGGTTAGCTTATTACTTATGATCAGCGGTGGTAATAACAACAGCATGGTGCTCGAACACTGACATTCTTTGTCGACTTGTTTGGTGACTCAATGCTAAGTTCTCCTTGGTTGCATTGTACTTACACTCAGAAAAGAAATCTGTTAAAGAAAGCGTAGGCTGGACCAGTAGCGACTATCGCACAGTGCATGAATTTTAATTAAATTTAATATTAAAATATTTGGCGAGATTGTCTACCAGCCGTGTACGGGGGAGGGGGGTGACAGGAAAGTCGGGTGGAAATCGTGCTTGATCTGATATAAACGAATAGCTGGTCGTCCACATATCTATAATCTAGATGTTCAATTCTTATTCATCTAGATGTTCAAGCAGGAGCCCATTTAATAGTAGGAGCGTCCATCTCCCAAATAGGGTATGTTTCACAGCGTATCAGATGATAAATCTATTTTTAGATCAGTATTTCGCGCGAAAAAACTCCCCAACCAATATAATCAGAGCAGGGATAATATAGCCAATCAGAACTCACAAACCTTTCGAGTTCAAATTTGAGCGCTCTACCACAGGAAACCCATCAAATGCTTCCGTGAAGTAAACTGAAGCCAACATAACTGAAACTCCTAAAAAATCCAATGCGGCTAAACGGAGGTTTATTACAAAGACAAGCCACTGAAAGAAGGGAGCAAACCTTGAAGTTTACGGTGCAATCCCTGGAATGCCTTCCAAAGCTAAGGAACTTATAAAATCACCCTCGTGTGTGAACACTTGAACACGGTGGTTATATCACTATTCACAGACAAGAATCATGTCTGCACCATAGAACTGCAAGTCCACATACACCATCCAGCTGACCGTCTCTCTTTCCACTCTCTACAAAATCATACAAGGAAACACCATTCTCGCCAAAAACGCAGATGCAATCCTTTTGCACAAACAAAATATGCAAGTAAGCAAGAAACACCGGTCGCTAGCTGAACATCAATAGGGTCATCGATAGGCTGAATACCAATTTCTTGAACAAGTTCTCCAGTTTGTTTATAGCAAACAACTTTATGTTTGCCTGGAATGAATCATGGTGTTTATCAAAACTAATTACAATCTAAAAATATATTATATAAGAAAGCAGTAGTAGTATACGTAATAGTAGTAACCTTTATTTATGCAGGGCAACCCATTCAGCAGCTAGGCTGGTATCCATAGAGGCCCTGCATAACTTAATCAAAACTAATTACAATCTAAAAATATAATATATAAGAAAGCAGTAGTAATAAATAGTAGTAACCTTTATTTATGCAGGGCAACCCATTCAGCAACTAGGTTGGTATCCATAGAGGTCCTGCGTAACTTTATCAAAACTAATTACAATCTAAAAATAGACTGATTATTAAAATATGAATATATACATATTATATATGTATATCAACTAATCCTAAGTATGCGAAGACATTTTTAAAAATTAATAAAACAAGAAATTTGAAATGACATTTTTTTTCGTTGTTGCATGGTGTTTGTAATTGTTTGATTGTTTTTACTAAAGGCGTTAGAATGGTGGTTGAATGTCGACCTGCTTTTTTAGAATTGTGCTTATTGTCGTTGCTTTTACAAATTTCTATGATATGTGTATTAATCACTTTTGAAGGCTTTACAAGAGTTTATGTCAGAGGGAAGACTGTTCTATGAGATTGCTCCATGGTATCTGTACGTAAATCTAGTCGTTAATAAATCTAGTCAATTCTATTTATTGCCAAACCTGTACCGGTTATCATATCGTTCCACTACAATGACTTTACTATCTGGTGTAACAGCTACATCAATAGGTCTATTCATTTGACCAAGACGAGAGCCATGGCTTCCAAAGGAACTTATAAAATCACCCTCGTGTGTGAACACTTGAATACGGTGGTTATCACCATCACAGACAAGAATCATGTCTGCACCATAAACAGCAAGTCCTGCTACAAGACGAAACTGACTGTATCTCTTCCCGTCCTCTCCCGTGAAATTTGTACAGGAAAAGACCATTCTCATCAAAAACGCAGATACAGCTGTCTGTGCTAAAAGATAAAAAGTATTTACCGTTATGATAATCAAACGCAAAAGGATACGAACGATTAATGACATGCGTGCGGTGGGTTGATTTCAATTCCTTTGACAATAAAAGCACTGAAAAGCAAAGCATCATGTGTATGACGATTTGAAAGTAACCGCTAGTGATAACCGAGAGATCGATACTGATGCTTTGCTTTTGCTTTTCTTCCAAAAAACTCTTACAGCTTTAAACTCTGCTTTAGCGTCGATTGTCTGTGCCATCTGTGGGGAGTTCTTGAGCGTTTTTCCTCCAACTCTCACCAGAATTGTGTACGGTGAAGGTTTCTCTGCTCTGTACGTGACGTTGTATTTTCCAGTTTCACTTTCAGCGACTTCATTTTCCACCTCGTTGCCGTCAACATCTTTGATTTGTGCATCATGCAATGGAGCCTTTATTCGTGGAGCAAATTAAACTTGACCTTCTGAATTTTTGTCATGACGTCATTCAGACATTCTATTGAAGCGTAACGTTCTTTTCTTCCATTGTGTGACACTGATGTTGAAAGTCAGCGAACTGTTGGATCGATGCCAGTGTAGAGTCCCGGGTGTAGAGTTCACTTTGCTCTTCATCGTTTGTTGTTTGATGTTCATGAAGCATTTCGTCCAACGCTCTCATCGTTGCGTTGTGATGATCTTGTAAGATCTTCATTTGAGCTTCTTTCTCGTCGTCAACTTTCTTCCTTGCCGCGTTAATTTCGTTTTCGAATCTAGACATGTTTTGCTTGGACAATTGTAATTCTTTCATGTATCGTTCCTTCATGTCAATCGATTCAATCGATTCAGGTCACGTCTAATAACTTTCTTAGCATCTTCAGCTGCTTCTTCTACGCTCACCTTGTCATGAGTTCTGTGTAAAGTAGCAGCACATTTCTTAGACTTGCCACAAGTCGACCGGCCTCTCTTGCCGATTCCAGATCGGCGAGCGAAGCGAGCCTTCGCGACCGAGCGAGCGACGAAGTCGAAAAGAGGAAGGACTTTTCGAAAGTCTACACATTTCTGACATATCCATTTTAAGGCAAAGCCGACAGTAGTACTTCCAGCTTGTTTTTCTCATGGAATTTCTCCGTACAAAACGCTTGATTGTTGATATAACTGTTCAAATGTTCTTGGTTGAACTCAGTCAACATCGTGACTTGATGATCGCGCTGCAATGCTTTTAATGTTTTGTGGGCGTTGACGCAATCCTCACAAATGATCCCTCTGCATTGAGAGAAAAATGCAACTGACATCACATGGTTTGCACAGGAAACACATTCTGGCAGTTCCCGTTGATTCTGTTCTTCAGCGTTTCTTCCCATCACGTCAAACAGCCGCAACAGTGAGTTAAGGTGGAACGAAGAAGGTAGCTTCGAGACAGTGTGTCGAGATATCACCTCGTTCCACCTTAACTCACTGTTGCGGCTGTTTGACGTGATGGGAAGAAAAGCTGAAGAACAGAACTAACGGGAACTGCCAGAATGTATTTCTTGTGCAAACCATGTGATGTTAGTTGCATTATGCTGGAGCTCTACAAGTAGGACACGTCAGTCGCTGTCCTTGGTTTCTGCACGTTTCGTTCCACTTTGCGATGCAATCAAAGCAGAAACTGTGAAGACACTGAAGTGTTCTTGGCTCTGTAAAGATGTCATTACAAATAGAACACGTTAATTCCTTCTCCAAGTCTCGAACGAACACATTAAGTTCCGCCATTCTGCTGTTGTTTAGCTTTAGTAGAATTGTGTTTCCACCGAGTTCCGAGAAGTCGATATGTCAGCTGGATATCTATTACCATAGCAACGATGACATCAGAAGGTCATACGGCCAATCATATCTGAACTCTGCTACTTTGTTAAAGCTTGTTTGATTTGCATCGTCATACAGAAGTAGGTTAAGCCAGAAGAACATAGGTGACCGCCACAGTGTGCAAAGCGTAGCATACATGTACTTGGGGTTGATGAGGATGAATGATTCTAATAATTGACGTCACCTAATTAGCATATCACGATTTCAAACCTTCATAGCTCGCAAATGCGAAGCTCAAATAACTGAATTCATATTTTTCCTTTGACAATGTGTAAATCAGGTAGCTAAAATATAAGAGAGGATGGAAAAGCTGCATATGTTTCCTCAACGGGTAAATATATCACAAATTCGAACTAACTTATTGATCTCGTGCGTGTAAATATTGGAAATTGCCTTCAAAAAACGTCCTTTCCGAGCCATAATTTATTTGCGAATTCGCCGGCCTATGTAGCTTCTACATACAGACCGGGATACATGCTCGAGGATCCAGCGGTTTTTGTCCGCGGCCGGTGACTTCGGAGCGCGGACAAAAACCGCTGGATCCTCGAGCATGACCGGGATACAGAGCACCAATATGATGTTCACAATTACCAAACAAAGAGTTTTAGATTTCATTTTGCCACAGCTTAATTACTCGGGCTCTTCCGAAGGAAGCCCGAGTTATAAAATGCGTTTTTCGGTAGTAGTAGTAGTAGTAGTAGTAGTCGTAGTAGTCGTAGTTTTGTTCGGCTAAAGAATGACGAAAGTATGCGACGTATTTAATCGTATCGAGTTTCAAGATTACTCAGCAGATAAGAAAAAAAAAAAACGACACACAGGAAGGACTCAAGTAGATTTGAATCTTAGTTTTGAAAGCAGCTGTAGATCTTCAAGCTATTAAAAGGTCAGGATTCTAGTTCATCGTTCAATGACTAGAAGTGGTAGAAGGACTAGAAGCTCGCTTAAAATATATTTAACAAAAACAAACGTGAGGGCGTTATCAGAACCATCTGACTTATGCAACCTCCAGACGTATCATGTACGTACTCACCCGACATATAGTCTCCCTCGTCACTCAACTGTCACTGATTGTCATGACGTCAGAGAAATGATATTGTATTGAAGAAGATGTCCTTGTTTTATTCGACGTTCGAACCATAACTCGAACCCGAACTCGAACTCGATTCCAAACTCGACGTTTCGGGATCTGAAGCTAGAGAGCGGGCCTTTACACGAACTCATCAAAATCAAATCAATTGAACTCAAAGTCAAAAGGTAATCAAATGAACTCAAAGTCAAAGGCAAATCAAATGAACTCGACACATACATGTATATACATAGTCTCCCTCGTCACGCAACTGTCAGTCATTGTCAGGTCTCTCCTCACGCAACTGACATTGTCCTTGTCATAAGCCCGAGTGTACGCTCATTGAGCGTCTTGTTAAGTTTAATATACATGTATTTTATATCAAAATGCGCGTACAATTACAGAGCATTAGAATCCGGCGGTAGGTTTTTGATTGGCACAATTCCCAAGCGATTCAGAGGGATTTTGTGTGCAGCGTATGTCACGCTCTCCTATATCTCTTCAGAGATTTCAGTTCGATTGACTTTGAAGAAACGGAAAATGCCACGGTCAAATATATTTATTTTTGCTTGAATTGCTAGTTGATTCATTCCTTACATATTCGTCGTTTATTTTTCGATGGTAGGTTTTTGGTTTTTATTTTAACAATGCAGTAAAAAGCAAAAATGCATCAAAATCATGCTGTTTTTATTCATAGTCCGCCGTGGCCTCATCTCCATATGTGAAACAATGACCTTTTGTATAACATAAGTTTGATATGCATCGTTTAGGGGTGGACCATTTGATCGTTGATGGGGGTGGGGGTTAAATCCCCAAAAAAATATCGAGCAACCACTTCCACCTTTAAAAAAAATACGTGCAAGAACAAATGCATCAAAAAAAATATCGTGCATTATTGTGACACCAACTTCAGCTTTTTTTCAAGTTTCTTTTTTAAATTTGGTTGACCTAAATTTTATTTTTTTTCGTCGTCAGATTCGGGTATTGAATGTTCATGTGGGATACCTGTGTACTCTGCACGGGACAGGTCTTGAATTTCAAATTCAAACCTAGCAGCCCAAGGGCGTAGCCCAAGGGCGTAGCGTGCATTATGTACGTATACACACGTGCGTACAATTTGTTAATCATTAAAATATAAATACACCTAATTTCAAAAAACGTTGTCCAATAATAATCAAAAAAGCCAAATAGGATTTCATTAAAAGACAAAAGAAGTGCACTCAAGCTGAACTGTTTCTTTTGTCTTTTTGAATGAATTCGTATTTGGCTATTTGGACAACGTTTTTGAAATTAGGTGTATATTTAAAAAAAAGAAATCTAGACAAAATCGTAAGAGCTGACTAGTGAAATTATGATATCCGGGAAATGGCACTTCAGGGAGTGTGTATATGTATAATATTATTGTAGTTAGAAGCAGTGCCATGAACAGTCTCTCAAACCAAATAAACTACAAAAAAACTGAGTGATCAGCATTTTACTGTATATATTTGTATAGTGAGAAAATCCGCTGGAAAACGAAGAAAATAGTATTTCCAAGGCTTTAGATTTCAAAATTTCCAGGAGGAAGTGCATTATATTTCTGTATAGAAGCAAGGAGAGTCATCTTCTATTCGCTTTATAATATAAAACTAGTTTTAAACAGGTTTTCTGCTTTTTTTTCGCTGCTCCGTGCATCTATAACATATTACTGTGCACGCTCAACAACCAATCAAATCGCGCGTTGTTGAGAGGTATACTCCCTAGGATTTTTCTGTTTCAGTGGAAATTTCACCATTCATTGATTGATGGCATGTAAATGTAATAAATCATGATGTAAGTAGAACAACAGACTGTACAAATAATTAAATTAAATAACAAAGGATTTATTATACAATTTTCAATATTATCAATTTGGCAACTGAATAGATATTGGCAAACAAAAATAAGTTTGGTTTTAAAAAAAATATCGTGCAAGGGCCTAAGGCTGCAGTGAAAAAATATCGTGCAACATGAAAAGATGAAAAAAAAAATCGACCATACTTTAAATCGCCCCCACCCTACCATCAAAAATCAAATGGTCCGCCCCTTACAAAGGCTTCAATAACACTATACACGTACTAAAGTAATTCTATGCATGCTCAAACGGGTCAAATAGTTCGCTCTTGTTTATGTTGGTGCCCATGCGTCTCTCATTCAGTATGAACTTCATTTCAGAACGCAATTGCACCAGGGCACGAGTCAACGCTCAATGAGCGTCTTGTTTTAGAAGAGTTCAATGATGGTCCAGGCGGTGTGCGCGCTACGACCGCAAAGCGTCACGGATGAAATACGAGTCATTTGTAGCATGACGCAGTGACATCAATCTGCCTCATCCCCAGGTGCTTCCAGTACCGGAAGAGACCAAGGGACCGGAAAACCGGAGAAGAGACCTGGATCGAATTAACGCGAAGCGCGAGTGATTATGGGATGGGAGAAGAAGGAAAAGGAGACTAGACGCCGCTTCCTCTTCTCCCAGCGTGCATCGCGCAACGACTTTTTCTGGAAAGTCTCCGGTCTTTTCCGCGGAGGCGCCTGGGGACGAGGCAGTACATCAATGCAAAGTTTTCTCTCCGTGCTCTTCGTCTTCTTATTGCACTCTCAAGTATGTTAGGCCTGGTTCAAGCCCAAAAACGAGAAAAAAATGTAAAAAATTATAATGTCACTTCCTTATTACCAAACATTACGAAACTTAGCACAGCCATAGAGTTCGACATCCTTAATTGATTGAAGTCAATAAAATACCAAAAAAGCTGAACACGTGATTAACCACGTGACAACAGTCTTTGAAAATTTACTTTAAAATGCGGTCGCGGTTTTAAGAACAGTGTAAAAACAAACAATTGCATATGTTGTCAATGCTAGTGCTCTACACAACTGCGTTTGGAAAACTTGTCTCTGATTTCTCTTAAGAGAGATATTTACGAAAATAGGTCACGTGCCAATTTAGCCAGAATACGTTTTCTCAATTTTCTCGATAACTAAAATTATGGGACAGGTTTTCCAAACGCTATCTTTTTTCATTAGTTGTCCTTAATGTTGTAGCATAAAAACTATTTCAGCATGCATATCTTAAACTCGCGACCGCATATTTAAAAAACGAAATTTCACATGCCCAGGTCACGTGACCACTTGACGTCAGTATTTTTAGGACTAAATCATCAAACATCTTGAATATAATCTTATGCCTAAATATCAATGCCATAGAAATGAATCGTGGGGAATACTAAAAATAAACGTGATTTTGAGTGATGGCTTCATGAACCAAGCCTTAACATACTTGAGCCTACTACTTAATTACCCAAGTATGCTAGCGGGGTCCACAAACATGTGGTGAACTCTTGTTTTATTTAGAAGCTTCGAAAAAGCTATAAACGCAAGGTCAAACTACCGTGACTACATCACGTGATGAAAGCAAATTCTCTTTGAGCTGAAATAAATTAAATAGCCTAAAAAATAACAACTCAAGGAAAATCCCACATATATTCTTTATATGATATGGATCAGACTTTAAACTTTATTTCACCTCAAATTTAAAAAACTAACGCCTTCTGGGAAGCCTGTCAAGCGGATGTCAAGACACGGCACTGTGCGTCACTTCGGCCCTACGAAACTGACAATTTTCATCACAGGTAGCCCAAGCTCAACATTTGTATAAGAGAATGTAAGGGGATTATTCAATGGTCGATTTTCAGCGTAAATATTGAATAAATGTTATTGTTACATACTATGTGTCTTGAAGTAGTTCCTGCCAATGTCTGGAGCGAGTTTCAGAATTTTTCAGAATTGTTTCTTTCCCCTCCCCGGCCTTCTTCTGTGTTAGGGGAGCTAGGGAAAAAATTCTGAAAAATTCTGAAACTTGCTCCAGACATTGGCAGGAACTACTTCAAGACACATAGTAAGTAAAAATAACATTTATTCAATCAGTTACGCTGAAAATCGACCATTGAATAATTCCCATACATTCTCTCAGTACAAATGCTGAGCTTGGGCTACCAGTGTTTTCATCTCGGTAAAAGAGAGGCATGGAATGGGGAGCGTTGTTATATATTCTCTGAAAGAACAACTCTTGCTGAACACTACACAGTATTCAAACGCTTCATTCGATGCAAAACTAAGAGAAAATCAAAAATCAAAATAGCTTTATTAAGAAGCCCCAGTTCACGCTAGTAGAGCGTGAAGTTATATTTTTGTATACAAAGTAGCAGAGTTCAGATATGATTGGCGTGTGACCTTCTGATGTCATCGTTGCTATGGTAATAGATATCCAGCTGACATATCGACTTCTCGGAACTCGGTTGAAACACAATCACACTAAAGCTAAACAACAGAAGAATGGCGGAATTTAATGTGTTCGTTCGAGACTTGGAGAAGGAATTAACGTGTTCTATTTGTAATGACATCTTTACAGAGCCAAGAACACTTCAGTGTCTTCACAGTTTCTGCTTTGATTGCATCGCAAAGTGGAACGAAACGTGCAGAAACCAAAGAAAGCGACTGACGTGTCCTAGTTGTAGAGCTCCAGTTAACGTAGAAGGAGGTGACATCTCGAAGCTACCTTCTTCGTTCAGCCTTAACTCACTGTTGCGGCTGTTTGACGTGGTGGGGAGAAAAGCTGAAGAACACATTAACCAACGGGAACTGCCTGAATGTGTTTCCTGTTCAAACCATGTGATGTTAGTTGCATTTTGCTCTCAATGTGGAGTTATTTGTGAGGATTGCGTCAACGCCCACAAAACCTTGAAAGCATTGCAGCGCGATCATCAAGTCACGATGTTGACTGAGTTCAACCAAGAACATTTGAACAGCTACATCAACAATCAAGCGTTTTGCAAGGAGAAATTCCATGAGGAAAACAAGCTGGAGTACTACTGTCAGCTTTGCCTTAAATGCATATGTCAGAAATGTGCTGCTACTTCACACAGAACTCATGACAAGCTGAGCGTAGAAGAAGCAGCAGAAGATGCTAAGAAAGTTCTTAGACGTGACATGAATCGATTGAATCCATTGAAGGAACAATTCATGAAAGAATTAGAATTGTCCAAGCAAAACATGTCTAGATTTGAAAACGAAATTAACGCGGCAAAGAAGAAAGTTGACGACGAGAAAGAAGCTCAAATGAAGATCTTACAAGATCATCACAACGCAACGATGAGAACGTTGGACGAAATGCTTCATGAACATCAAACAACAAACGATATGAAGAACAAAGTGAACTGAACACTGGCATCCTCCAACATCAGTGTCACACAATGGAAGAAAAGAACGTTACGCTTCAAATTTTAGAAAGCTATCGAACCCTTCAAGAGATATGCAACACTTTGCTAGAAATCGATCTTGTTGATGCGAGCAAGCCCGTCAAGCGTGACTTATCTGTAGATTACCAACTACCCATGAAATACATACAAGAAACTTGGCAAGATTGTGGAGAGCGTGACACACCCGTCACAAATCAAATATCATTGAAAGTGAAACTGGAAAATACAACGTCACGTACAGAGCAGAGAAATAAAATCACCCTCGTGTGTGAACACTTGAACACGGTGGTTATCCACCGTGTTCAAGTGTTCACACACGAGGGTGATTTTATAAGTTCCTTTGGAAGCCATGGTTCTCGTCTTGGTCAAATGAATAGTCCTAGTGATGTAGCTGTTACACCAGATGGTAAAGTCATTGTAGTGGAACGACATGATAAACGTGTACAAGTTTGGCAGTAAATAGAAACGACTAGATGTACTGAGACGGTGGAGCAATCTCATAGAACAGTCTTCCCTCTGACATATACTGTATACTCTATATATATGGTAAACGTGTACAGGTTTGGCAATAAATAGAAACGACTAGATTTACAGATACCATGGAGCAAGCTCATAGAACAGTCTTCTCTCTAACACATATACTGTATACTCTATATACACCTATTTCAAAAATCGTTGTCGCAGCTGAAGCAACAGTCAACACTCCAAGACTGCAAAGGGTTTCGGTAATTTTTCTCGTAATTAATTTATTCAGTTGTGGTCATTGTAAAGAGTTATCATGAATGTAGTTTTTCAGCTCATTGGAAGCGTGTTTTTTTTATGCCTGCTCTTGTTCAATGGGTTTAGTACCCGCAACAGCACGTTTGTAGTACTAGTACTTTCGGAAATATTCGGTTTAACACCTGAGCTACCACTTCAGCTTGCCATAATAACATATCATAAACGCATGCAACCAAAATATTCTCTGAATGAATAAATTACGAGAAAAATTACCGAAATCCTTTGCAGTCTTGGAGTGTTGACTGTTGCTTCGGCTGCGACAACGATTTTTGAAATAGGTGTATATGGTAAACGGGTACAGGTTTGGCAATAAATAGAAACGACTAGATTTTTGGAGACCATGGAGCAATCTCATAGAACAGTCTTCTCTCTGACATATACACTGTAAATTCGATAGGTCTGTTTCAGCCCCAAAAATGGGGCCAAAACGTTGAGTAAAATATGGGTTAAATTTTGGGGCTGTTTTAGACCTCCTGTATGGGGGCTGATTTGGCTCTGATTTTAGTGGCTGAACTGGCCCCCCAAAAGGTGCTAAAACAGAACATAGAAGGGCTGAATTGGAAAACATAGGTACTGATTTGGGTTTGACTGGGGCTGATTTGGGTTTGACCGGGGCTGATTTGGGTTTGACCGGGGCTGAAATGATACCAAAATAGGGTTGTTTCAGCCCTTTAGAAACTGCTATTTCAGTCCTGTAATTGTGGACCAATTCGCACCACCTTAAAGGTCTGTTTTGGTTGCAAATAGGAACTGAAACAGATTTCTTTGGAACTGATTGGGAATCCCTGGTAAAATTGTAGAAAATAACAGTCTTTCTCAATGAACATATGTATTTGAAAAGCACATTTATTCACATTCAAGTTACTATAGTCATACATGTAGTTTCAAATTGACATATAGTCCTTCATCTGTTTAATCATTAAGTCTTATGACTCTCTCACTGATCTACAAAGTGTTTGACGTTATTTTGTACTTTCTTACAGTACTTCTTACTGACACAAGCCGGAACAGACCTAAACTATCTGAAGCAAAAATATAGACGAACTCAAATTCACTGACTTTGAAGGAGACATGAATGGCGATGGACTCGTGAAGCAGTTGAAGCTGCCGTGAACTAAAATATTAACAGTTGTTCATTATTGTCATTGAAATAGCACAACACATTTAGCAAATACTATCAGTCTGAGAGAAACACAGAGTAGTTTAAATACGGTTTTCGTAAGAACGTAAGTATGCTTATCGCTTCCAACTTCGATGTTTGCTATTGATTCACAACTTGTCGATTGTGGTGTCATGCATAATAAGCTTATTTATTAATTTCGTATTTAATATCCATAGTATTACTGATCAATATAGTGAATAAATTGTACCTGAAGAACGGCAAAACAGTATGTAAAAAGGTAGTAAACTTAATTTAACTGATTGTTGAAATAAATACGTTTGTCATTTTGTTTATAAGCACTGATAGCAAAAATGTCTTGTGTAGTACTAAATATTGAGACTATTCAGCATTTATAAAACACAATGCCTCAATTTTAAAGCATTTTAATCGATAAAAATCAAAACACAATACAAATACTTTATAAAAGTCAAAACAGAAAGCAAATAAAGTATATTGTAGATGTTTTGACTTATGTTTAGTAAAAATATAAATACTAAAACTATCAGCCATTTGAGAGGTTCCTTTTGAAGTCGGTGTATTTCGATCATTGACAACTACACAAGTCAAATAGCTCAGTCTTAATTTATGAAAAATAACTGATTGCTGAGGATTATTAAGCAGCCCTTCTGCCCTAGTACAGGCAAGTGCTTTTATTAGAGAACAGTTAGAGCAAAAACTACTAAAACCTCAAGAAAATACTTCAGAAAATATATTTTTTTCAACAAGGCTTTCGTGTTGCACAACATGCAATTTTCCGCCATTCAAAATGAAAAAAGACTACCTTAAACCCGTCGAAATTCTTCTAAAGTTACGTAAAATTGACATGAATTGTGAACTTCTAAACTTACCATGGATGAAGAATAGAATCCAAACGATTACACCGAAAAAATAATGTTTTGTTTCATCAACTTCTCCGCCATTTTTCAAAACTTCAGCGACGACTTCGGCTCTTCGGCTCACGGAAAAGATTATACATTAACTTAATATTTATAATATTTATATCTTTATATTTATATTGTATTCTTATCAGGAGCCCATTAGTAGGAGCATCCATGTAGCATTAAAATCTGTCAGGGCGTTTGAACAAGTTTGGCTATTATTAGAACACGAAATTGACCAATCACTGTTGCGACAAATAAAACGAGTTGCGACATAAAACGAGTTGCTACAAATAAAACGAGTTGCTGGGACACCAGTTTGGTCAGATCATAGTCTGAATGCTAAAAATAAAGTTCGGGAGTTGGGGATGAATTTGGTGCACTTTTATTAGACCGATTTTCATCAACGTCAGCCAGGACCTTGAATAAGCATTGTTTCACATATCAGAAGCTGGAGAGCGAGGGATAAGAATTTCCAGTAGATTTTTGGGAGAATGTGGTCAAGTTGGTAGTTTTCTTGATCGCCAGTTGCCTGCCTTATGATTTTTTCCTTCACGTGACAGCATTTGCTCCCACGCATCGGACGACAAAATAACACACATTTCTGAGAAATATAAGGATTGAAGTTTCTTTTTATTCGATATTTGAAATTTCAGAAGAAAAAGAAAACGTGAAAACCGGCCGGCTTTGTATAGTGTGCCTAGCTCATATCAGACATGCTAATGCTAATTATGCTATATAGATACTCGCGCGCGTTGGAGTACATATCCTGAGAACAATAGAATTAATTTTGTATGCGATGTTCTGCATGGAAATGCATCGGCTTAAAGTCTTTAGTATAAGACATGAGTGCTACGAGAGTACTACTTTGGACTGCTCCCAAAAGCATGTCTACAGCTTTCGAACGTTCGATCAGGACGCTTCGAGACGTGCAAGTGATCCACGAGTTATTCGCCCTAGCGTTTTACTGTGGCCCGGAAAGACCGTATAGTGCTAATCGATAGTAGGATCCTTTTTGAGGGCGCGCCAGGCGCCGGCCGGCTTTGTATTGGCCACTACAAAAAAAAGAGCAGGGGACTGGGAACGAGTTTATTAGAATTAATGTAATTACGAAATTAAGTTTATGACATGAAACAACATGTTGAAATTATCATATGTGCAAAGTTTGATGTGATTTGAGTGAATCCTCTCGGAATTATAAACTTTTGAAACTTTGAAATTTTACAGTGAATGTATGGTTTGGGTAGACAACGTAAGAAAAATAAAGAGTTTGTATGGGAAAATGTACATCTTTGACTCCCTCTAGCATCGTCAATATTAAGCCAAAGTTCACCAAACTTTCCAGATTAGCTAAGTTTGATCTGCTCTCTCAGAAAATGTTGCCCACTTTTGCTAGTTTCTTATTGAATTAGTTTTACGGACTTGGTCCCAGTCCCCTGCTCTTTTTTGTAATGGCCAATAGTGTACCTAGCTCATATCCAGGGGAGTAGCGTGCATATACGCACGTACGCACGTGCGTACAATTTAAAATCCTTAAATGATATATATTATAAAAAAAACATAAAAATATTTAAAATAAAATGAAATCTAAGACAAAATCTTAACAGCTGACGGCAGATTACTTGCTGGAAACTACTCACAGAAGGCAGGAAAATGCTATTTTGGAGACCCTATACCTCAAAACTTTTCGGGGAGCATGCCTCCGCATCCCCCTACGAGCTCGCGCCTTCACCGCTCATCAGACTGAGTTGTGTCCCCAATAAATTTCCCCTTTCAGTCAGTCATTGTAGGCATGTATAATGATGATTGTAGTTAGTACAGTCTCAAACAAAATAAATACCAAAAAACTGGTTTCGCCTCGGGTTGTTATATCGCTATATATAACGGTAGCGGTATATAACCCGTTTACATAAATCCTTTACATAACCATTACATAAATCCTTTACACAACCTATACATAAATCCTTTACACAACCTATACATAAATCATTTACACAACCTTTACATAAATCCTTTACATAACCTTTACATAAAATTAATCCTTTACACAACCTATACATAAATCCTTTACACAACCTATACATAAATCCTTTACACAACCTATACATAAATCCTTTACACAACCTATACATAAATCATTTACACAACCTTTACATAAATCCCCCCATAAAACTGAGTGATAAATGCATTTTACTATGTATTTATGTAGCGAGAAAGTCCGCTGGAAAACGAAGAAAATGGTCATTTCCAAGGCTCTAGATTTCTAAATTTTCAGGGGGGGCATGCCCCATCACCCCCCTAGAAACTCACGCCTTCGGCGCTCGTCGCTATGTGCGTACATTGGGAAAAAAGCACGCTACGCCCCTGATATCAGGCATGCTAATGCTAATTATGCTATATAGATACTCGCGCGCGTTGGAGTACATATCCTGAGAACAATATAATTAATTTTGTATGCGATGTTCTGCATGGAAATGCATCGGCTTAAAGTCTTTAGTATAAGACATGAGTGCTACGAGAGTACTACTTTGGACTGCTCCCAAAAGCATGTCTACAGCTTTCGAACGTTCGATCAGGACGCTTCGAGACGTGCAAGTATGCCACGAGTTATTCGCCCTAGCGTTTTACTGTGGCCCGGAAAGACAGTATGCTTTTGAAACTAACACTTTTGACGAAAATGCCACGTATCAGTCAGCTGTAGATGCCCTCACGAAGGACTACGAAGGAAAACGACTCATTTTCGTCAAAGAAATGGCACTTTGTCTGAATAAGAATTACGACATTCTTCTTCAAGAGGGCATGAAAGAATTCAAACACACTTTTCTTATTCGAAGTCCTCATCAAAGAGTCAGGCCGCTGATCAGGAATCGTGGATGTTTTCTCGCTGAAGAATTTGGATGCAGTGAACTGTTCGACTTGTATAACTTCGTTGTCAACAATCCCCACCCTTCCCCCGTGGTGATCGATGTTGATGATCTCAGCTAGAGTTTCCGGATGAGACGTCCATGCGTGGTTATTGTGAAGCTGTTGGTATACAACATGAAGAAGGTATGACCACGTGGGCACCAGGCCCTGTACCAGACTGGAACCGTGCGGTATGTGGAAACTGGCACGATTCTGTGATGAAGTCGAGTGGTTTTGTAAAGAGAAAACGCATGAAAGAGAAACCTGACATGAAAGATCTTCCTAAGGAAGCGGCATTGATGTCATAGAAGAGTGTTTACCAAAGTACGAAGCCTTGTACGCTAAGAGATTGATACCAAAGCCACAGGGCTAGTCATGGATTATGCGGTGATATACAGCTATTTCAAAGAAAGTTGACGGGGCGAACGGCGAATGTTGAATGACGATTGGTGATTGCACGACCAAAAGGAACTATCATGGGTCTACAAAACTCAGTCTTTATAAATTTTTAGTAAACGAATGTAAACCTTTGCACCTTTCCTTTGCATGTGTACTAAACGTAACCAGAGTTCCTTTACGTCGTGAAAACAAAGAATTTAAAGCATTTTTATAAATAATTTTGAATTGTATCCCCATAGTTCCTTTCGGTCGTGCAATCGCCATTCAACATTCGCCGTTCTTCCCGTCAACCTTTTTGAAATAGCTGTATGTACGTATTGCAAATATAGTTCTCTAAAAAAAAATGCAGGCTGTTATTCGTCGTCGTCGTCGTTTGACCTCAAACGTGAAAGTGGCTTCCAATGCGCTTGCGTCCTGTGCTGGCTGCTAACAGATCATGAGTTGGGGAATCGTTTTATATGAAAATGATCACTAGAAAGGTTACCATAGCAACGCCATGCCAGCTTTAACGAAGGTCATTTTTTGTCATAAAATCAATAAAAACGCACGGTTTACACGGTGAATCTTTTTAATACTCTTTAGTATGAAAATTCTGCACTTCACCTTTCCTTTGACAAATATATCGACACTGCACACAAAATAAAGTCATTATTATGATCATTTTTAGTTGCCTCCCATTGAGGGAATTATTTACCTGTTTCGAGGTTTTCCTCAGTCCTATATTTATTTGTACTGGAAACTATTAAAGTAAAGTATAAATACAGCTTTATTTTAAAAGAAGCCCGAGTTCACGCTAGTAGAGCGTCTAGTTATTATTATTATTATTATTATTATTATTATTATTATTATTGTTAATATTATTATTATTATTATAATTATTGTTAATATTATTTATTTATTTATTTATTATTATTATTATTATTATTATTATTATTATTATTATTATTATTATTATTATTATTATTATTATTATTATTATTATTATTGTTAATATTATTATTTTTATTTTTATGTTGTTTTTTATTTTATTTATTATTGAGGAGAGATTTGGATAAACATTTAATAAGAAAACATTGCGACAGTAAAACTCTGAAAATTCATACTAAAGATATAGTATAAAATAACATGTATATAACGCGCGCTCTGATTGGCTAGAAGCTCCCAAAAACCGTGTTTGTAAAAGTGAATATAAACATGGTTTCCGTGACCTTGAGAGACCTTGAAGCGATGCAGTGGATTCAATTCGACAAATATAATTATATTTTTCTGTTGTCAAACATGTTTTATTTACTAAACAAAAGCCAAAGAATTACAGCATTTCTTATTTTCTCAAGTTCAACTTCTATCTAAATGTGATTTTGTTGTTTTGAAGCCGAACATGTGCATTGATTAACACACGAAACGACGACGGTGACCGAGATGAGTCGTCCTATTTTGAACATTGAATAACGAAGAAAACTAAATGTATTAAACTCACATACTAAGTTTGAGTTCTATAGCTACAATATTTTATCAAGTGTACGACTGAAAATACCAAGCAACGATAGCCGTATTACTCTATTTAAAAGTTACTCACAAAGCAGAGCAATTCTCGATTCTTGTAGCTAAATTCAAAATTAAATAAGTTATTGACTATATTAAGCTTAGCTTAATTTCAGTAAAATGTGTCATAGAGAAAAAATATCGTCGTGTGTCTCAAAAACATCCATCGTTTATACATTCTTGTTGAGAAAAACGGCTATGAAAAGGTTCAAAAGTACGACAAAAACTGTAGATTTGGCTACCTGACTTCGTGCTCCATATTCATCAAGTTGTAAAATATTTCAGAAAGTTTGACGTCTTCATTGAATCAGCTCAGAGCTTTTTCTCACTTTTCTTCGTCTTTCGTGTTCACAGGATACACTAACTAACAAAGGAAGCATTCTTCTGTAATTTTCTGACAGAAAATAGCATTCTTCAAAACGATTTTCCTGTCAAAACACTTTTTAAACGGCGAAACGGCACGAATCGCTAGCTTTGCCATTTTGATTTCTTTAGCAAGATTTGATTGGATGGTGAGCCATTTCTGATGTTTTCAGGAGAATTGCACATTTGATCAATGAAAACTTGCGTAAAGAAAACCGTGTAGTTATTTTATAAAAGCAATACAACACATTTTCCGTGTTTATATTCACTTTTACAAACACGCGGGATGTTGGGAGAACACGAGAAAAGGTAAAAGTGAATATAAACACGGAAAATGTGTTGTATTGCTTAAGTATAATAAAAGCAAATAACACAAAAACAGCGCTATTGGAAACCATCTAACAGAGAAACATGGACAAGCAAAGTCAAAATTACCTATAGAGCACCTTTTCTCTATATTAAGGAAATGCAAGAACAAATTTGACTGTTTAAGAGAGGATGTCCGTAAAGACCGAGAATCTTCCGACAGTTGAAAAAAATCGAATTTTATTTTCTTTCGCCATATCGTTCCTTTCGATGACCTCTTTTAGGGAAAAATACTAAAAAGTTCCAGCAGTTTTTACAAACCCGCCTGACGACTGAAAATTTTCGGCTAAATTATAAGCCAACTTTGAACGGTCGGTGTGTGTTCACCTCTAGCTCTACAACAACGACATCCAGTAACAGTAATAAACGTTTCTTGGTCTTTTCTACTGTACTATTTATTTTTCTGTAACTTTTGTAGTTATTTTTCAAATTTGGTTTTAAACAGGTATACAGAGCGCCATAAACGGGACGTTGAAATATAGGCAATGTTTGAGGTACGAAAACGGAATCTGGTATATATATTTTTGGAGGAAAACGCCACGGCCCAGTAAGCTTCACTTTTGCTCTTTCAGTTTAGAAAATTTCGAGCTTGGGAATTCAATGTAGCATTTTTGAGAAATATAACTGTTATGCTTGGGACTGCTAAATTTAGCATTAATTTCGACCTATCGAGGACATTTTTGTTGTCCAAACACAAAACTTAATGCCAAAACACGAGTATATTGCACTGTTAGTTGATTGCTGCTGATGGAAAACAATCTTCGAGTCAATAGAAATGATTTTCAACAATATTTGAGCTTCGACGGTCGTAAATTACTCTCGCAAAAGTCAAAATTAGCATAGATCGTCGATCAGATAACAGTATCTCACAGAAAAAAATACGAATTTTGTCTAAACGACGATAAAACAAAATTCCACCCTTTCAAGCAAATATGTATTCTGTTTAGTTTGATATTTTATGATTAAAACTGTTATTTCATGCCGCAAAAATTGTATTTGAAGGGCAGTAGCGTGACTTGTAGCAGTTACATTGCGTTACATAATTGGCGTGTCAGCAAAGTGGAACATCCAGTCAAAATATCCAAACTCTTCATCAATAAGCGCCAGTTTTAACTAGAAATCAGTTTAATTGTTTGTAAATCTTATTTGGAGCAAATTCTAAGCATTTCAGAGTGAAGAACCACAATTTTTCAGACTACGGTGTTTATTTGATCAATGAATATGCTAATTTTCAATATTTTAGGAGTTCAATGTGGCTGAAATAGCTCAAATATGGTTGAAAATCATTCCTATTCACTCCAAGATTGTTATCCGTTGGCAGTGATCAACTAAAAGTGCAAGAGAGTCGTGTTTTGGCATTACGTTTTGTGTTTTAATGACAAAAATGAACGTGACAGGTCGAAATTAATGCTAATTTTGGCAGTCCCAACCATAATAGTTTTATTTCTCAAAAATGCTACATTGAATTCCCAAGCTCGAAACTTTCTAAACTGAAAGAGCAAAAGTGAAGCTTACTGGGCCGTGGCGTTTTCCTCCAAAAATGTATATACCAGATTCCGTTTTCGTACCTCAAACATTGCCTATATTTCAACGTCCCGTTTATGGCGCTCTGTATACCTGTTTAAAACCAAATTTGAAAAATAACTACAAAAGTTACAGAAAAATAAATAGTACAGTAGAAAAGACCAAGAAACGTTTATTACTGTTACTGGATGTCGTTGTTGTAGAGCTAGAGGTGAACACACGCCGACCGTTCAAAGTTGGCTTATAATTTAGCCGAAAATTTTCAGTCGTCAGGCGGGTTTTTAAAAACTGCAAATTTCTCCTAAAATAAAAATCGCTGGAACTTTTTAGTATTTTTCCCTAAAAGAGGTCATCGAAAGGAATGATATGGCGAAGGAAAATAAAATTCGATTTTTTTCAACTGTCGGGAGATTCTCGGTCCTTACGGACATCCTCTCTTAATATTCGAAATGCTTTTCATTAAAGACATTAAGCCTAGCCTAAATACACAAACAGACTCCGTTCGCGCTAAGTTATTCAAGTGACATTTTTCATCTCACTTTAACTTTGTATTTTAATTAGTTTTTTTATTGTTTTTTTTGTTCTTAATTTTTGTATTTATTTCATATGTCCCTTAGGAATTTTTCACTGTATATATATATTCATAGTTTTCTCTTCATTATTATTATTATTATTATTATTGTTAATATTATTAGTAGTAGTAGTAGTAGTAGTAGTAGTAGTAGTAGTAGTAGTAGTAGTAGTGGTAGTAGTAGTAGTAGTAGTAGTAGTAGTAGTAGTAGTAGTAGTAGTAGTAGTAGTAGTAGTAGTAGTAGTAGTAGTAGTAGTAGTAGTAGTAGTAGTAGTAGTAGTAGTAGTAGTAGTAGTAGTAGTAGTAGTAGTAGTAGTAGTAGTAGTAGTAGTAGTAGTAGTAGTAGTAGTAGTAGTAGTAGTAGTAGTAGTAGTAGTAGTAGTAGTAGTAGTAGTAGTAGTAGTAGTAGTAGTAGTAGTAGTAGTAGTAGTAGTAGTAGTAGTAGTAGTAGTAGTAGTAGTAGTAGTAGTAGTAGTAGTAGTAGTAGTAGTAGTAGTAGTAGTAGTAGTAGTAGTAGTAGTAGTAGTAGTAGTAGTAGTAGTAGTAGTAGTAGTAGTAGTAGTAGTAGTAGTAGTAGTAGTAGTAGTAGTAGTAGTAGTAGTAGTAGTAGTAGTAGTAGTAGTAGTAGTAGTAGTAGTAGTAGTAGTAGTAGTAGTAGTAGTAGTAGTAGTAGTAGTAGTAGTAGTAGTAGTAGTAGTAGTAGTAGTAGTAGTAGTAGTAGTAGTAGTAGTAGTAGTAGTAGTAGTAGTAGTAGTAGTAGTAGTAGTAGTAGTAGTAGTAGTAGTAGTAGTAGTAGTAGTAGTAGTAGTAGTAGTAGTAGTAGTAGTAGTAGTAGTAGTAGTAGTAGTAGTAGTAGTAGTAGTAGTAGTAGTAGTAGTAGTAGTAGTAGTAGTAGTAGTAGTAGTAGTAGTAGTAGTAGTAGTAGTAGTAGTAGTAGTAGTAGTAGTAGTAGTAGTAGTAGTAGTAGTAGTAGTAGTAGTAGTAGTAGTAGTAGTAGTAGTAGTAGTAGTAGTAGTAGTAGTAGTAGTAGTAGTAGTAGTAGTAGTAGTAGTAGTAGTAGTAGTAGTAGTAGTAGTAGTAGTAGTAGTAGTAGTAGTAGTAGTAGTAGTAGTAGTAGTAGTAGTAGTAATGGTATTATTATTATTATTACAACAATGACAACAATAACAACAACAACGCCAACGGAGCATGGCACATGCACTGATACACAAGGAACACGGAAGTCAATGAAGAACTGAATGAGTAAGCTAAGCGTAGCGTCCACTTATTTGAACCGCCCAGAAATCAAACTACCTGCCTGGCCTGGCGTGCTCTCACCACTCCTCCACTCTTGCTCCTCAAAATATGTGATGCAAAAAGTAGTAGCAATGCAACTAAAAACTAAAGACTAAAGAGGTCGCAAGGCGCTTGACAAGTTTAGCCATCAAAGCAAGAAATACATACCTGCCGGTAAAACAGGTCCCACTGTTCGTGTTCAAGAAAACCTGTTCAACCGGTTACCATAGACAAACCTAAACGACTTCTCATAGTGATGTCATAATGGTGCCAAATATAAACTTTGGGTGATGTCGGTGTACGCCATAAACTAACTAACATCAACTGAACTAACTATGGGCAAACAGCAGCCAGTATAAAGTAAGTAAATGTACTTGAATTGCTTTACTGATGAATTAGTAAAGGCTTGGAACTAATTAGTGCGAGGACGACTGAAGTTCACCTGTTTGAACAAGTGTACGTTTAGAATCCACGAAGATGATCTCCAAGATTTGATCGCTTAAAATACAATAAGATATGGTCTCTTGAACGAGATTAAACGGCTTTAGTGATAGTAATTCGTCATGTCAAAATTGCCAAGGTTTAGCCGCTGTTACTATATGTAAAAAAGGGAAATTATAAAAGATATTTGATGTGAAGTGAACCGATACACACATGACTTGTTCAGTAACAATATTATTATATATAAGTTCGACTGCATTACATATATATCTTACAATTATCATAATATAATCATTACAATCAAGAAACCGCCTTTAACAATTACTCCCAAACTTTGGTGTGAAAAAGATTTCGTTAAAAGCACGAATTTGTACGATGAATGGCTATCAAATAGCAGCATAGCAACCTTATAGTCGGTGGCCATTATAAGTACAGTACAACTCACAGAAAAACTCCACTCTACCGGCGTTTGAATCTGACACAATGGTAGAGTTGGCAAGCTGTTTAAACTTCAAAATTACAAATATTTTTGCTTTTCTTTTTGTCATTCGCGCCCGGTTCATCGTTCCACACCATAGGTGTTTGTCAATCAAAATTTACCTTGTCCTATAATTGCTTATTTGACCACGTTCTACCACAACACGATGTCTCATTATATGCTATAGGAAATTGAATAGGCCCTTTGCAGGATTACGATCACGTGGTTGTACTAACTGGCAAAAAAATCTGACTTTATTTATTTGAAGAATCTTACATGATATCAGTAGTGACAGTAAATATATCTGTTTTAAATGATATTTTTTCAACCTCCAGTTGATTGTCGATTTTTCTCAATCAACGTCTCAAAGTTTGTTTGCCAGTCCGGCAGCAGAGCCGTTCCCATGGGATCTTCGGCTCAGTTCATTCGTTATTCAAGCGAGATATTGGCATGTGTGACTGTAAACTGCAAAGGGCCTATTACAATGAACGTAGTTCGCCTTGTTATAGTTATGTTTTCGCGGACCATCAGATTTTATATATAGTTTCCTGTTTTTCTTGTCACAGTATGTGTGATCAGGTTTAGTACTGCAAAGACCAACGGCTGTGTGCATGTCTATTTGATTGCAGTGACCAGGCATTGGATAAAATGAACGACGTTTGCTTGCCTTTCATTGCTATTTCACTTGCTTTGGCCATCTCCTGCAATGCTACGTCTACAGGTAGGCAATCAATAATATAAATCTATACTCAATTGTTTTAAAACCATTTTCGACCGTCCGCATTATTGCTGGACAAAGACGCAGCGGTCATGTTGGTGTTATAAAGACGAGAAGCTAATGAGGAATGCTTTGTAATCGGGAATCAACATGGCCGCCATAACGTCACGTGCACACCAGCAATAGGACAACAACAACAACAAAATTACATTTAAAAGTATGCGTTTTCAAACAAACACGGATTAGAGTGGAGCCTTCGATAAATAATTGAATTCCATAATCTCGAATAATGGTTTGCTCTCCTTAACCGTTCGAGATTGCTCGATCTGGTTGCACTGTTATATACACCTATTTCAAAAAACGTTGTCTGTGAACTTAACTCAAACGTACGCGACTAGACCGAAAGGGATCATGGGTAGATGGTACATTTTGATGTTTATGATCACGTTGAGCAACATCTGAAGGTCTAATTGTGCTTTTATATCCATCAAGCGAGAGTATGTACGCAGAACTTAACTTCGCCATGTCAGAATTAAAATATGTTCACATACCCATGCTCCCTTTCGGTCTGGTCGCGTAGGCTTGACGGTCAAGTTCACTGACAGTGTTTTTTGAAATAGGTGTAGATATTCCTAGTTTTTTTCAATTCTATATTAGAGTCGTTTTCGTATGAGTGGGAAAGCTACGGTACCGTGACACTCAAATGGCTTCCTTTCTGAACAAATCAAAAAGCGTGCAGATGCATCTCATCCAATCAAACTCTTTCAATACGACACGTACAGCACGGTCATGTCTTCTTCTTTTCTCAACGCAGCCAATCGCCGTCAGTTGTTGACGGACTCTGCCAGCCAAGAAACATACTTTAATCCAACCCCTCTCGTACTACCAGCACCGTACATCGATCCAGCACCAATAGTCCTACCTTCTGATGTCATTGACAATGCAGGGGATGTTGAAACAGTAGGAGTGATTCAGCCAGCACCACAGATCCAACCAGCTCCAGTCATACTACCATCTAATGCTATTAAAGAGAAAGACAGGGCGTATCCCATGGACAAACGCAACGGTATGTATCATACTTTAAACTACTTCACTATACAAGCTATATTAAAATGTCAGCAAAGGTCCCCGGGGAGGACTAGTCCCATGTAAGGGGCGCGGTGATGATGGTCGTCTCTTTTAGGGATGTAAATTACTGTTTTTGGTATCATTTAGGTCTTTCATGGGTCAAATAACGCTTAAACTGCGCCCACAATTGTCTCGTTTTGGGGTTTCATTCAAATTTTCCGACGATCATCCCCGTCTCTTTTACATGGGAGACCACCTGGGTTGTGAGGGTATAGAGTTGTGCAATAGCAATACCTGGTTATATATAAGTTGTGAAATCGTTGTATTCAAGCACATCCACGCAATGTCTAAACCCCCGTTCAAACGAGAAGGCAGCTCAACGTAAATTTGAACATGTGACTCGTTTGAACACCAATATGCGGTGACTTGCGATGATTAGCGGTGACTTGATATGAAATGTGGTGACTTGAGATGACTTGCGGTGACTTGCAATGTCTTGCGCTGACTTGCGATGACGTGCGATGACGTGTGGTGACTTGCGGTGACTTGCGGTGACTTGTGGTGACTTGAGATGACTTGTGGTGACTTGTGGTGACTTGAGATGACTTGCTATGACTTGTGGTGACTTGCGATGACTGAATCAGGCCTAAGTCGATATCAGTTCTCGTTCATATGGCAGTTACTTGCCCGGCGTGTCTATTGTTGGATTGCATGCACCCAGCTGCTCTGCTACTGTTGTTGTTGTTGTTGTTGTTGTTAATGTTAATGTTGTTGTTGTTGTTGTTGTTGTTGTTGTTAATGTTGTTGTTGTTGTTGTTGTTGTTGTTGTAATGATCGTTATTATAATGTGCTAATAATTATGTGTTACGCTATACAGAAATGCAAAAGCCCAACCGCGCCAGACAGGCTGTACAAGAGATACTGGTGATAGAACACCAAATGGCAGCCAGCAAGATCCAAAACAGACCAGTCCAACCACCAAACAACGCAAACAATGCAAATACAGCGCAGTCCAAACAGAAAGGACATCATGTTATTATCTCTGTAGTTCCTCCCGCTAAACATGCAGCACGAAAAGTATCTTCAAGACTTAAAGAAGGGCATAACAACACTAGTTTTAGTCCTGCCTTGCGACACAGCAAAACCATAATAAATCTGAAGAAAAATTATGTGAACAAGGACAAAACAAACATTTATTTTGCTAAAATAGAAGCACGTAAGCAGAAAGGGAAACTTGGCGAAACACCAAACTTTGCCTTTTATCGACGCCCTAAGACTTATTCCAAATCGCAGAAAGGCTTTTTGAAAAAGAATGGCGCAAAGTTATACCCAGCAAATGTATACAGCCCCCATCCTTATGACATTACACTCAAAAAGCCTGCTAAAACACCAACGAAAAGCCCTCAACTATCCAAACAACCAAAACCAACAGCGAAACTATTAAAACAACCAAAACCACCACCACTCGTCAAATTAAAACAAATACAACGCGCGAAAAAGTGTCCGCCGAAGAAACCTATCGAGAAGAGCACCGCACGACTTGTACCGACCCAGACAAGCTTTATTGAGTTCCCAAGTTCGCCGAATGCAACTAAACCAGACAAAGCTCCCATGCAGAAACTGATTACAAGACCAACACGGAAGAAGATGGTTGAACAGAGTCTTGCTGGATGTCCTATGACAGGCGAGACTAAACCAACACAGCCAAGAACCATTTCACCAACACAAACAATGTTTATCCCGGTAAATCGACGTAAAGATACAGCTAAAGATGCGCAGTCCAATGCAAAGCACAGCACTCAACAGACTTATCATATAAAGCAAAACTACCACGGAGTTAAAAGAAAACGCAAGTATTTAAGCACAAAGGAAGCGTATATAAAACACTATCATTCATTAAATAACTTCAGTGATAAGAGATTAAGGAGAGAACCATCAAGCTCCTTTCACAAGCGAAATAGCAGAATTAATGGCAATGCTTTTTACGCAGCAATCCATCGCAAAAGGACTAGTATTTCTAAACGCCATGCGCAACGCTGGACACAAATATCGAAGGCTCACGCAGCCACCGTCGATAAAGCTACTCTACGGGATCGGCGCCAACTATTGTTGCCGTTTAGCATTGATGGCCAAGCACAAACCAATCCGTTAGTCCAACAACTTTTCTCAAACCTTCCGCTTCAACCTGATCCACAACAGGTTTTAGGACAAATGTTAACTGGTCAAACAGGATTGCCTCTCTTGTCTCAAGAAACTCTTTTTGACAAACAGAATATTTTGTCGCCGTTCCTGGGCCAGCAAGGTAAGTAAGTCACGTGTTGGTTTGTCTGCATCAGGAATGAATGAATGAATGAATGAATGAATGAATGAATGAATGAATGAATGAATGAATGAATGAATGAATGAATGAATGAATGAATGAATGAATGAATGAATGAATGAATGAATGAATTAATTAATTAATTAATTAATGAACTTTTCATGAGAGACCTCCAAGAATAAAAATACATAATTATTACAATCATAATAATGAACTACATTAACGATAAACTTGAAAAAATAGTTGAAAGGTTATTTTAGAACAAGTGCCATGCAGCATACAGTCATTATCAAAAAGGGTGTCCAGATGAAAAGACTACAATACTACAATAAAGTCACATGATTCTTGTATTCAATTTCTGCGCGCGGAACTGCGAGTTGATACCAGCGCCATTACATTCAGTTCTCACAATGCCGTGTACTTAATGTTGCATCTCAAATTGAAATTCCACGAGAGGAAATTGAATACAACATGAATCATGTGACTTTATTGTAGTATTGTAGTCTTTTCATCAGGACAACCTTTTAGAGAATGACTGTATATGGAAAGTTATGTGAGTTATGTGAGCCTTCACGTACCGAAATGAGTTAAAGACTGGGTTCGAATCGTGACGGCAAAGCATCAATGCTAGCTCATCACTTCAGCTGCCGTGTTCCTGGTTGCACCAACAGCTTCCGAAATACGCCTAATCTTTCAATAGTTTTTTTTTCTTAATCTGTTGTAAAGTTTCTACACAATTCAGCCACACAGCTGTAATGTTCTTCACAGCTGAAACTATCCGCCATCAAAACAATCCATAGATGCTTTGCGGTCGCAATTCGAGCCCAGTCTTCCACTCGTTTCGGTAAAGGCGGATTTCAAATTTGTAATCTGTAGGTCTCACCGAACCACAGCTACTACCGCAACCACCATTTCTCCAGACAGTCCAGGCAGCCCTGCCCCTGCAGCCACAGCTTGTGATGCCTCAATCTCTGCAGCCTGTAAACGGACTTACGTCACTGCCTGTGTTATCAAACCTGGGTTACCAGGGCTCTCCATTGACAGGGGGGGTCATCCCAGTCCAGTCCATGCCACGAACTGTAACTGGTCAATCCAGGCAGTCAATACCCGTAATGTCGGAGTATAGAGTAGAGGACGAGTACCACCCGTACAGACGAAGACTCAGTCACCGATGGAGATCTAGCAGACGTAAGCAATACCCGTATGACTCCTACAGCAGTTTCGAAGAAACGTACGGGAAATCGCCAGGAATCTTTGATGATCTCAAAGATATCAGTAAGTATGGCGAGGCCCTCCTAGTAGCGACCACTCGTTAACTGCGCAACCTCTATTTCAATTCCGACCAACGTACATTCGGTTCTCACTTAGGCAGTGTAATCCTTATCTCGTCCATTATTAGTCAGCTCACTGATTAGTCTCCTTTGAAATCCCCGACGGCTGCAAAGAAGATTACCCATTGATTGAATGCTCCAGTTTCGAGTTGTTTCAGTACCACTGTACTACTTAACAGAAGACGCGGTCTTTCTGCAGCCTTAGCCTCTATTCTATTGTCCAATGTGAACATTTTTTCGCGTTCTCGTTAGCAGTTGTGAATAATTTACACTGAAATGAGCCTAAGCCTGAGCAAATGCGTTTTTTGTCAAGGCGTACAGCGGTGTCTAAACACCTCGAAATTGGAGTATTTGGTGGAAGATTTCACTGGGGCCGAAACAAACCCTACGCGCTGTTAACCACTGTAAATTCTCTATAACATATTATTTAAATCTAAGGGGAGTTGGTACTATCTCGTTGCCAGGTAACCCGGTTGCTATGTCGCGAGACCGGAAGTGATATTTTCTTTTCGGATTGTGAACAAACGCTCTTGCGCTAAATAAATTGTTTGTTTGTTTTTGTTTTATTTTTGTTTCATCCAGGAAAATACGCGAGAGAATAATTTTGTAATAGGTTTTATGAATTCCATTCACTTCGTGTACTTTTCAAAAGTAGTCTGTACATGTGTATATGCAAAATATACAGCCAACTAACTAACTATTCTCCTTAATGTTTAATTTAATACTCAGGTACCGAGATGAACAACTACCTTGACGACAAGAGCTACCGCCACAACCAAAGGGAATGGGTCGAGGATGGCTATGATCGTATTGGTGAACGTCGCAGACATCATTACCGACACCATAGACGGCCATCACATAGAGGTACTGCTAGACCTACCATCAGGGTCCCCTAGGAGTACTCTAAATATCGCTTTATAGCGAAACGATTTGAAAGCAGCGAGGAAACGAAATCCTAATTTTTACCGTGTTCATGCATCTTTTAACTTTATCCCTTTCACAATATGTTTGTCTTCTGTGTTTATTTCAGATCAAATGACTTTATTTCCTTCTCGGACTCTTTCGCTTCATATCCACACATTGAATAGTGCTGACCCTACCCGGGAGGGGGTACGCACTCCCTGAAGTTCGAAAGCTTCCAAATCAAATGGTGCATCATCACAAACATTCTTAGCTTTATATCAAGTAGTCATTGCTAGGTTTTGTTGTAGTTCATAAGTAAATGCTTGCATCATCGACCTACAATTTATTTTTGAAATAAATCGAGCTTTTGAAATACGCGCTCAATTCAGGGTTACGATGTGTGTATGGGCGTCATTACAACGTTGATAAAAACTAAAGGCCCAGATCTCCTGGCCCAGACACACGATGCAATTTTTCTTGCAACGTTGCGCGCAAAAATTTTGTTGGGGGTGTCACACGATGCAACGTTGCGCGCAACAGTTGCAAAAGTACATTGTAGAACTCGCCGTGTATCCGGGTCTTAACCAACGATGCGCGTGCGCAAACACAGAGTACGCGAGGAGAGGAACAATCAAAGAGAAAGAATACCAAAGTGTTCTATTTCATTCATATGTATACAGACTACAGTGATGACGAGCCTAATGATACTTCCCTGCAAAGAATGACGGGATATACAGACGATGAAGCACCAAGGAAAGGGATAGATGTTAACCCAGTAGACAGTCCTGGCAGTCAACAGGTGGAAGCTGATCCTAAAGAAGAGGAATCACTACATGACGATGGTAAGACAACGACCAACGTAAAACTTGTTAAACACGAAGTTCCAGTATAAAGGGATCCTGCCCAGGGGTAATAATACGGGTAAGACAATATACAATACGTTTGTTAATTAATCTGTGTATCACTATATGAATTTGTACATGCATGAATATGCGATTAACAAAGATTGATCAGTTAAACAAATGTATTGTTGTCCCCCTGGGCAGCGTCCTTTTATACCTCGTGTCTTTTATTAAAATAATACCATGATCACCTCGGTTTTCATTGTTCCACGAGGGACATTTAACATCTAACATCCCTCGCGAAAGCTCTAAGTCAAGCATCGCTCATGCATATAGTAATGAGGGAAATTTAAACTAAATCTCCCTCATGAATACAATCATGAGGGAAATTTAGACTAAATGTCCCTCATGATTATATTCATGAGGGACATTTAGACTAAATATCCCTCATTACTATGCATGAGGATGCAAGTCAGTCCCTCATATACACCAGGTGTACACACAATCATTGGGACCCAAGAGCAAACCAAATAGTACTTAATCGCTCCTCTACTTATGATGACTCGAGCATTCAAGACGTGTGGGATGTGTGAAGCTCAAAATACAGTGGTATTTTGATATCCACAACATCGTTAACGCATGCGCAATAGAAGGAAATGCACAAAAGTCGAATTAAAAGGATATTTTATTATAGCTATTTCTGTTATTTGTTCACACAATGAAATATTATATTAGTTGGCACTTTCCTCTTTTTCTGTATGTGCTTTTTAGTGTTTTGAGGAACCGTATTCTCCCTTACTTGCTCCACTTCGTCATCTCTCACAAAAGTAAACCGACCTTCCGCCATTTCTGATCTGTTTACCTTCAGGTACTCCTTACTATTCGCGCCAGTCCCTTGCAGCGCGAGTATAAATAAGAGCTCTGCATCTAATTACTGCCCAGTTCGCGTAAGAACCCTTCGCTACGCTACCTATATCCTTACTCAGTCATGGCCGATGAACAAATTCCTGTCCTAGCTGCTGTTGAACAAGCCCAGGCGTTGAGAAGTCATCCCAACCAAGTATATAAGTACCTGCTGCGAATCCAGACCATGGTCCTTTCAGGTATAAACGTTTTCTAGGTCGGTTTCAAGTTCGTTCGATTTCCCTCGGCTCCCTAAAAGTTTGCACGTGTGTTGAACTCTAATGTGAGTGTTTGTTTACCGTGCTTCGCCTCGCAAACACCGGGTTTGTGGAGTTGCATTTCCCTCGGCCCCTAACAGTTTGCACGTATGTTGAACTCTACAGTGAGTTTTGTTTACCGTGCTTCGCCTCGCAAACACCGGGTTTGTGGAGTTGCATTTCCCTCGGCTCCCCATAGTTTGCACGTGTGTTGAACTCTCAAGTGAGTGTTTGTTTACCGTGCTGGCCTCGCAAACACCGGGTTTTGTGGAGTTGCATTTCCCTCAGTTTCCTTCTCGGTTGTTTTTTTGTGTTCTATAGTCGGTACTATACAACATGATACAACGTCATCTTTACTTTATGCATGCTTTCCCTCCCCTTTGCCTCGTTTATATATAAGTTTTGCATGCTTAGGGGTATGAGGTTGAACATTGTCGTATGGCTTGTGCTTGATATTTCCCTTTGCGTACCGTGACGTAATGTCCAAGCATTCTAGTTGCATGGTTAATGTTGAGCAATGATTTCCCTTAGCGTTATTATTATTATTATAGCGTTCTGCACCCTATATATTGTCAAGACGGTGCAAATTCGACTGAGTTGTTCGGTTTTGGGTATATTTGTGTTTTCGACATTTGCAGATTTGCTGCTTCTCGCATTTGCATCCAATTTGGTGTTGTATTGTTTCTCTTTGTTGTTGTCCCTCCCTCCACACCTCCCTTTGTTTCCTTTCCTTTGTGATTGTCTCCCTTTGTTCTTCCCGTTTTCGCATATCATTGATTGTGCGTGCCTTACGGTATTTTCACTGTTGGCCCTTTGTGGGCGCTACAAGAATTATTAATTCGGTGATGGTGTTGTGCCTCAGATACGTATACTGTCCCTGTTCGTTTTATTTTCGGTTTATTTCCGTTGCTCTAACATTTTGTGAAGTTTTTGTTTTGTGTCCTCTCCCGCGCTATTTGGGTTTTCCCTATCTCCTATGGTAGCCTGAAAGGGTGTCTAATGCCCTAGTCGGATTACTGACGCTCAGGCTGTCATCCCTTGGGTGGGTTACTCCCGCGCAGAAACGCTTTACCTTATATTTCCATCTCCTTTTACCACCCAAGGGCTGGCAGCCTGTAGATTATTGATTCACGCCCACCTTTCTGTGGCTGCAGCTGCCTCCATATATAGTGTCATACACTAGCTAAAACAGTCTCGCGCGTTTCACTATGCCTTCCACGTAAGCCACTCATCCTAAGTTTTGGGTGGCTGGAGGGTCCTGCCTAGTTAAGTTTTGGACTTGGCTTTTTGAGTATTGGCAAAGGTCTCGAGTGACTTGGTATTAGACCGCATCAAACGCTAAGCTTCTGGGCGCGGACGCATTTCTCCATCTCTTATTAAGCGAGCGTGAAAGGGACTGCCGCGAATAGTATGCTATAACTAATTTATACTCTTTTATTGTGTAAATGAAACAAAGATGTGCAACATGCATGAAGCATTCCCCAGAGTACAGTCTAATCAAGACTCTTTCACAAAACACTATAATATATTCTCCTTTGCGCCGGTTAACTCAAGCCTGTATTTTTGTCCATGTCCTCGGTGATCATGGTATTACAAACTAATACCATGGCTTCTTCGGGATATTAGTTATTAAATGTCCCTCAGCCTCGGGAAGTTTAGTAAAAGTCCCGAGCCTCCGGGCTACTTCACTAAACTTCCCTCGGCTTCGGGGACATTTAATCACTAATATCCCTCAGTGCCATGGTATTACTTATAATAAAATACTAATAGGAAATTATAGTATATAGGGAAGATATATTTTTAGAAAATATAGAACTAGACGCTTTAATAAGCGTTCACTCGTGCCCTGGTTCGATTGAGCACTGGGATGCATTGTAGCATGAAAGAAGTATACTTTATATGGGCCTCCACCTTCCATTCGGTGAGGGACTGAGCTGTGAAGAACGAAGAGATCAGGAATTAACTGAACTGACCGAGACACACGTTTTCATTCTCACCCCAGACAATTTTCTTTGAGCCACTTTATAAGTAGTCGATCCTGGCAAGGAAACTCAAGCTATTCAGAATTAGCTCGTTGGTTAGATAGGCCGGGAATAT
The DNA here is from genome assembly GCA_033675265.1 of Actinostola sp. cb2023. Lineage (NCBI taxonomy): Eukaryota > Metazoa > Cnidaria > Anthozoa > Actiniaria > Actinostolidae > Actinostola > Actinostola sp. cb2023. Next base: position 129,127 of record JAUJYZ010000262.1, on the reverse strand, counting down.
TCCGTCCCTCCAATTACGAGATGTGTAAAACCTGTCTAGCAAGAGTTGCTTCAGTGTTTTTCATTTTCGTTCACAGTCATACTCGATTGCAGATTGTGCCTAGTCATCATAGCTGTATTCACGACTAAAGATTTCTCAATGTTTAGATCTGAGATAACGATTATAGTCGGATCAAGTCAGTGTTAATCGGTTACTTGTTGGGTGACTCGGTAGAACATGCAGAATTTGGAATCGCCCGGCACTCGACAACATAATACCGCCGGGCCAGCTCAGAATTTGTATGAACGACCAAAATCGAGAACAGAATTTGGAATCGCCCGGCACTCGACAACATAATACCGCCGGGCCAGCTCAGAATTTGTATATACGACCAACATCGAGAAAACATACTTAGATTTGGAGAACTAGTCAGCTATATTTACGTGATTGATTCTGACAGATGAACTTGCCCCTTGACCTCCGGTGCCTCCTGATTAGTTTGTGATTTGTAATCTCTCTTGTGGTCAGACTTCTTCTCTCTATCTTCCATTTCGCGACAACTACTAACAAAAAAACAAAAAAAATACGGTCTCCAATCTAAGATTCGTGCCCCGACCTTAGGCCTGGGCACGAGTAATAAAGACGCCGGCTATTCTGGATATTATTTTATTTTTATGATTTTTAAAATCATAATAATAAAATCATAATAATAAAATCATAATAATTACAATAATAATAAAAAAATGTTCCCATACCGGGAGTCGAACCCGGGCCGCCTGGGTGAAAGCCAGGAATCCTAACCGCTAGACCATATGGGAATTCACGTAAGAAATACCAATAGAGTCGTTTTCGTTTGAGTGGGAACTTATATGTTTCTATGCTAAATTAATGGATATTGTTTCAACTGATTTCTATATGTATATATTTTTTAAGTGAGACTGACCTGGGAGATAAACAAATCATGAACGAATGAATGAATGAAATAGTGACTGAATAAACGAATAAATGAACAAATGAACAAATAAATGAATAAGTAAATGAATGAATGAATGAATGAATGAATGAATGAGTAAATGAATGAATGGATGGATGAGCGAATGAACAATTATAAATACTGATGAAATAAATAATTGAAGGAATAAATGAATGAATGAATGGATGGATGGATGGATGAATAAATGAATGAATGGATGGATTAATTAATGAATTAATGAATAAAGGAATGAATAAATATCTAATGAATCAAAATGTGACATGTTTGCAGATGAGGCAACTGAGAATGCTGTCAAACAAACGAAACCTAAGGAAGTTAAACAGACAACTACAACACACTTGGAGAAAGAGAAAAATGATGAAGGTAAGATATACACGTGATGTTGTGTCACTTGAATTATTTACATATATACACCGAATTGCATAATCGTTGTAGGGTTGAAAATCATGAAACTACGACCGCAAGGATCTCTGGGAAAGCAATAAATGAGCTACGATTGATGCAGATAAAAATAATCTTCTTGAGGTCAGCTAAAGTGCGACAAATCTCCATAGGACGATTGTTAGTATTATTATTAGTATTAGTATACGACGGATGATATTCGTGAACTTTTATATTTTCCCAGAATTCCTTTGAGTCATGCATAGTTTCATAACCTTTAACCCGACAACGTCTATGCAATTAGTTGTATATTAAAGGAGCACTCTCACAGATAATGCATTGCGCGCCTTGAACCCCTCAGCGCCATTTTCGTATGATACGAAAATGGCGGATTTCTACTTACCACACGAGAAGGAAGAGTTTCTCTGGAGAACTCCGGACTTGCCATTGCTGATCCGTATCGGAATTCGAAAGGCGAACTTTTCACGTGTACTTTTCACGTGCGTTCTTGTCAAATCTAAATAGTATCCCGTATGTAAACAATATAACACGGCGCGCAATGCATTACCTGTGAGAGTGCTCCTTTAACTCACATTTGTCGTTCTTTTTCAGAATCAGAGGAAGCTTTGTCTAAAAGGAGTGAGACAGTAAAACAGCTTGGTAAGCCATTTATATCACTTTACTAATGAGAATCATCGGTGAAAGATGACATCCATGAAGGCTGGTTTGGCCAGCCGAAATATCGTACATAATAAACATATAACTCTACAGTGTGTCAGCTGTTCTTAGATTTTTACTTTTAAGATGAATAAACTGAATGAATAATAATAATGATATATATAAAATAATTGCTCTGCGAGATACTGACAAATCATGATATTTTGCAAAAACCGAGTTCAATAATTGTTTTATCATTCAAATTATTTTGAGAAACTTCAAGGAAACTTTAAATTGATGATATGATGGACGAACTGCGCATGAGCAGACCATTATTTGTAGGCAGTTATTTGCAGTTCTCTCGGCCAATCAAGACAACGGAAAAAATATTAATTTGAATGGTAACATCGCTTAATCAACCATTTTACTAACAATACGCAATACTCCAGTTTCGTGCTGTTTAGAGATGACCGCTGTCCTTGACAAAAGACGCATTTACTACAGGGTTAGCCTCGATTCAGAGAACAGTCCGTGCAATTCAAAAATGTTTCTATTGTTTCATGTCAACATTTTTTCGTGTTCTTGTTGATATTTGTGAATAATTTACACTGACTCGAGGATAACCCTGTACAAATGCGTCTGATGTCAATTAATAAGTACAGCGGTTTTACAATGGGATCTGTGAACGCGAAAAGGGACTATTTAGCTGAACAGTTCTTCATTTTTGAATTATTTCATTTGCTAAAAAAAATATTCACTATTTCCCATACCGGGAGTCGAACCCGGGCCGCCTGGTGAAAGCCAGGAATCCTAACCGCTAGACCATATGGGAATACGTGTATTTTGATTTACCAAATAATATTATTATCATTCACATTATTTTCTCGGGGATTTTCATTGGTCAAAAGACGACTACGTACGTCACTGTAGATAACTTTCTACGTACAGCTCGTTTTTCACTGAGAGAAAATAACGTGCATGATAAAACAATTCCTAACTCTTATCATTCACATGTTTTCGGGATTTTCATTGGTCCTCGACAACGTGGCAGATAACTTTCTACGATTTTTTCCAGAGTTGTTGCTTTAGGTGAGAGAAAATAACGTGAATGATAAAACAATTGTTGAACTCGGTTTTTGCAAAATATCTTGATTTTGTCAGTGGCTCGCTGATAATTATTTGCCTCTGCCTTCCTCGGCATCGCCAAATAATTATTCTGCTCGCCACTGACAAATCACGATATTTTGCTCAACCTCGTCCAATAATTGCTAATTAGTGTTGTACTTGCATTATCTGTATGTCGTACTTTTGATACTGAAATTAAATGCGAACAAATGAACGAATAAATAGACTGACACAAGCGCAAGCAAGAGAAACTAATTGTGTCGACACCAACATAAGCGCAAGTATAAGAAAAAAGAAACTCTATAGTGAAAAGCAATCATCTTGGTTTTTATCGTAGATAAAGACGCCATCATGCATTTGGACTTTGACGAATCGTCACAAAAGAAGGACATCGTGAAAGATACAAGTGGGAATGGAAACGATGCAGGCATGACTGACGGAGCAACAGTAACACTCAAAACCCTGGGTAAGAATCAAATATCACAGGGATAGATGACAGTGCGAAAATGTATATAATATAGAGGGTTTACACGATCATGTGCCGGCAGCCATGACAGGGGGTAGGATAAAGGAATACCTTTCCCATAAGGAATTGAATTCCTTCTCATGTGAAATGATTTTATTGTTCCTGCCCCCTGTCATGGCTGCCGGCACGTGATCGTGCAAATCCTCTATAGCCACTTTAGAAACGAGTGAAGGACTGGGAACGAGTTTTAATAATAATAATAATAATGATTTAATAATGAGTTTTAAGAATTAATCTAATTAAAAATGAACCGCCCATCACGAGAAAGAGCATGTCAGAATTAGTAAGTTTACAAAGTTTCGATAGGTTTAGTTGTTGTTGTTTTTTTTGTTTTTGTTTTGTTTTTTAGTTAGATATTGAACGAGTAACAGCTTTCCAAACATCGCAATGTATGTCAGTCTGAGGAACAAGTGTCCCCTGTAATTACCATACATGTCTTTGTAAATTTTGCAGTTTTTAAATGTCTGCAGTTCAGTTGCTGCTTGTCTAAACTCTATCAAAAGTCCTGAAACTTACTAATTCTGATATGCTCTTTCTTGTGATGGGGTTCATTTCTTATTTAGATTAGATCTTAAAACTCGTTCCCAGTCCTTCACTCAAACTGTTTTTCACAGGAACATGTGGTCGAGGTGCTATCCTTAAAAAGGGCCAAGTATCTTACAAGGGATCGAACTTCAAAAGAACACCAAACAAAGCGGTTTCCATAGCAATGTGGGTCAAATCTAGAAACCCCGGGTTCATTCGCTGGTTCGACGAAAATGATTCTCCAAATAAGGGCTTCTTTGCAAGTACAAAGTCTGCGTCGGTGGGCAGAAACCGCTGGACACACTTGGCGGGCACGTTTGACACAACGAGTGGAGTTGCGCGAATCTACGTGAATGGGAAACTCCGAGTTGAGAAAGTTGGTAAAAAGAACAACGGGCTGCCTCAAGATTTTACTTCGACAGGGATTGGTCGAAAATACGGGGATAGTCACGTGACGTTTCTGGATGACGTGTACATGTTTGACCGCGTCATCACGCCAGAGCAAGTGGCGGCTTTGTATAAGAAATGTCAGTTTAATCGAATGATTCTGCATTACGGTTTCCAGCATTGGAATGAAAAGACGAGAATACTTGATGATCAGTCGGGATTACAGAACAATGCAACCCTTAAAGGAGGTAATGTGAAACGTCATTTCCGGCCTTTTCAATAGAATGCTCTCTGGTTGATAATACATGGGGGGCAGTGTTTACCCATCAGTCGAAGATAAATAAATGAGATTAAAGGACGTACCAGTACTTTGAACAACTGATGATACCAAGCAATATGTCAGTGAACTCAGGGCTTTCTAGGTGCAGTTCGATCAAACCTCCTTAAAGTTTACTAAATGAAAGTCTTTTGCTTTGTTCTTAATTCAACTTATCGTAGTTTCCCAGAATTCTTCAGGATCCCGAGCGCGCAAGCGAGGTCAGGGGACAAAAATATTAAAAAATGGCCCCTGAATCAAAGCTAAAATACACGTAACAGCCAAGATCTGAGCTTATTCTCACAGGTTCTGGAGTCAGTCAAACGTACGGGTATCATCATGTATTGGTAGCGTACCAGAGCTCACGGATATCCACAACTTTCACGATTATTGCTTTTTAGTATTGCAGTTATGGACCACCTTAGACAGCGCTTTTAAATGTCCTCTATTGTTTATAAGTGCACAGCAGCTGAGCAATGTTTTCATAAATGCCCTGGTCCCCAGGGGCCCGTTTCTCGAAAAGGGTTTCTTTAAAAATCTATATCTTCAAAACAAAGACCTCGCTTGCGCGACATGAATCCTGAAGAATTCTGGGAAACTACGAAAAGGTGTATTTATATCAGACGTGGTTTCACTAGAAAGCAATACCGCAAAGTAACAGTGTTTTAGTTTGGTGGAGAGCATCTTTTCGGGCCCCAAAAAATAATACGGGTTGTTTAGACTTTTCGAGAAAAGATGAGCCCCCGCGCTTACGAAATCCAGAGAATAAACCCGTGGAATTACGAAAAATGATTAATCTATTGTCCTAGCCGTGGTTCACATTCTAGTTGGCATACCGTCGTTTAACAGTAGTTATACCAAGGTAGCAGAGCATCTTTGTCACATCGTGTACCAACAAATAATTGCAACGCTTTTGAATTTTTTGTTTTTGTAAATTAGCAGTTACCGCGGTAAAACAGTGTGTATAACCGTAACCACAACCATCCATTACTTATGAGGCCACTTATAATAAAGAAATGATATTTGTTTGCGCGCGTCTTTTCTACATCTTTTTGATGGGTTTCCTGTGGTAGAGTGCGCAATACGTATTATATTGGGATCCCTGTGGTGTAACCATTCGCTATAATTTCTCCTTTATTATATTCTCCAGGTGCAAAACTTCGTACGAATGCCGACTGCGACAAATGCGGTGGTTGTCTGGACCTACAAGCTGATAGTAATTCCCAAGTGTATTTAAATTCGACCAAATATCGACAGAAACCAACGTCCGCTGTGTCTATCTCAGCCTGGGTAAATCTGAACAGAACCAAAGGCCTCCACTCGATATTCCAGGCAGGAAAGGATGGGAATACCAACAACAGCGTCTACAATCTGGAAATAATCGACGGTAAAGTTCACTGGCAATGCAAAGACAACAAAGGCAACATTATTTTTGACGGTTTGACCAATGAGGTCACCATTCCAGAGGGTTTGTGGAGTCACGTGACAGGGACATACAGCGCCAAAACCGGAAATGCCAAAATTTATGTAAATGGTCTTCTTAGGTCGAGTTTTCACAACCCTGGAGGCCCTACACTATCTAGGGCGTGGAACAGGGCAAGTATTGGAGGCCCCCTGATCACAAGCCGTTTAATGGCCTGCTAGACGAGTTCTTTATGTACAACTGGGAGCTTGATCCTTCGGAGGTTCGCTTTGTTTCGAAATACTGCGCAGATAAACCTAAACTTGTGTCATTCACGGTGAAGGTACCAATACTATAGCACTTACAGCCCAATGGACTAATGCCATCAAATAACACTTTGTCACGTGTGAAGTGACTACACAAAAACCTAGACATCAGACGGGCTCGTTTGAGGCCTGATATACTACTACTAGAAAGATGACTGAACAAATAAAGCAGCATGCATTGAAGTTGATAGACTGCAAAACAGCCCCGACTTCTTCGCGAAACTCCGTCGAGAAGAGTTGAAGTTAGTTCGGGTCGTTGGGGCCGCGAGAGAATGAGGCGAGACGAAAAGACGAGAGGGGAGTGAGGCGAGAAGGGGAGAACCGCAAGAAATAGATTTCCATCTTTAGTAATTGTATAGACTGCAATGAAATAGTCTCTCCATTTTCGCGAAATTCCGCCGAGAAGAATTGAAATTAATGAGGGTTGATCATGTAATTTCAACACTAATATATAGGACAAAAAAGAGCTCGTTGAAATTAGGAAAATCGAAATTTTATATGAAAACCTTTGGAAATTTACGCTTGGAGACTCTTGCCTCTAACAAAGGTTTTCATACAAAATGTCGATTTTTGAAAATTCATATCTTCGCAATTTGTGAAGCGATCTTTTCCAAACTTCACCATTTTACTAATTTCAACGAGTTCTTTCCAGCTATGATAATCATTTTTTTGTCCTATGAGTGTTGCAATTACATGATAAACCCTCATTCGATCGAGTCGTTGTTCGGGCCGCGAGAGAATAAGACGAGACGAAAAGGCGCGAGGGGACTGAGATCGAATTTCATAATATCTTCTCTGAGGAGTTTCACGAAAACGTAGGAACTGTTTTACAGTCTATTAATTATACAGCAAACGGCCTTGATCTCTACTGAGAGTAGCTACGGCTAGTAGAGGTTAATAATTTTATGAATTAAATCAAGAGATTTCTAAAATGAATCGAATGAAGCAAATTTCAATTATTAAACAAAATACCAGTAATAACACTTAATCGCTCAATTAACACCGGTATTTTAGGCGTTTATTCGGTTAATTCATTGAATTCGTGTTCCTTTTATAAATTTTGTACATATAGAAATATTGTAGCTCAAATAGGCTGACAACAGTGTCAAGAACCAACGATGTTCAGGAGCTAAAAAACGAACATATGGTGAAATAATTCATCACAATAATCCTTAATTTTTTTCGAGGTGAAATACGTCTACGGGGTACCTAATACTCCAGTTTCGAGTTGTTTAGCACCGCTGTACTCCTTGACAAAAGACGCATGTTTGCAGGGTTAGCCTCGAGTCAGTGTACATTATTCACAAATACCAACGAGAACGAGAACAAATGTTGTTGACAGTGGACGATAGAACACCTCCAGTCAGAGAGTAACCCATGGAATTATAAAATAATGTTTCTATTGTCCAATGTCAACAACATTTGTTCGCATTCTCGTTAGTATTTGTGAATAATTTACACTGACTCGAGGCTAACCCTGCATACATGCCTCTGCTGTCTGAATTTACAGCGGTATTTGCCAATTCGAAAGAGGACTCTTCCAACTCTGTGCCAATGCATCCCAGAGTTCCCTTGGGTCGTATTTCTTTAGGTTGTTTGCTGTATGTAGACGTGCAGTACCTTAAGGCAAGAAAGAATACACTGTGATAATTAGTATGACTAACCATATCATGGTTAAGATTATTGTGAAAATTAAAAAGATTAATATAACATATTAAACTCTGTCTAATATGGTAGACTGTGAAAGCCACAAATGCGTTGAGAATTATTTGAAATAGTCTTCTATCAGTGCTCTCCATGAGTACAGACCATATACCCGTGAAAAAGTCACAAAGTTTTGAAGGTTTAATATCATAAAAATGTCAATTTTAAAGCAGTGTAAAAAGAAACCGAAAGATACTATGATGCTCTGGTTAAATGACAGCTGCTATTTTTTTCCAAATAGTTCACAATGATTCCCCGAAGTGGAGGTGAGTGGTGGTGGATATCAGACTCAACCATTTCTGTTTCACGGGTATTGTGTCTGCACTCTATTGTGTTATTTAATATGTCTTGTTCTGTTGGTACTATATTCCTATTATTTACGTTATTTGTTAACTTTCGTATTTTACAATTCTAGCTCTAAAGCTGATCTAAATTTAGAAGATAAAAGAACTATACGTTGATCATAGAATCCTTACAATATAAACACTTTAAGTCCAAAATATGCGGGTCCATATTTGATTACACAAAAGCTAGTTTTCTTTGACGGTACTTCCCGCTGAGGTGTTTCCATATATAGCTAATTGCATAATCGTTGTCGGGTTGAAAATCATGAAAGCTATGACCACAAGGAATTCTGGGAAATTAAAACTCCCAAATAACACTGTCAAATCATCGACTTTTTTATCCAGACTTGTAGGATCTTAGTTAAATAGCTCATATACCTTTAAAACTACGAGAACATTGAATATATCTGTATGTAATGTGGCCGTCATGAACTGATTTCCCATCCATCCTTGCGGTCTCAGCTTCTATGATTTATGATTTTCAACCCGACAACGATTATGCATTTAGCTATATAACTGGTATGAATATGTGCAGTCCTAGCTTCGGGTTTTCGAGTCAGCACTGAAACGGTAATATATTTTAAAATAGTGTGATAAGTTAGTTAAGCCTGGTCCTCACTAGCGACATAAGCACAAGCAACATATACGCAGACTCAGTTCACCATTTATGCAATAGGTGTGACAAAACTGAGACAAGCACCGTTAATGAGCAATGCATTACTGAGTCTTCATATGTTCCTTGTGCGTGTGCTTATGTTGCTAGTGAGGACCAGGCTTTAGACATAACGTATGAAAACGAATAAGTAAAACCGGGTTATCGCCGGTGTAATATATAATTTATACAGCACAACTGACATCACAATAGTAAAAAACAATACTAGCTTTACAATCTACAAAACGTATCACAATAGAGCACAGGTAACCCAACTGACATCACAATAGAAAAAACAATACTAGCTTTATAATCTATAGAAAAATAGAGATAACAAAAGAGCAGCATAAATTATATTACACCGGAGATGAACGGTAAAACCACGGTCCCTGTGGTTGTCACCGTTTCACGATTAGCAGTGTTGACGCATTACACTGAACCACCCCCCATCCTAAATCCCTCCTCCCCCTAACTTCCGCAATCCAAACCACCTACACCTACACAGTTCATAATAGCGTTATTAATTATCTAACATCTCGTATCAAAACGTCGGTTTGTGTCTATCGGTCTATTGCTGGTTTGCACGTGACGTCATGGCGGCCATGTTGGTTTCCGATAACAAAGCATTTCTCACTCCTCTTGTTTGTTCTTACCACCAACATGGCCGCTGCGTCTTTGTACTTTAAATCTCCAGGGAATGATTGCAAACCAGTAGTAGCTTCAGTTAAGCAGAGTTAGTAGAGGGGACTGGTTAGGAAACCCGGCAAACTTCAAAGGGTCAAACAATAGAAGCCCGTCTGATGTTGAACGTACCGGTCACGTGACGCTGACCGTGCACACAACAAAACTAACTTTCAAGATGGCGGTCGTAATGGACGATTTATTTGTGTTTGGCGACGATTTTGAGGCGATTTTAGATATATTAGAAGAAGATGAAGCATTGGAGGAGCAATTTACAGCTGTAGCTAACGATGTAAGTAGAATATTTGTTGAATTTTGACCTGTATTTTGGCTGTATTGAAGTTTAATTTACGAAGCAATGAAATCGATGCACGTACGTTCCAACAACCACAGTTGAATTTTCGTGCTAGTATCTACTTTAGATGAAAGATAATCGCTCTTTGTCGCTCTATTTTCCATTTACTTATTGTATTTGTCTTTTTTTAGGTTCAATCGACAGATATTGTTTGCAACGACTGTGGGAAAAAGTGCAAGTCTAGAGGAGGCTATAATAGACACCGAGCTGCTAAACACAAGCAAAATCAGAACAGTACTAACTCCAAACTCTACTAACTCTGAGTTAAGCTTTCGCGAAACTCGCCGAGTTTTTTTACATGAGATTTGCGCGACCTCACTGATTCGCGTGATAATCAAAATCTAGACAAGCCTATAAATAATTCATATCATTCTACGAAACTATGTGAAAAACATATTCACTTAGATAGTGTTCCAAAGTTCTATAGACCGAATGCAATAATGGCGTCCAATTTCAATTGCCATTGTTCTGGACTGACTAGCCTCTCATACAGGTGAAAATGCTTTTGTGTTTCCACATTAATACGAGGCTAGTCAGTCCAGAACAATGGCAATTGAAATTGGACGCCATTATTGTATTCGGTCTATGAAACTTCTTAGGGTGCGTTCGATTGACTCTATTCCAGAATAGGAATACACGGAATAAACACTTGGATGCTTTTATTTCAGCACATTTAAAAATCCAAACTGTTCCTTTATTATGTTACAACAAGGAATATCGTTTTATTTTACAGTGGACAGTAGCTGTGTGACAGCGATTTAGGGATGTTATTCCGTGTATTCCTATTCTGGAATATGGTCAATCGAATGCACCCTTAGCTACAATACAATACAATACAATACAATACAATACAATACAATACAATACAATACAATACAATACAATACAATACAATACAATACAATACAATACAATACAATACAATACAATACAATACAATACAATACAATACAATATCCTATACATATTACATCTCAGCCAATCAGAGCTCACCATTTCTATGAAATACAGAGTGGTATTTCATAGTTTGTATTAGCCAATCAAAATGTTGTAAATTTTCCCGCTCTTTTCTTCCACTGGACGCGCTCGCGTCGTGTTGCAACATTTACAAATCTTTGCATCGAAATCCAAACTCATTCAAAGCGATTCAAAGAGTTATAAACATGGCTTCAAGTTCGAGAAATAACTCAAATCTTCCTTCACTCTCAGAAGAAGCGTTAGAACATGTTAGAAAACAACAGTTGGCACGACGAATTCGAAATTCATAGCATTTATTTCTCAGGAACCGTGCAACGAAACTCGAAAAGCTAAGCAGAAACGACTTGACAGTTTTAATTGTTGATGTAATATGTATAGGATAATATGGTTATTCCATGGTTTTCTATGGAATACGGGCGAAAATTTAACTCAAAAATTATATTATTTTAGTATACAACTCGCCTAAAGGCTCGTTGTATACGGCCAAATAATATAATTTTTCGTGAAATATTCGCTCGTATTCCATAGAAAACTATGGAATAACCAATAAATACAATACAATACAATACAATACAATACAATACAATACAATACAATACAATACAATACAATACAATACAATACAATACAATACAATACAATACAATACAATACAATACAATACAATACAATACAATAACTTTTATTAAACACGATATTAGCTAAAGCTACAGCTTGTGGGTCGTGTGGAACAAAAATAATACTTATCTTTATCAAACTGACGAGAAACGTTGAGCCCTGCTGTCCTTGATAGAAAAACGTGTAATTTCAAAGAAAAGCCGACCTTGATTCTCTGTATTAATTATTGATTTTACATCTATAAATGAGAAGAAAATGAATCATTAATTCAAAAAATTTCTACCCGCAGTGTTATCGATTGAAAGGTCACGTCAGTGTGCTGATAAAACAAACACGGTACATCTGGTCCATTTGCATTGTGGGTACTCTCTTTCTCATTATCCTGACCAGCGGCGAATCAAATTAAACTACAGAAATTCAGTTATTTTCCACAAAGACTGTGCCTGTCCTAGGGTCTGTTTCTGTCAATATTACAATGAGATAATTCAGATCCGGCATTTTTTTAAACTTAAGTTCAAATTAAGTTATTAATAAAACATTGTCTACTTGGAGGTATAAATACTGGTGCCATTGTCATAAGGGGACCAGCTATCGTGTAAAACGAGTATCACTCTGTCAGCGGTTTTCCTTATCAAATATTTGAAACAGTTATTAAATCTACATCTAAATCGGCATCTACGGCAGTTAAAAGTTTAAACTTTAAAGCCAGAATTTTCACGAACAACGAGTGAATTTTTTCAGCTGTAAAGTATTCAGTATATCGTTGGTAAATGCTATTGCTGACGATATGGCAATGTTAAACTGGTTTGCTCAGTGAAATCATACCGAAGGAACGACCATATGGGGAAAGACATCCCACGTGGATTGTTGCAGCAATCGATAATGATTGCTCACCACATCGTGCGATCAACACAGCAATCCATCAATTTTTTAGCAAATTTACTCAAAATATGTTATGTGATCTCACAGTGTTCAATTTCTATATGAGCACCGAGGAAAAGCTATCGGTTCAGCGTAGCTTCAACGCATTGTCGTGTAGTTTAAGCGTAGTATTTTTGAAGTGTTTTTCAAGTATATATGTTCACGTGAATTGTTTAAAGATAATGAATTACGCTTATAAAATATTTAATTTGTTAAGAATTCAACAGCTGAATAACCTTCTTGAGAATTGCGGTTTTGAGAAAATTAAATTGCAATGAAACGCCTTCGGGAAAACAAGCCGACTGAGAAATCCTGCTGCAACGAAATAAAAACACACAAATTTCACTCGAAAGGAATTTTGAAAAGTTGGATTTTTGTTTTGTTTTTGTAGAGGACCTGTGTAATGTATGTAGTTTGAAATGGAATGTTATGATAAAGATAACCTGAGCTGAAAAAGTGGTTAAACAAACAGTTCGTTTACATAAATCAGGTCTATCATTAATACATGTAGCTAGCATGACTGCTATAGATGAACGGGTTTATTTTTGGTGGATACGTTTGAGAGAAGACACAGTGACCCAAGACGAATCTCTGCAACCCAACAACACTCACGATGGATAGAGTTTGTGATCTACATCCTCATAAGAAGATAAAACGCATTAAACCCTCGAAGGGCGAGATGGTTTCGTTTGAAAGTGTTGGTAGTCTGAGCCAGATCGTTGCCGGAGATCGATGCAGACTTCGGTTGAACATAGGTGGGACTTACTGTGAGATCCTGCAAAAGAACTTGGCACGTTTTCCAGATACACTGCTTGGAGGAGAGAGAAAACAGTTCTTCTACGATGAGGATAGAAGGGAGTATTTCTTTGACCGTGATCCTGTCACTTTTAAACACGTCCTTGACTTCTACCGCACTGGCAAATTTCACATCTCTACTCCAGACTGCATGGAATCAATTCGCGATGAATTAGCATTCTTTGGCATCCCTGAGGCGTACGTGTCGGAATGTTGCTGTGAGCACATTTCCTTTGAAAACGAAGAAGAAGAGGAAGCATTGGAACGGCACAAAAATCCCCCACAAGTCTCCGGTGGCAAAGAGAAATTGTATGAATTTTTAACTGATTTCAACAGCTCGGTTGGAGCCGCTATTTTTAGCTACTTTTTTGTGTTGGTTGTAATGATAAACATTGGACTAATTGTCGGGGAGACGCTGGATTGCGAAAATTTAACAAAGTGCGGAAACTACCATGAGAAAGCATTCTTTGTGGTGGATTCATTTTGCGTGGCAGTTTTTACCTTCGAGTTTTTCGCCCGTTTATTCTCGTGTCCCGATCGCCTTGAATTCATGAAGGACTACTCCAACCTGGTGGACTTGATCGGTATTTTGCCGTACTACTTTGGTATCGTGGAGAGAATGGCCGAGACGAATAGCATTGTGCTGCAGTCTTTTATCACGACTTTAAGGATCTTTAGGATCTTCAGGGTCATCAAACTTGCTCGACATTCCGAACAGTTCCAGAATCTACTGTACTCGATTGCACAGGCGGGAGGAGAACTTGGGGGGATTCTATTCTCGTTTCTTGCTCTAATGGTAATGTTTTCCACCATCATATTTTCCGCGGAAGAAGGAGGCTCCGAGAACCCTGACGGATTCACTAGTATACCCAGTGCATTCTGGTACACGCTGGTAACCATGACAACGCTTGGGTAAGTCGAAACCAGGTCTTTCCCCAAAGTGAACAGGGCCGTACACAGCACAGGGGTAGGGGGGCAATAGAAAGGCAAAAAAAATACCAAAAAGTACTGAGAACTGTACTCTTTTTATTTATTTTTTGCTGTTATATACGTACTGCCCCCCTTGCATTTCGGGTTATGTACGGCCCTGGTGAAGATATTTACACTTCCGGTTGACGTCTCGTACATTTTGTCGTATATAATGATGTGGACTTGACATGACTCTGTTAACACTGCCGATGTATTATTCATGTGCCAATAAGCCCAGTCACAGTTTTTCGCCGCCATTTTGAATTGGATCAAACTTGGCAAAATTAATAGAAATCTGGATCACTTTGATTTGCCGTAATTCAGCTCGATTTCGTTGGATTTTCAAAACGTTACCATTTTAGAAAATATGTTTTCTTTGTTATCTATGTCCTATAATATGATGGGTATTGGAAGGCTACAAATCGAGAAAAAAAGATTTTTGTTTTCAAAATAAACAAAACACAGCAAATTAGCTCGAAATTTTAAGATACATTCGTGAAAAGAAGATTGACTCGAAAAAGGTAGTTAAAACACCTACATCGGTCTTATTTTCAGTCCTACAACTGGCATACATGCCTGCTGATTATCGAAGTTTAAATTTTGAAAATCCAACAAAATTGAGCGGAGTTACGGTAAGTCAAAGTGATCCAGATTTCTATAAATTTTGCCAAGTTTGCCCCAATTCAAAATGGCGGCGAAAATCCGTGAAAGGGCTTATTACTCGTGCCCAGGCCGAAGGCCGGCGCACGAGTCTAAGATTCGAGACCGTATTTTTTGTTTGTTAGTACCGGTTGCGATACGGCAGAAGGAGACAAAAAGTCTGGTCACAAGAGAGATTACAAAGCACAAACCAATCAGGAAGCACCGGAGGTCAAGGGGCAAAACTCTAAGTGTATTCTCGTCTAAATTTAGATTGAAATGTTGCAATAACCTTCTACATGAGTCTGACGCAGGCTATTTTTTAAGAGCGTTATCAGAACCATCTGACCTATGCAACCTCAAGACGTACCAAGTACGTACTGATTCGAGATCTTTATCTGTGCGACTCGTACCACAGGCATATATTATTACCCCGTAGTCAAGGGACTTTTGTGTTGCTGAAGGCCCATAGTGCGTCTTTCATGATGAACTGCATCTCAGAACACAATCGCACCAGGGCACGAGTGAACGCTCAATGAGCATCTAGTTATGTTATAATAAACACCTTATTTGGTGTAGAAAACAAATTAAATACTCCCTTTCGGTCTTACGAGTAGGCTTGTAACTCAGGGGTGACTAATTTAACATTAAATAAATAAATAATAATAATAATAATAATAATAATAATAATAATAATAATAATAATAATAATAATAATAATAATAATAATAATAATAATAAATAACTGCATAATGATAATGTTTTTAGGCGCATTTAAAACCTCAATGCGTTTTACAATGGAGTAATAATGAGAATAAAAAAAAATGGTGGTAGATGATTGCATATCTATTAGTCAAAAGTTCATTGAAGTAAAATACGTCAGCAGCAATATATTGCAATCAGAATCTAGCTCTGACAGGCAATCAGATAACTCTAACCACAAGTCTAGCGGCAGCATTATAAAACTATATATAATCTATATAATGGAGGGGGCTTATAATCGGGGAGGGCTTATAACCGGGGAGGGCTTATAACCGGGGAGGGCTTATAATCGGGGAGGCTTATAACCGGGAGGAAATTTCTGTTAGAAGACAGGTGAGCTTATAATTGAGGGGGGACTTATAACCGCGGGGGATCTTATAACCGGAATCCTACGGTATTCGCTATATTTTATTTCTGTCTGTTTAGTTATGGTGACATGGTACCATCGTCGTTCGTTGGTAAACTCATTGGTTCTGCATGTGCTTTGGCTGGTGTTGTACTATTAGCATTGCCAGTACCAATCATAGAGGAAAAGGTATCCCATACAACCTCTCCACAGCGACCACACACAATTTTGAGGCTGTTGTATAGAGGTGGCCGTTGTGGAAAGGTTTTAATAACAATAATTCTGTGGGATTGCTGATGACCGGTACACAATCCCTGGTCGTTACAGAGAGATGGCCGTTGTGGGGAGGTGGTCATTATTAGAGGTTCCACTGTATTTAATTTGAGTTTATATAATGTCTATATAGAATTAGGTGTACATAATCTATTCAAGCAGGATCCCATAAGTAGGAGCATCCATGTAGTATTAAAATCTGTCACGGCGTTTGAACAAGATTGCTATTTTTAAAACACGAAATTGACCAATCACTATTGCTGCAAAGTAACGAGTTGCGGCAAATAAAACGAGTTGCAACAAATAAACGAATTGCTGCAAATAAAACGAGTTGCTGCAAATAAAACCGGAAGTGCACAGTGATTGGTCAATTTGGCGAGAAATCGTGTTCAAACGCCGTGACATAGACCCAATACGGTAGCATGGATGGTCCTACTATTCAACTTGAATGAAATATAGGGGTCGTTAGAGGGGCACTTGTTAAGATGCTAACGGACGTTTCTTGTCACAACACAGCTAAATGAAAATGCCAAGAAATTAAATCGTAAAAGGTTAGAGAGAGGCGGTGAAGGCGCGAAACTCACCAAGAGACTAGCAGTATCGATTGCATCGATCAAAAATCTCCCGCGGCGAATGATGCTCGCATCTCAAACCTCGCAGTCCAGCATCACTGTAGTAGAAACAAGCTGCAGCGAAATCCAGCCGGAAATGAAGTCATCAACCGACAAATTATCGATTGACGAGTCTTCATCCGACGAAACCATCAAAGCTTCTATTACTGACATTCAACCGGTTCAAGTGCATCGGGCTCTCCCGTCATGCAACAGGAACAGTTACACCGAACCACCGCCGCAATGGCACCTGGGAACGTACAAAAAACCGTTTGGCTTGAGTGATGGGAGTTACAAGAGTTCGGATTCAATATCATGTTGCGATACAATAGAGTTACAAAAGATAGACGTGCATCGCGGTGTAGATTCTGAGGATGATTCGCTGCAACCCTGTGAGGAGAATGGCACTATCATTGTAGCCGTTGGCCAGGCATCAGATGATGAATTAAGTGAGCACGAGGATGACGACCTTTCGAACGACTGGGTTTCACCTATCTGACAGCAAGCACGTACTGTTGATCACTGCATGTTAAAGCCTGGTCCTCACTAGTGACATAAGCATTAGCAACACACGCAGACTCAGGCCCCGTTTACAGGAGAGAGATAACCCTAGCAGTAGGGACAATTCTATTGTTTTATCATCCACAGGGAATATGCGAACAATAGAGTTGATCCAAGTGCTAGGGTTATCTCTCTCTCATGTAAACAGGGCCTTAGTAATGCATAGCTCAATAACGGTGCTTGTCTTTTGTCACACCTATTGTATAAATGGTGAACTGAGTCTGCGCATGTTGCTTGTGCCTGTGCTTATGTCGCTAGTGATGACCAGGCTTAACAAGGCTGTAATTAGTGCTAGCATTTGTCAGCTACAGCGATTGTACGAAGCCCTAAAGATGTCTAGGAACGAATTAAAATAGCGTTACTTTGCTCGTAACGTCTTTTCTTAGCTTGTTACTCATTTATGAACAGTAAGTAAGTAAATACATTGACATGAAAATACTTTGAACAAAGAATGTAAATCCCACAAGGTTTGAAATGGGAAAACATTGACGGGCAACGCAAAAGGTCCATTGGTGGATCTGATTTTTACATTATAAGCTATTGAGAATAATACGAAATATATTCTCTTACTTCCTATTTAAAGTACTTTGATTTAATTGTTTAGGAGGGCCACAAGTTTATCCCGGGAGGGGAGTGGGTGAGGGGGGGGGGGGGGGGGGGGTGGGGGGTGGTGGGGGTAGGTTGTTACTCCCATATATATGCTATATAGGTATGTGTCCCCAAATAGGGTATGGTTTTTGAACCTCCAGATCCTTAAATTGGGTCTATATTTTGATTTTTCACCATAAAATGATATTCGATCTTTAATTTGGGTACACTTGTTTTATTTTGATTAAAAAATCCGCTTAGCGTAACAGCCATCGTATGTACTTCTGATATTAGCGATTTCCAAAGGAATAGTATTAACTTTTTCCTTAAATTGGGTCTATATTTCAGTGACAAATCCTTGGAAAGGGTATGAATTTTCCAATTCTTCATCCTTAAATAGGGTCAGGGTTTCGACATCCTGGGGGCACACCCTATCCTAATTTTCCAGGAGTACCCCCCTCGGGAGTTTATCAGTACTTTTGTGTAACTGTCACGTGTCTACCTTCATGAAATAAAGTTTTTCTCTAGCTCTCTCTCTCTTCCAACGCCATTATGTACTGGCGGCTCAAAAATCCTGCTGATTTTATATGACTCTCTTTTAAACATGAAGAATTGCAGATAATAAATCTCTTGAAACTTTGATTTTTCAACATAATTTGATACTATGAATAAATGAATGAAGTGCAAAGTAGAAATAAAAGAATAAAGCATAAATACTAGGCGGCCATGTTGGTGGTAAAAGCAAGGAATGCTTTTATTGTTATCGGGATCCAACATGGCCGCCATGACGTCACGTGGTTGGTTGTACAAACAAGAGAAGCTAATGAGGAATGCTTTGTTATCGGGATCCAACATGGCCGCCATGACGTCACGTGCAAACCAGCATAAAACACTATATTATACTATTAGACTTAAAGGGAACGTCCACTGTTCAGACAATACCGACCAGATGAATCAAAATAATTGCACTGCGAAAGTTCTATTGACAACCTTGTGACGTCATCATAAATCCAAGATGGCGGCCTCGTTGGATTCAGAGGCTCAACTTTCAATGCGAATTAAAAATCTAGAATACACTAGAGGTGATTGTTATCAAGATGGATCTTTATGATATCTGGATTGATTTGGCCGGTATTTAATGTCGGTAAGGTACAAAAAAACAAAAAACAAAATGTAGACAAATAAAGACATCCCATTTACCCACAATTCACACGAAATTTATACACCGAATTTACACATGCAAGATCGTGCGTTAATGAACTATTCTAGGCCCTAAGAGATCAAGCGAGGAGAAAACTTGTCATGCTGCGATATCGTAGTAAATGTTCCTTGTAACATGTATAGCCAAGATGAGGAGAATGAAGGTAAGACTGAAGAAGGGTGGGCCTTGTTCTTCACCCAGTCCTTCTCACAAAACTTCCTGGAGTTGGCCTGGCTACCAAGATATCTTCCCAACATCACGTGATACAACAACAACGAAGAGCGAATATTTATCAGTATTAATTTTAAATGCACGGCTAGTAAAGAAGTGCAATTTGGACTATTATGGATAAATATCTTTTACATCATCCTTGTCAACTTATGCCCCGTTCACACCGAGGCTAAAACATGTTTTAAAGTGGTTTAACTAAACAGGTTTAGAAAATTATCTACAAACGCCACGCAACATTTGGCGCAAAACTGCTGGTAAACTGTCCTTTGTGTTGCATAGTATAATTACTTGTACAATACCATGATCGCCTCGGTTTCCTTTGTCCTTCCAGGGACATACAAACCACTAATTCTCCCTTCACCAATTTTCCGACCGGGAAATTTAGTAAGACAATGCAGAAATCCATTGTCTAATTTTCCCGGCGGGAAAATTAGACAATGGATATCTGCATTGTCTCACTAATTTTCCCGGCAGAAAATTAGAGAATGGAGACTTGTATCGCCCCCAGTTTTTCCCTCATATAACAATCACTGGGACCTTGGACAGAGTAGTCTGTCCGAATTACGTTTAACCTGAAAGCTGGCTCTACTTCAAGTTACTCAAGAGTCTAACACATGTGGAATGCTCTGTCCTCGACTCTGCGCATGAGCAGTGCATATGCAAAGACCGGAATTCTTTCTTTTCTGGACTAAAATCTTGGAACTCTTTATTTCTTTCCTTTTCCCATTGCTTACTGAACGTTAGCACACCATGAAGGGTTTTTTTCGTATTTTCGGGCACTTTCCCTTGATTAGTCAACTTCAGCGTCTTTCACAAAGGCAAAACAACTCTCCGCCATGATTTGTGACCAAAATGACGATTAAATATTCCTAAACTGAATAAAAATACTCGATCATTGTACAAATGAAACAAAGCATCAGAATTTCTAAATTCTCTAAAGTGTGGTGTAATCAACGCTCTTTGAGAAAAATATTGTTAAATTGTTCGTACTGCTCTAAGTTATGCAAAGTGAACCGGCTATATTTTACTTTATTTCCTCGGTGATTATGGTATTACAAACTGATACCATGACAAATCGGGAAATTAGTGATTAAATTTCCCTCGAGCCTCGGGAGAGTTTGTAAAAGTCTCTCCGCCTTACAAACTTGTGGTGGTTTGCATGCTTGCTTTTATTGCACAATCTCACACACGAGGTGTCTCCTTACATATCACGTGGTCTGTGCTAAATATAAACTCTGAACATTACATTCCTCCCTTTCTCGGAAAGAAGTATGGTACAATATGGAATACTTGTAAAGTATTAAGTGTTTCCCATGCAGTGCATGGTCTCTGATCTGCAATCAGTTCAGTTCATAACTATATAACGTAGACTTAAGATAAATCAAACTGTAACATAATCCTTAAGGTATCCCGGAGGTCCTCTTGAGTTTCGCAGGGGATATCGTCGTATGGGAGGTCCATCTTCTTCTGGTTGGGGGTCTTGGAGAACTTCTTCCTTCTCTGTTGGGCTCTCTGATGGTGGTTGACTTTCCTTTGCATCTGATTTGGCAGCTGTATGTTGATCCAATTGCTTGAAGAAGGATGAGTTTCTTGTTATCTCTTTGTCCTCTCTCCTTGCAGTCACCATCGTGCCTTTGCGCTGTGTCACAACATACGGGCTCGGATCATAAGGTATATGTGACTTCTTGTGCGACGGATCGCGTTTAACGAGCACTGTGTCACCTTTAGAAATGTCGGTTGGCTTTACGTAGACCTTGTTGTCAGCATACTCTTTCATCTTCTGTTTGGAGTATTTGTCTCTCTCCTGGATGTGCGCTGGATCTTCGTTGAGCGTAGGTGCTTGAGGCAGTTTTGTGCGCATGGGGCGATTGAAGAGTGCTGTAGCCGGTGATACGCCAGTTGAGGTGTGTGGTGTTGCTCGATAGTTCCGCAGTAGATCGCAAAGCTCGTCTTTCCATGGTCGATGCTCTACCTTTGCTGCTTCGATGGTCTTCTTGATAGTACGCATGAAGCGTTCCACCTCACCGTTTGCACGTGGCCACAATGGAGTTACCTTACGATGTTTGAATCCAAGGGTTTTCGCAAATTGTTCAAATTCTTTCCCGTTAAACGGTGGGCCATTATCGGAACGTACCACTTCCGGAATTCCAAATTCTGCAAAGATTTTATCGAGGCGAGGTGCGACGACTCGGAATGATACGGTTTGAATGATGTCTACCACTGGGTACCTGGAGTAGTCATCGGTAACGACAAGTAGGTATCCTCCAGTCGGTAGTTCCTTAAAATCGACACTTAGTTCTTGCCAGGGGGCTTTGGGAAGTGCCGACATCTTCAGCGGTTCACGCTTAGTTTCTGGTGTGGCTGCTTGACAGGCGAGGCATGACTTCACTGTCTCTTCTACTAAGGGGTCTATACCAGTGAACCAAACCTTTTCGCGGAGGAGAGATTTCGTCTTGACGATTCCTTGGTGACCCTCGTGTGCCAAGTTGACTACTCGTAGTTGAAGTGTTTCGGGTATTACGATCCTGGTTCCTCGGAGAAGAATGTTTGACGATGAACAGATCGTCAGTTCGTCTTTGACGCGCTCTATAGCTTTGTATGTCGAGGTGTTAACGCCAGGATGCGTGCTCGGTTCATGCCAGTTAACTGATCTCACAGCTTTCATAACGGCTTGTAGGGTTGGGTCTTGTTCCGTGGCAGATGCGATGTCTTGTAGCTTTAGGGACTTTGGGGTTGAGGTGTGCACTATGTAATCTACGAACTCTTCCGCTATTTTCTGCTGTCGACTTGTTACGGGTGTGTCCTTCTCGGGGTGTCGGGACATGAAGTCGGCAGGATTGTCACAACCCTTCTTGTAGACTATGGTGACTTGGTATGGTTGGAGTCTAAGGGTCCATCTTTCGATGCGAGCTGGAGGTTTCGACTTTGGATCGTTGAAGATTGTAACCAGAGGCTTGTGGTCAGTGACGACTGTTACAGGTTTTCCATAGACGTACAGATGGAAGTACTCGCATCCCCATATATAACTCCCAGAGCTTCACGCTCGGTCTGGCTGTACCGGCTCTCTACATCCGTTAAAGCTCTGCTCGCGTATGCAACAACTTTCTTTTCGCCAGTTACGGGGTCAGTTTGGGCGAGGATCGCACCAAGTCCAACAGGGCTTGCGTCCACATTGATCTCAGTGTCTCTGTCAAGGTCGAAGTACGATGTAACAGGTGCATTCGTAAGAGCTTCCTTGAGTTGGTTGAGTGAGTGGTCGTGTCTCGTGGTCCATTGCCAGGGCGTGTCTTTGTGCGTTAGTTCTCGTAGTGGTTGTGTAATGGTGGCGTATCCTTTGATGAAGCGAGAACAGTAGTTGGACATGCCAAGTAGACTTCGCACTTCAGTGGCATTGGATGGTGGTTGGATGTTGAGGATGGCTTCCACTTTCTTTGGATCAGCTGAGATCCCTTGGCTTGAGAACACGTATCCAAAGAACTCCAAGCTGTCCTTCGAATATTCGCATTTGTCTTTGTGTAGCGTGAGGCCTTTCTCTCGCAGACGTTGGAAGGTCTTTCTCAGGGCTTGGTCGTGATCTTCTGTTGTTTTGCGTAAACTAGGATGTCATCACTAAGGTTGATTGCTCCTGGTATGCCGTCGAGAGATTCGTGGATAGCGTTTTGGAATATCTCAGCAGCACATGATATTCCAAAGTTCAATCGAGCAAACCTCCTGAGCCCGGCATGGGTGCTGAACGTTGTAATGTAGCGCGACTCAGGGGCAAGCTCCAGCTGATTATACCCTTGATTGAGGTCTAACTTGCTGAATACTGTTGTGCCATTTAGATCGTTAATCACCTCCTTGATCGTCGGTGTGATGTGACGTTCTCGTTGCACTGCTTGATTCGCTTGACGCATATCTACACACATGCGTATTTTTCCAGGTTGCTTTGGTTTTGGTGCAATGACGACAGGTGATCATGATACCCAGGGTGTCGGGCCTTCTACTTTTTCTATCACACCGTTGCGTTCATCTCGTTCTAGTTGTTCCTCGAGTTGCTTGCGTACATGGAATGGTATGCGTCTGTGCGGTTGGGCTGACGGTTGTTCGTTGTCGTCGATGTGTAGCTTGACTTGGAAGTCTTTGAGCTTTCCCAGGCCAGTAAACAGGTCGCTGTACTCGTGAACAAGTCTTGTGATTTCCGGTCTTTGGTCCGTGGATGATAGGAGGCTTGCGACGGAGATCAGCTCTAGGTTTTGGGACGCACGCCAACTAAGCAATGATCCTCCGGCGCCTTCGGTGACGTGATGGTCCTGCGACGTTATGGCTTTCTCGGTGGTGATGTCCGCTTCAAACTTTCCCAGCATCTTGAGTGGTGTGTCTGATTTGTAGGGGTACACCCTTGTTGAAGTGGGTTGAAGTGCAGGGCGCTTCTTTATTTTCTTGAAGTCCTTTTCGTCTAAGATGTTGATACTTGATCCAGAGTCCGCCATCATCGAAGTCCATGTTCCACGGATCTTTACTTTAAACTGAGGGTGTTTGGTTTTGTTTCCGTTGACACTTCGTACCTCAAGTCTGAACGTGTGGTCTTCATCGCTGTCGTAGTCGTCGTCGATAGTGTTGACCTTTCTTTGCCTTCTCAACGATTGTCTTGGCTGTGGTCTCGTTGGTTGTTCAGCGTTGCGACAAACCGATTTGAAATGGCCAGACTTCCCACACCCATGACATTCTTTCTTGTAGGCTGGGCAGGCTGTTCTTCCTCCCTGGTGTGGGTACGAACCGCCACAACATCCACACTTCGTTGACTTGGATTCTGTCCGGAATGATCCGCGGTCCTTAGGTTTGGGCGGTCCATTCCTCTGTCCAGTTCCAGTTTTCTGTCGTAACGTGTTGATTTCCTGTTTCTCGATGCTAGCGGCTTGAGTGTTTGTCAGTTCTAGTGTTTTACCGTATTCGATTAGATCTTCTAAACTCATTTGTGGTACACTGAGTGCTTTTCTTCGAAGCTTTGATGATGTGCAATGTAGAATGATTTGAGACTTGATCTCACGATCAACGTTGTCAAACTCACATGTCTGGGTTCGGTGCCTTAGACGTGTGTGGTAGGCTGAGATAGAATCTCCAGCGATTTGTTTCGTTTGTCTAAACTGGTATTCCTCGTATGCAAGGCTCTTCTTCGGTTCGAAGTATGCCGTGAGGGCGTCGATAGCTTTATCGAGTGGGTTTTCATCCTCTCCAGCGTCGGTATTCGGTAGGGTTTCAAAGATGTCGTTAACTTGTTCGCCGACGTAGTGGAGCAACAACGCTCGTTGTCTTGGTTTACTTTCGATGTTTAACGCCACGAGTAGATTCCTGAATCGTGCTACGTATTTTCGCCATCGCGGTCCAGGCGCTCCTAGATCGTCGTCGAGATTGAACGAAGGAAAGGTAGGTAGATTGGCATTCATTTTCGTTTTATCCTCGTCGCCAATGTGGTGGTTTGCATGCTTGCTTTTATTGCACAATCTCACACACGAGGTGTCTCCTTACATATCACGTGGTCTGTGCTAAATATAAACTCTGATCATTACAAAACTCTCCCTCGGCTTGCGGGAAATTTAATCACTAATTTCCCTCTTTTCATGGTATTACTTATAAATAGTTTGATTCTTGTGAAATTAGATGCTCTCAGATCAGTATAGAATCTAGAAAAACCCAGTTTAACTAAACACGTTTTGGAGTGAATGGGACATTAGTCAAGTGGACTCTATCTGGGAGGGACATCCTTGGGACTAAATACACGTGTTCTTGTGTCCTAAATGGTCTTTTACTTATAAAACAAACGTACAGATATAAATAACCAAATAAAACACCTTACACTCAGATAATAACACCTAGACCAATTATCATTATTTTCAGGTATTTCTGTCAAAACAAGTAATTCGGGCACTAATATTTGCATATCCAATCTTGTACATATCATGTTCTACAGGTAATTATTTTATCCTTCAAAGACATGAGACTTAGGGCACTTTCCATTTGGCAGAACTAACCCGGTCTGATCGGCCAGTTCTGAAATGGAACGCGTCAGTTCTGAGAACTGTCTGAACCAGTTCTCAGAACTGACGTTTTCCATTTAAGAACTGGCCGGACAGACCAGTCGGTTCTGCCAAATGGAAAGTGCCCTTAGTTATAGACCTTGAAAACCAGACGACATATTGAACGTAGTGCACATTATGCCAGAGAACCCCAGTTCGTTCTCATCAGTCTGTATATCATTTTTTTAAAGTGCATATGACATGAACAATTTTATTGGCCTCAATTATGCAGATTATTGGTAGTATCAAAGAAAACAGAATCAATTTTCTGTGAAATGATTGCTTTGAAAGATATTTTCGAAAAATACATCAGCTGTTATTATGACGTCACTTTGTTTGAAGAGCCTTAAAAATAACCAAAATAGTCATACGTTACTTTTGTCCGACCATAAGACAAAAACATAAACAGGTATAAAAGCTTCTAACTTTTTTGGTGTTTAAAGTATTATATCTGTACTTTTAATCTACTTCAAATTGTTTGTTGTTCTTTTCGTTTTCTAGCACAAAAAGCGATCGATATTTGCCATGATTTCAATGAAACCAGGGTACTATCAAACAACGTGACGTCACACTTCGCAACATGTTTTTCACAAATATCTCTAAAAGCAATAATCAATCAAAAATTATTTGTGATATTATTATTTCCATCACTAATCTATGTTATAAAATGAAATTTTAAAAAATTGTGTCATATGCACTTTAAGTAGGTTCTCGTTCATTCGCTTGGTTCCGCCTTCTAATAAATACCCAAAGCGTTTGTCTGCATTCCCATAATTTCGCTCAACCTAGGCCTGGCGGTTATTATTTGGAAGCTAAAGTTTATTCATCTGGTGCTCTCCAGTTTGGTAAGGATTTATGTTCTTAAATATTTAATAATAATAGTAATAATAATAACAATCATAGTTTCTTTATCAAGTAAGTAATAATTATAATTATAATAATAATATATTTTAATACAAACGTTATTATTAATAATAACAATAATAATAACAATAATATTAATAATAATAATAATAATAATAATAATAATAATAATAATGATGATAATAATAATAATAATAATAATAATAATAATAATGATAATATCAATAATAATAACAATGATGATGATGATGATGATGATGATGACGATAATAATAATAATAATGATAATAATAATAATAATAATGATAATAATAATGATGATAATAATAATAATAATAATAATAATAATAATGATAATATCAATAATAATAATAATGATGATGATGATGATGATGATGACGATAATAATAATAATAATGATAATAATAATAATAATAATGATGACAATAATGATAATAATAACTTTATTCCTCAAAACAAATTACAAATAAGAGATAGAAAAATAGATAAAAATCCTTATTTACAAAATTTAAAATGATCGCTTGGATATATTGTTCAATGATGATAATAATAATAATTATTAGTAGTAGTAGTATTATTAGTATTATTAGTATTAGTATTATTAGTATTTTAATCGTGCAGCACTTTCTATCCACGTTGCGTTCTGTGCATGCGCTAGAGCAGATGCCTCAGTGTCCTATCACCGTGATGTTTTATGATTGCGAATATGAAACCGTGCCGTCACACGACAGCTGCTCTCAAACAATCAACGTATGATGTTCTGGGAGTTTCGATTGATTTTTTTATTTCTTGAAAATATGTTGAATATTTGATATTCGATTTCCACAAACTTCCATTTAGCTTTTTTTAACTGTACCTCAAAGCATTCAACATATCGCAAACATGTTTTTCTTTGCTAACACAGCCGCAAGGCATCCTAATGCCGGAAACCATCTGTTCATTTACCAATTCATTCATTCATTCTTTCTTTCGTTGATTGATTGATAGAGCTATATTTATTGAGTTAGCTACATGTAGTTATTCACTCATTCATTCATTCATTCATTCATTCATTCATTCGTTCGTTCGTTCGTTCGTTCGTTCGTTCGTTCGTTCATTCATTCATTCATTCATTCATTCATTCATTCATTCATTCGTTCGTTCGTTCATTCATTCATTCATTATTTCTTTCGTTGATTGATTGATATAGATATATTTATTGAGTTAGCTACATGTAGTTATTCATTCATTCATTCATCCATCCATTCGTTCGTTCGTTCGTTCATTCATTCATTCATTCATTCGTTCGTTTGTTCATTCATTCATTCATTATTTCTTTCGTTGATTAATTGATTGATTGATATATATATTTATTTAGTTAGCTATACAGTCATTTGCAAAAATTCTGGCCGCCACGATATATCAATATATCAATATATCGGGTGCATTATGGGTAATTAAATAATACTATTTTGAGTTTCCTAACTTATTAAATAAAGCAAAATACAAACGTACGACTAAAATAAACATAATACTAATTATTTCTACCAACTTTGCTGGCGTTAACTTGCTTTAAAGGGAATTTTCGATTATTTAATTACCCATAATGCACCCGATATATTGATATATCGTGGCGGCCAGAATTTTTGCAAATGACTGTATATGTAGTTATTCATTCATTCATTAGCTCGTTCGTTCATTCATTCATTCATTTATTTGTTTTCTTATTTAATTATCTTTCACTGAGAGAGTGTCAGTCTATTTAAGGGTAATCTTTTAAAAAAAATGATATCGCGAAATATATTGAGATTTGTTTCTCTATCAGTTGGTCTATTTTAGCTTTGTTAGAGAGAAAACATCCATCGGTTTCGTGCGCCATCGGCGTTCAGTGCTTCAACGCTTTCACGGCAAATGCACAAACAATGGTGATCCATAGCCGTGCCGGTCTATGACTAATAGACCACTAGTAGCGTAGCCAATCACAATGCAGGATATGTGATAGACCACTAGTAATCTACTCCGGCGACGTCAACCGGAAGTGTAAATAACTTCTGTTCGCGGTTTCGTACATTAGAGATTTAGTCCAAGCATAAGCCTGTGAGGTTACTTCATCCACAGGGAATACCAACTATGAAGGTATGAAACTCAACGAGGGTGAAGCCCAAGCTGACTATCTCAGCTCATAGCGACAACTCGGACTCGTTGTATAATTGTTTTGATAAACAAACTAGCATACTTGATTTTATACCAATATTTCTTGTGCTATTTGTAAACAGGTAAGAAGACTAAGAATGTTATGTTAGTCGGTGCACATTTGGCTGAACTATAGCTAATCGAACTGTTTATACATATAGTTTTACCAGCGACTAATTTAAATTGTCCTAAAGTCGGTTCTTTCGTTGAAAAACGTCAAGAGTGGTGTAAGCTGAACTTTTCAAAGTAAGTCTCATGTTTTTGAAGGATAAAAGTTTTCACTTGTGTGGTATGTACTAAAACAATTATTCGGACTCGCGGCTCGGTAAATATCCACCACTACTCACCGACACCGAGGAGAAGTCATGATTACAGTAAAAACCCGCATAAAAGAACCCCTATTTTTCCAAGTCAGACTGAAATTGGGTGTCTAGTGAGAAATCAGGCTGAATAGGTTCTTAACAGGTTCTTATTTAAAACACAATAATATTGTTCCTGATACGGTGTGGTGTATTTCCTTTAGTTACAATTTGTTTTAATTAGTGAACTATTGACCCTGAAAGGTCTAATATTCACACTAAACATAACACTGATATATTATTTCTGCATATTCAACACTGACTGTACCTGTGTGTTCTGAGCTTTAGTAATTTTTCGTATAAGAATCTGCTTCATTTGTCAGGCTGAACTGGTTCTTATATATATTGGATGCTTAATTGGCTGGATTTCAGCCTGGAGGTTCCGGCTTAATCCGTAGTTTCTTATATGCGGGTTTTTACTCTGTTAAATATAATTACAGATGGTCCAATTACTTGTCGTGTTTTGACAGAAGCCGGTGCCTTTCATTATAATAAATATATAGAGGATATTACACGGTGGCGGGAAGATATGAAGTTTATCTTTGATTGGTGAAAATATTTTTTCACCACGAGAAGATAAACTTCATATCTTCAAGCCACCGTGTAATTTTCTTTTTATTATAATAGACATTCGTACTCCTCATCACCTTTCTTTCTAACGCCAAGGACAAACTTAATGGACATTTCTTGTAGCTCGCTTGGAGGAATATTTTCAATATTCCTGTTCTCATCTTCACTTTCAAGAAATGATTTGAATATCTTCACGTCGTATAACATCTTCCTTTTTGTATTTTCATTCTCTTGTTCCTCGCTAAAGATATTTATGTTCTCGTTAGTCACAAACCTGTCGCTCGCCATTTTAATTTCGGTTGCAACGCGCGTCAAGTGAGCGGGAAAACATCGGAAGTAACATCATCGATATCTTCACGTGTGAGGATATGTCACAGAAGTCCCGGATGTAGTTCGTACGAAAAATACGAGTGGCGTATTTCCCAGTATAAAACACTAATGTCTATATAATAAATGGACAATCAGCACCCTATTTCTGGAAGCATCCACATTTTTATTACATATATAACGATACTGATTTCGATGTCACAAACCTCTCAACTAAATGATAAAATTCTGGATTTGCTTTATTTCACATGTGAAAAAAGCGATTCGTCCAATCAGCATCGCGTACAGCACTTTTCACATGTGAAAGTATAACCAATCGAGAACGAGAACGAGAAAAAACATTTGATTGGCTTTCGCGCCCGAGAAAAGATGGTTGCATGATTTTGTGTGTTTATAAACTGGCTGAACAATTCGTCTCGATTAAAGTGCTTATGAAGCTAATTTTTTTATTTTGAAAATCGATTACATATGAAGTGAATAGTGGGATGTTTCAGTATTTTGTGATTTGAGCTTCCCATTAATTTGCGAGTTATAAAGGTTTGAAATCGTGATATGCTAATTCGGTGACGTCAAAGGAGGCATTTGCCGTAACTTATTTATAATTTTTCAAGTAGCATTCTTTTCTGAAATAGAAAAAAAGTTTAACATCATTTATATAAGTTGTACATGTGTAGACAACTTTTTTCCAGATTAAAACATGTCAATGATTTGCACAATGGCGCTTTTGTATAATAAATGATGCCTCCTTTGACGTCACCGAATAAGCATATCACGATATCAGCAGATTCTCGTTTTCAAAAACCTTCACTGAAAATTTTCGAGCACGTTCACTGAGGGTTATTTTTTTCTAACCTAGAATATCAACAACGACCTAGTCAACATTGCTGAGCATGCCTTTTTAAAAACTGAAGACAATATGACAAGTTATGGAATTTAATCCTTAAAAACAGCTCGAAAAACGTCCATAAAAAAATCATTTTTCATTTAAATACCAAATCCATGCTCAGTTGTCTGCTCCTTGTGTTGTAGAACAAGTGTATAATCATAGATTTACAGTATCTTATAAATCCTTGGAAAAAAAGAGCGTTTTCTGTTTTGATGACGTCATTGTGACGTAATTTGGTGACGTCATGCTCTGACAAAGCTTTCTCCCTTACAATCACTTCCTATAAGTCCCTTCTCTTTTCTTTGAATTTTACGATTTTTTTGAGGTTTCAAATTTTCCTTAGCAACAGTCGAAATAAATATGTTAGTCCACCCTTAATTCTCCTTTAAATGAATTTATAGAGTAGCACACAAACAAAAACACATTATAACACCTGCATTATTTTATTTTGAATCAAAACAAACAGCATCTCCAGTCCTCTCCAATCTGTTTTATTGTCATTCAAAGTCACAAAATATAATTACTGCATGTCGGTGTTTTCGTTTTGTAGTTATATATAGTTCATTTGTTCTTCAGTTCGTACTCACTTAACTCTCGAAACTTGACTTCAATACGAATTGTCGCCAATCTATCATGTTTGTTTTGATTAAAAATAAAATAGCGATTGAAGTTTATATGAAACTTTGCATGAAAGGAAAGTTTGTTCATATTAAAAACATGTCAAAAGAACATCTTTGTAGAGTAAGTGTCTCAGATTTCTGGGATGTCTTTTTCTGGCCCGAAAAGTTTACGGGGCTTTCGAGAAACGGTCCTATGAATACTAAATAGTGTATTCGAAGACCGAAATACATTTTGGGTCTCTTTCTGGCTGGTTTTGAAATTCAAATGTGCATGAGTCCGCGTAATAATGTCAGAAATGTCAAAGATAGGAAACTCTCCAAGAAAAACGTTGAAAAATGTGGAAACAAGCGAAGCAAAAACAGATGAGCATCAATTAAGAACTAAATGTACATTGCATGTTGAAGGTTCGATGAAAGAAACATGTCAAACTGCTTCAACAAAAACGAATTCGATGATACTCTGTTTGATATGGTGATATTTTGACAAACGGCTTCGACATCGATTTAGAATGAATTTTTTATTTAGGCTGCACGTATTATTACTGGGTCCGATTGGGATGTCAGATCTGCCCAGATTCTTCATGACCTCTTCTGGATGAGCCTCAGCGACACTACGAACAAATCAATTGAAAACATTAATGTTTAAAACATTAAATGAACAAGTTCCCGGGTATTTATCTCAAAAATATACCATCACCAATGCCATCCATAGCCACAACTTGAGGGGATCGGAACATAATGATGATGATGATGATGATGATGATGATGATTATGATTATGATTATTATTATTATTATTATTATTATTATTATTATTATTATTATTATTATTATTATTATTATTATTATTATTATTATTATTATTATTATTATTATTATTATTATTATTATTTATCCCAACTAAAAAGAGTTTTGGTTATAGTGGTGCTGTTTTATGTAATAGTCTGAAGGAAGAGGCAAAACAGACCATTCGCTTAAGTAATTTTCGCCGAATTGTATTTACAGTGAGGGCACACTAACCGGGACCACTTGAGCAAAACTGACCAATCAGATTACAGCTGAAAATAATCACATTCCAACAAAAGTCATCTGCGCCAATCAGCATTATAGTCATAATGATGATTGGCGCAGATGACTTTTGTTGTAATGTGATTATTTTCAGCTGTAATCTGATTGGTCAGTTTTGCTCAAGGGGTCCCGGTTAGTGTGTCCTCACTGTAATTAGATATTAATATTTAATACATGGTTAGTTTGCTACATATTGTATTTTATTTTTAGTGCACGGCTCCTTGGGAGAGCACTTGATTGTGAATGGATACCGTGTGGCAATAAAGTTATTGTTATCATCCGTCATCATCATCATCATCATCATCATCATCATAATAATAATAATAATAACCATAATAATAATAATGATAATTGTAATGCTTATATAGCGCAAAATTACATGTGTATATGATTTAAATCGCTTTACAAACCCTAAAACTAAAACTACGAAACAAAATCAAACTCTCATTAAAGAAATATAAAAATCATATGAAAAATGCCTGATGAGTAAGTCCAAACTACATGTTCTAAAACGCTTAGAACAGGACTGTAGAAGCGCTATATAAGCTTTATTAATACTCAGTTACATATCAATTAATGCTCAGAAAATAACATTTCATCTAGTTGCCATAGAAACACTGTTTGTTGATCTAAACATGTAAGTACGGTAGCATCTTGTCAGCATTTCTCTCAAACCGATAAAACAACAACATCAAAAGCCATATATTTTGCTAAGGATTTTGTAAATATTGGACCGGATACCATGACATTTTAATAAAACAAGCCGCCATTTTAGTGTTTTATTGATGTATTAGCAACGTTACCCTCAAATGTTCCGATGTCGTATAATGGGAATCGTAGCCCGAGCGGACGTAGTATGATTTACAGGTCTCAAACCGACTGTTGTGGAGCTAATGGTGGTAGATGAGCGTTGCAGTTTTGTAGATATAAAAACTGGTAAGTCAAAGTGGTGTTGCATGCTATTCCAGTCGTTCGTTCCAGTGCCAATATCTTTGTTTAATTTTCATCTCATTTTATTCTGAGTTGTTCTTTCGTTGGCCTTGTTTTTGCCTTTCGCTAGATCCTTGTATTGTCGTCTTTCTCAACTTAGTTTTCTTTTCTCGCTCAAGATTTCAATTCTTCTTCAGTATTTGTTTTGATAGTCTCTCGATTTTCTTTGTCGCCTTTATCTCTTTGTTTCCTTATTTTGTGAGTTTTTTCTTTATCCATGCGTTCTCATCTTTACGGATTATCGTTGTTGTTGTGTTTTTTATCTTTTTTTTTTCTTCTTCAATTCTTAGTTTTATTTCTTCTATTATTTTAACCAAGGTTGTATCCCCAATTAATTGACACGTCAGAAAAGTTTGTTTAGGATTATATTTCTCCTTCTCCTAGTCCTCTTTTTCATCTTTCCTTTCGCCCTTCAATTTGATGATGTTTATATATAACTGTAGTTGCTATAGATGTCTTCAGTGACAATATTTTAATGATGGTTAAAATTGAAAATTAACTGTCGTGATCTCTTAATAATTATGATGATTGTTTGATAATCAGAGTGAGCTACATGAATCAAGTTAGCAAGCTACAAGCGACCTATTGAAACTGTTAAGTTTTCTTTGCCATTAGGACATGTCATGACATCTTTTAATTAATTTGAAGATCAAGGAATAGCTATTCTAGATATAGATACAGATATAGATATCATCAGGTATCATGTTTTTGATTAATTAATAAGCTCATTTGCCAACGTTCAGATATTTGCCAAGAGGCCATCGCCATTTTTGCAAACTTTGGAACGAGACTGAATATCCCACGTCTATACCATTATTTAATCTTTGAAGCTTCCAAAGGCGAACGTCAATAAATATGGTATGTATTGAATGATGGAGACAGCCCCGGATGGGTCTCAAAGGAAACATGACAATTTAAACCATTAGTAAAGTCAAGTTGTTCAATAAATCAAAGCACAAGACGACATAATGACATGATGACACCGACTGCCGGATCTGTACGGCTTTTTATTCATGCCACCCGGCGGCATCAATGGAAATACAAGAAAGGCTTATCCATTAGATAGATGCATTTCTAAGTGCTAGTCACATCTCAACTCTAACTAGTAATACTTATATGACCTCAAAAGTATATGGTATCTTGCAAGGGAAGACTGTAAATAACTCAGTACTTATAAGACCTCAAAGTTTATGGTATCTTGCAAGGCCTAGGAGAACCTGTAAATAACTCAGTACTTATTAGACCTCAAACGTTTATGGTATGATCTTGTTAAGGGGAGACTGTAAATAACTCAGTACTTATAAGACCTCCGAAAAGTTGATGGTATCTTGCAAGGCCTAGGAGAACCTGTAAATAACTCAGTACTTATAAGACCTCAATATGGTATCTTGCAAGGGAAGACTGTAAATAACTCAGTACTTTTTTGGGGTTACGTTCAGTGGGCCGTTCAGGACTTTTTTGGGGTCTTGTTTTTGCGTAATTAACTTTTTTGGGGGTAAAAAAGTTTGGCCTCATTCGCACCTCCCCGTCACTGATACCCCTGAGTACCCCCCTGGGGGTATCTTGCAAGGGAAGCCTGTAAATAACTCCGTACTTATACGACCTCAAAAGTATATGGTATCTTGCAAGGGATGCCTGTAAATAACTCCGTACATATACGACCTCAAAGGGTATATGGTATCTTGCAAGAGGAGACTGTACAATACAATACAATAGTTTATTTAGACACGTGTCGTCCAAGAGCGCGAAGCTCGTTCAAAATACGAACGTGCAATGAACTGTAAATAACTCAGTACTTATAAGATCTTATAAGGGGAGCATGTAAACATAAAACCTGATCTAGAATCTGATATTACATATATACATATTACATTTTCTATAAGCGTATACAACTTTCGATGGGGATTAATTGTCCTCGGATTTGTTCAACAAGCTATCAGTTCAATAAAGTGACATATACATACATATATCCCTATTAATACAACACGCGGTAAACCCTGTAAGGCGAACTCTGCCGCCTACCTTTAATTTACTGTGGCATCAATGTCGACTGCTTTTATTTTGGTTTTAAGCTCAAGACAGCGAGGACTGACTAATGAAATACAGAAAAATGGAAAATACTAGCAAGAATGCATGACTCACACAAGAAATGATCTTAACAAATGAAACAATTTGTTTTTATAATTGTTATTCAGTGACGTCTATGGAATAAAGGATTTTGGAATTAAAGAAAATAATAATAATGCGGGAAAAAGATTGACAATATTATTTGGTGATGACAAATAGATGACTGCTAAAGCTTTTCTTTTGTTTCTAAAGCAAACACGAAAACAATATTGTGATAACGGTGATAATGAAGCCACAATTTTGGAAGATGGCAGTAAAAACCCCGCAATAATGTTTCTATGAAAAACACTGATTGAAAATACTTGACTAGTTAACTGACTGTTTGACTTTTATGTTTAAGAATCAAAAACAATATGTGCAGAAATAGATTTGAATAAACGCCCAGCAAATTACACCCTTTCTGTACAATATGCAAAGCAATTGTTTTAAGAATGGCACTGCAGCAAACTTACTACAATTCACAAAGCCAGCATGGTTTCAAGTGTTTGCTATGTGAAGCTGATTCCTTTCAGTGGCAGATGCAATCCAAATTGTTGCTCACACGCGAATTAAAACTCGCTAGAAGCTTGAACAGCTAAACAAACACACTGTCTTTAAAATAATACTCCATTCGACTTATGGAATCATAGTAGTTACGATTAGCTTTCTAGGCTGTGGTTGTACTATGTTTACATACTACTGAAGACTTTCCAATTGGAGATGACAGCACGACGTAACTATAGTTACATGCATCGTGCAATGTAGTAACATGTAAAGAACAGCGCTGATTAATTGATCAATCTGAAACTTGTAATCTCGCGGAGGACGTCAGTGAACACCAACTTTGGCAAAACAGAATTAGACTTACAGGTATAAATTCATTGACTATAATATCATGTTTGTCGTCATAGCTAAGCTTCTTCTTAAAGCTTTTTGGAAAAGCAGGTTTAAATTAATTTGGTGAGTGTGGAGAGATTACTGATTTTATCAGGGACATAATTTTCAATTTCAAGTCAAATATTAAGTTCTCATCACACCGGTTCAGGCCAGATCTAAGGATGATTCAAGCGGGCAATTTGTGCGGACCACCAGCAGAGGAGACACTAGCTAGGTTGACCAGTACGTCGGAAATGAAAGTTAGGTAAAGAGAAGTTATCAGTATAGGAGCCAGTTCACTGATAAAAAGGTTGAAATTGATCTCAGATAAGCCAACTTGCAAAGTCAAACTTCACTGAATCGAAAAATACTAAAGGTTGAATGGAATAGTACGTAGACTCGTAGCACCGTACGTTTGTCCAATATAATCCATTTTTCCTTGCTGGGATATTGTAACCAGGTGAGTGTTTGAACGTTCGGTTACTACTAGCATTTAATTTGAAAAAGCAAAACACGTACACGGACATTTCCCACTCTTTTAGTGAGGCATTCAATACAAAGGATTTGTAAAATGATATCAGAGGCCCATTTAAGCTTATCG
Source organism: Actinostola sp. cb2023 (assembly GCA_033675265.1). Taxonomy (NCBI): domain Eukaryota; kingdom Metazoa; phylum Cnidaria; class Anthozoa; order Actiniaria; family Actinostolidae; genus Actinostola; species Actinostola sp. cb2023. Next base: position 91,765 of record JAUJYZ010000262.1, on the reverse strand, counting down.
GGCCGCCCAAAAGGGGTTCTTTAAAATCTATATCTTCAAAACAAAGTAGTTTACAGACATGAAACTTAATTGCTTGCCATGAAGGGAATGTTTGTTCATATTAAAAACATGTCAAAAGAACATGCAGCTTTGCAAAGTGGGTGTCTCATATTTCCGGGGCCCAAAAGTTTACGCGGGGCTTTCGAAAAATGGGCCCCAATATCGGTGGTGGATTGGATCAGAGTACTGAAATCTACACCACATTGTTGAATGCCGTTCTGGTTCAAACTCTTCAAGAATATTATAGCCTAAAAAATTGGTTGTCTCTGCTTTCATATTAGTTTTATAATAATAAAAAAGATACAATCGATCCTTCCTCGGACCTTTTTCAGTGTAACGATCTTGTTGTAATGCGTATACTGGCAATGACTAGCCAGCGCTAATGCCGCTAGATCGATCTACGTACGAGAGTTCTATGTCGCCCTCGTGGCCTTCTATCTAATGCTCGGGAATCTATATCCCATAGAACACTTACGTTCATTATCTAACCGTCGACCGGTATATTAGAATATGGCATTCTCACGAAGAATCATCGGGAAAGATTTGTCACAAGTAGTCAGCTAGAATTTCTCTGGCACGCCCCCACATTCTAGTACATACAAACATGGACTCAAATTCAAGGTTTTTTGCAATTTTCCTCGTATAAATGCATATAGCTAAAAAGTTAACGACGGAATTAGTTTTTTTGATCTTTCGTGGACCATATTATTTGGTTATAATTGAAATTCGATGCAAAAAAGTACCGTATTTTTTTAGTTGAATGGGTCTACCTTACAAGAGAATTGGCGTGACATGACCTCAAACTGGCCTGTCAGCCCACATAAATAGCTTTTATTGAAACTACACAGGCCTAGTCACGAAATTAACTACGGATTAGCATAGCCCGCGCTTTAATGGACATTTTGATACCAAATACATGTTAGTTCGTAAAATTTTCGCACCGTATTTCGGCCAGTTTTTATAGAGTCCTATACACAGAGTATACATGTATACACAACAGCCTCGAAGCTCTTCCTAGTATTTATATCTATTGATCATTGTATTATTTTGACTCGATGTAAACTGCTGGGCATTCAAAAATATGATGTGTCAGGCTTCTCTGGTGTTGTTAGTATGACTATTGACAACAGCTTGTGCCTTCGCCGTTGCACAAACAAAACTGATGAATCTGAGGGAACTGATAGCGGGTGGAAATACTCAATGCAAAGCAGTAGTGAACCCTTTTTCCATGCACAATTAATGTAACAAGTAAGTGCAAGAGACCATAAGGGACAGAGAGGGAGTCTCGCGCTATTCTTGGGATATCTTAATTTCAAAAAATCTATTTTTAGAGTGCGGACGTCTGAGGAAATTAACTTCCGGTTCAAAGTAGATCTATCTTACTCTATCCCGGCGAAATAAAACCATGTTTTTGTTTTGTTTTTTGAATTTGATTACTTTTTATAAATGGCTCGGATAATTTATAGATTATTAGACTTTTGAGACGGCAGTAATGAGTCAGATGATAACAAAGAAAATGTAAATGTCCCGCGGAAAGAAACTAGTGAATGCTTTTTGTCAACAACTGCTTCTTTCATGCATCTGCACCAAAATGTCTAATTCTTCTTCCATTTGAGACCTGCTTTCTGATCAGTGTTATTTTTCGTTTCCCTTTCTTTGCTGACAGAGTATCTTTCCCAAGTTTAATTTGGCAAAGTGCTCACTAGCCTCCCTCGCATCCGTTTTTAGTTCCAGCATCAACTGATTTGAGAAATAACATTACTTGATTCTGACTGAGCAAAGTCATAAACAAGGGAATACAATATACCGGTGATGCGGCCTCTATTTTAAATGGTACTCGATGGATAACAAAGTAATTTTGAACGGTTTTGCGCTCAACTTTTTATTTTCACTGAAGCGGCCATAAAAGCCAACTTGTAGACTCGAGCAGTGAATCCAGTAAACGTTGAATCAAAACTTGAATGAAATAAACCGTAGTATTTGCAGAGATTTCAAGTCATTCAGATGCCGTTATACACACAAAAAATATTCACAATCCATTTTTAAGTCATTTTAGGTAAAGAAAATACACAAGCACACAACAAACACGCTTACTTTCGATCACTGCTTGTTTGATTCACTCGTGACTCGTCTTGTCGCTCATCATCATGTTTCACGGCAAATTTGTTTTTGAATAGCCTTGTGAAAACTCTTCAAACGCCACAACGATAATTACAAGATACCACTAAACCACATCCAAGAATAAATTGAAGTCACTTTCTGACGAAATAGTTTGACGAAAGAGACGAAAATACATCTTTGAAAGTCTTCGGCTCGGCAGCTTTGCATCCACACGCTACAACCGAATCAACAGCTTTTTTGGAAAACCAGCAATTTTCACGACTTTATCCTTAGATTTTCCATCGGATTTAGTCTTTAATGCACTTTCAAATCGATTACATCTATTCTTGGGAATGTTTTTCTTAATTGTTCAAGGCAGAACACCAAGAAGAAAGTACAAACAGTGCTCAAACAGTGACCTTCTTCATGCAGCGACCTTCTTGTTGAGTTGGCAGTAGTTTTCGGCGTTTAGTTTTTGTTGTTCATTCAATCCTACAGACCACAACACAAGGCGACTTTTGGACTCTGTTCGAACTTAAACAACTCCTTTCCATATAAAATAAATTCTTGCGATGCTTTTCTGATGATTTCAGTCAAAATCAGAGTCAAAATACTCGGCCTAAAAAAACAATTTTTACATCTGCTTGAACCGGAAGTTAATTTCCTCAGACGTCCGCATTCTAAAAATAGATTTTTTGAAATTAAGATATCCCAGACCCTATACTGGAAGATTCCCTCTCTGTCCCTCATGGTCTCTTGGTAAGTGTTATATATGTCGATGTATTAATCAGATCTAATCACGGCATGAAATTATAAAAGCAATAATCTATGACTGATTTGGGGATTTCGTGGAGGGGGAGGGGAGGGGGTCAAGCGAAAATATAAATTAAACTGAAGTACATATTGCATATTATATATATAATATTAATATACCGAAGTGAAAAACAATCAGAAACTGACAGGAAAAAAAGAAGAATAAGAATTCGAAGGGATTCGCAGGGGCTAGGGCCGAAAAGACCAAATGTTCCAATTTGTAGGCAAATCTTTTCCGATGTTGCAAGTCTTGCAACAATGTTTATTGTTACCTCAAGATTATTTTGGGTCTTGTTAGCTTAAATGCGTCAAGTAAAATGTATTTTTGTGCTGTTATTCTGGTCCAATGTGATGGCCGAGTATTCGGAGCTCGAAGAACTCGAAGCCCTTATTTTTGTGCAAACACAGGACTATTTAGTTCGCTTTGAGATGGAAAATGAAATTCTTACAGAGTACTTGATACCGCGATCGAGGACGAGCCCGAAAGTAAAGACTAAACTCAGAGAATTGCAAAGATTACAACTCAAGAGGAATTGGAAAGGCGAGAATTTGAAAGGATTCTGAAGAAAACAAGACAAAGCACCGCTTGGGTGGTGAACGTATATCGAGCTTGGGCAACTCATCGGAAAAGTCACTTGTGCTACGCAGCTGTACGAAAGTGGACAGTTCGATGAACAAACTATAATGGCACGCACTGGTCATCGTAGCTCCGCCGTGCGAGCGTACAAAAGGCCAAGCAGCACTCTGACCAAGGCTGTCGAATGGCGCGGCCCTCGATCCAGCCACCAGCAAGACACAGGCCTGGTAAAACACGCAAAACTGGATGACAAGTTAAGAGAGAGAAATCTGGAGAACCGGCCGAGAAAAGAGGTAGCTTACTTGTTTTGGAACACTCGTTTAACACTAACATTGAACTAAAAGAAGTTGAAACCACTCGTTGTTTAATCTATATATATGCTACCAGCAGATATTCAGTATTTGTTCTTTGAAATGTCAATATTTTAGACTATTAAATATATATTTTTGGGGTAAAACTGGTGTGTTATACTTTATAATTGTTCTTAATCATGCCATTCATTTTCCAGATAGTGGCTTACTATTTAGAGTGAGGACACACTAACCGGGACCACTTGAGCAAAACTGAGCATGACCAATCAGATTACACCTGAAAATAATCACATTCCAACAAAAGTTGTCTGGGCCAATCATCATTATAGTCATAATGATGATTGGCGCAGATGACTTTTGTTGGAATGTGATTATTTTCAGGTGTAATCTGATTGGTCAGTTTTGCTCAAGGGGTCCCGGTTAGTGTGTCCTCACTGTAAGAGCGGCTGACTGAGAATATCGAGAACTCGTGAACAAAAGTGGAATTTCAGATTTCTTTGTATTTTGCCAGGAAATACCCTTTGGTGAACTATTATCGAAAATCACAATCCAACTTCCAACCGAGTTTTCGTTTTAGAGAAATCCGGCAAAACGTGAAATGCCGTGTACGAGCCTCGGAGGCCCGGTAATTTATGGCGAAATGCTACATGTTTGACACTCGCGGGAAGGAAATTGGTTAATCCTGTTTTGGTACAGCAACACATTGTTACCTTTACAACCAGAAAATGTAAAAGGTTTGGAATTATAGGCGTTTTCACATTAACTTACGACCGCCTAACTGTCCTCACTCTGAGCATTTGAGTTACGGCCGGAAAATAACCAAACTTTACAGGCAAAAAAGTGAATCTGCGATGTCGAATTTTAAACTAAATTTTATACTGGCAGAAATCTCTGTCATAGTGGTATAACATATCAAAAATACAGCTTGGGTTATTCAAAAGCCACGCGTCACGAACCGTAAAGGTCGAGGCTATTTTCGATGCAAATCACGTATGTCACGCAATCCCGTAAACAAGCAAATGATTTCAAATGAGTCACGGCTGTCGCACATATTTTATATCAGAGCACAGCAAAGTCAATTGAATCGCAGGAAAACAGAACTCTTAGCTTTCCTGAACTTGATTTTTATGTACCATTGTACATAAGCCGGTAATTCTTGATCACAAACACTAACTGAATATCACGAGTATTCGATTAAAATTCGACTTTTAGCTAAAACTCACCGCACTATCTCATACCAGAAAACAGTTGATATTCAATTTCTCTCCCAGGATACACTCAATTGCATTAAAGTGCTCCTAACCCCTTTTACAATTGTATTAAAAATTGAATGTACATGAACTGATCAGCTATAGGATTAAGTTTTTTCTTTGTTTGAACCTTGCATTTAGGAGTTATGGAGGTTTGAAATCTGGATATGCAAATCAGATGACGTCACCCCGGGCTTCATTTATTATACAAAAACGCCCTTGTGCAAATTATTAACATTTTTGAACTTGTAAAATATTTTTACAAACTATATAAATGATTTCATATAAAATTTTCCCCCATATCGGGGAAGAGATCTACTGAAAACAATGAAATAAGTTAGGTAAAAAGCCCGGGGTGACGTCATCGAATTAAAATATCGAGATTTCAAACAACTATAACTCCTAAATGCGAAGCTCAAATGAAAAAACACTTAACCCTATAGCTGATCAGTTCATGAACATTCAATTTTTAATACAATTGTAAAGGGGGTTAGGAGCACTTTAAGGTTGTCCACCTCGGAAAAGCACATTTACACATTTGCACATTTACACATTTGCACATTCGCAACATCACGTGTATATTTGTTTTGCGCAAGTGGAACCCAGAGTCAATAGATTCAGTAGAAGTATACTGCCATAAGAATGTTGCGGCCTTATACAGAAGATTTCAGGTGGATAGTTGTATTTCAGCGCTTGTAAAAGTGCAAATGTGTAAATGTGCAAATGTGTAAATGTGTAAATGTGCTTTTCCGAGGTGGACAACCTTTCTGCAATTAGGTGTATCTGGATTTGAATGAAATAAGATTGCACAAACTAATAGACTGAATAATTGTTACCGTCCACTAGCTAGCAGCAGGGGGAGGGGGGGGGGATATAATATTTACCAGCAGAAAATATTTAAAAATAATATGCCTTTCAATAACTGGAAACGCTAGCCTGCGTAGCTTGGCGATCTGGAAGGGGATTGGGGAGGAGAAGGGGAAGGAGGGAGGGGGAAAAGGAAGGAGGAGGTAGGGGGAAAAGGAAGAAGGAGGGAGGGGGAAAGGAAGGAGGAGGAATGACGGAGGAGAGGGGATTGGGGAGGAGAAAGAGGGAAAGAAGGTCTTTCCCCCTTCTCCTCCCCAATCCCCTCTCCCCTCCCCTCCTCCTCCCCCTCCCCCTCCCCCTCCCCCTCCCCAATCCCCTTCCAGACCGCCAAGCTACGCAGGCAACAAGAACGCATGAGATTGCTTTTCTAGCAAGAGTTAATTATTCGACCTCTTTAGATGTTCATCAACAAATTGCCCAAGTTTCAGGTTTAATTATATTTTTTAATCGAGCATTCAATGCCCGATGGCTTCCTGCTCATTTGCGTCATTTATAGCTCATGAAGATAGCTGTGAACAAAGCCTGTATTATTCAACCACTGCTGCCTGTCTTCCTCTGACCGAATGTCAGAAAGATGTGTCGCAACATCTCAACTCTGCGAAAGTGTTTGGTGATCAGAATGCCAGTGGATAACGAAATGAAACTATTGCTAGCCCGCGCTGGTAAGCAGTCTTGTTAGCATATGCACTTAATCTTTGTTCTTTTTGAACATTTTTCTCATTGTGTTAATGATCTTATAAAAGGGATATTCTCTGTGGAGGACACTCATAAATCTCTGACCATCTGTCCACGTCATCGGGATGCGTATGGACTTCGATGGAGAAGCCAGAAGACGCGGTGTGCCATCCCAATGGAGATTACTGGACACAAGTCGACGAGTGCAAAAGGGGACCGCGGAATAGACAGTGTGCTATTTGCAATGGTTTATCGCTGCACTGGATTTATTGTCCCCATTGGATCTCGTAAGTACAATTGTAATACAGTACCGATCGAAATTAACCTCAAACGCGAAATTAACATATGTTATAAAGGGCCGTAATAAACGCAAAGTAAACATCGGCGTTTGTTTTGCGTTAACTCCAAATGCACGCAAAGCAAACCCTGCCGATGTTTGCGTTTGTTTAGCGTTTACTAAATGAACGCAAAGCAAACAAAAATTAAGATATTTTATTCTAGATATTCTATACTCTAATGTTTTTCATGTTCGAAAGCAATCAAACATCGTTATTTATACAAATTCAGTACTTTAAGTTTACCGTTAATGTACAAAATAATGCACACACAAAATCAAACACACTTCAGCAAACTGAAAGCGAGCAAAATTAGCCTAAACTAAAAGCAATTTCTGTGTTGAAATCTCATTGCCAGAGGACATGAATTCGAAGATATTTTCGATAAAAGATGACGATGTTTTCGCAAAGAATGAAAGGAACACAACCAGACTAGACATCGACTAGACACTTGGCGCCGAGATCTGTCACGTTACGTCACACAAAGAAACCGATAATCAGATGACAAGGGAGTAATGGCGGATTGTAGCGAATGGCTACTGTATCATGATTCTGATGAAAACTTTAGCAAACAAATGCATGCGCGCGCAACAAACTTTGGTAATATATTTTCCCCGCGAAAATGCGGTATAGTAATTGCTTTCCTTTGTGGATATGCAAAAGGTGGGGTAAAAAAGGAATAATAATTATAATAATTAGTAGGGGGTAAGCGGGAGGGTGAGATAAGCATCATAAAATAAGAGGTATTCATCTCTCAGGCAAATATTGAACTAAACTGTTTTTTATTTATTTAATTATTTACTTTAGAAATATGCAGACAATGCAGAAAGAAATTTATTGATGAGACTGAGCTGGACGAAAAACAGTTGCTATGTACACTCTCTTCAGAGACAGTGCCTACCATTTCAGTTGAACCAACTATACAGGAAGCCAAAGAAAACGTTGTCTCAGAAAAAGTACGCACATAGAATTACATGTATACCTAAGTATAGTACAAATTATTCAAGACTTCCATAACATGTAATGCTTGTCTCACTCATTGCTTGATTATTCCAACAGGAAAGTGAAAGTAGCGGCTGTGACTCATCTGAAGCCGACAACCTCACAGCAAAGTTTGAACAGCTAACTTTGTATCCTGATTCCAGCTTTGTGCTCAGTCCTAATACAGCAAGTACGGCATCGTCAATTAGCGTAGTGGAAGAAATGAAGGAACAGAAATCCAAGTTAAACTCTTTCTTAGAATCCTGCAACCACTGAGCGACGGCAAAAATTGGCTGGAGTGGAACGATGCCAGCGAACGGACAAAACGACGTTACGTCAACCATACCGCCGAAGCTGTATCAGCATTACTGAAGGTCATCTCGCCGGAGAATGCCGGAAACCTCTGGAAAGCCCTGCAGACATCAAAAGTTGTCAACAAAAGGCTTGGACTAGAATCGCCTTCACTGCCATCCTTAACTGCTTACCTTGAAGCTTTGGCCGAGACGTACAAGAACGCTACCAGTTGGGATACCCGGAGGCAGGTACTCTCTGTAATGACGGGGGTTGCAAGCCATAAGGCTATATGTGAGTTTATCCCTGGCCTTACTAGTTATCGGTACACAGTTGCAAATCTACATCGCCTCGAGTATGGCCGGGGAGCCCCCGTCCCAGTACAGCAGAGTACCAGGTTACGTATAGAGAGACAGCAACTGGACCACTTTCTCGGTTTTATCACGAGCCCCCACATTGTGCAAGATCTTCCATTTGGAGAGAAGGTCCTTCACTTGTCATCGGGCAGTACAATTACCGGGCCAAACGTCATACGTACTATGATACCGCAGAGGATTGTACAGCAGTATACTAACTATTGTCAAGAATACAATTATCCGACCTTTAGTCAGCGAACGATGCTAAGAATTCTATCGGACTGTAGTGCCTCTGTCAGAAAATCTTTGCAAGGTTTGGATTATTTTGCAGCAGAAGGGGCGAAGGAATTTGAAGACCTTTCAGCCGTACTGGATAGAGTGGCTCCCCTAGGTCATGGCCAAGATTGGGAGAAAGACCTGAACGATGCTCTGAAGGCAGGCAAGATGTATTTAAAAGGAGACTACAAGGTAAGCTTTACACTGCTGCGCGCGTTTTTCAATTGTGTATGTGCGTACTGAGTGTTTACAAGATGATATGGTGAAAGGAGAGGAGTGCTTTATTAAACGATGTTCAAATACTTTTACTCGCAAATTCTTGGGTTATCTATTCAATTCTGAACTTTTGAAAAAAGGGTAGGAGCAGTTCATTCACTATAATACGGTGGAATCCCCATAACTCGATTCCTCACCCGGTGGGCATAAATGGCTCGAAAATCGCTCATATGAATTTTTTGGAAAATCGCAAAATTGATGTTACTTCGTTGTTCTCGTGATAACTAGCCTAAAATCGAAAACCGTTTTGAAATTGGATGAAGGCAACCAGAGTTATGAATATTTTTAACTTGATATTTTTTCCCGGGAAAATTTGGCGGGAAATAATTCATACAAAACCATCGGTAAAATACATCGCTTGGTAAAACTTTTTTGTTTGAAAACATTTTAGCCCCATACTTAGCGTATTGGAAGAACTATGACATGCGGACATTTTGTTGATTTTAGAATTTTGATTTTTTGAGCGTAAGGACTGGGAGCAGTGAGCTGGTGCTCAAAAGCGTCACAAAATGTTTTTTTTTGAAAATACAAAATATGCAATTTCGTTTATGTAAAATTGTAGACAATAACGAAGAACATCAGAATCGATATTTTTCATTTATTATTATTAAAATAACACCAATTATTCTGGCCATCAATGGAATAATCCGCGTGTGGCCTGGTAACGAGTCTAAACACATCTTATTCTATTTGTGAAAAACTGCTATAAATTTTAGCATGATCATAAAATATTAGTGTTAAATACGAGAATTAAGGCAATTCCCTTGTTTTGCATTGCGCACGCTCAATTGCGCACGATTCTGAAGCTCGCGCGAGCTTGCGCACAATGGAGACCATTGGAACTCGTTAAATATTTCAAATGTAACTGACGTTTTTTCAAAATAAATCGAAAACGAGAATGGTGGCCCCCATTTTTTTGAGTTCTTTAATAATCGGTGCTGCGTATGATATATCGAAATATGAAGGAACGTTTATTGGATAAATTTTCAAACATTTAGATGAGAATAGTTAAAGCGTACGATTTTTGGACGCACATACTTGCATGTTTCGTTAATATTTCAACAATCATAGTCATTCAGTTACTTTGATTGATTTAGTAGAAGTAAACTTAGAATTATATGTAATCTATGTTGTAAGGAAGTTCTTTGGACCGAGAAAAAAGGTTTTTCATTACAACTTCCGGTTGCTACCACATTTGGCTATACACCTATAAATTGATATATTTGAAGAGCATCTAGCGCGAAAACGAGAATGGTGACCCCCTCTTTTTATTGCAGTTTTTAAATGTTCATTACATAATTAATGTCCATGCCAAGTTTCAGAACAAAGTTATTGGCAAAACTTATTTTAAGGAATTATAAAGAGCCGAAAAGGTTTTGCGTGACTACGTGTTGTATTATGCAAATCATTGGCCTTTGTGTCGACAAAAAATTCAGGAAACTTCCTAGGGTAACAGAAAAATAAAATTAACCAGTGTAAGATATTTTTTACCGCCATACTATTATATGCTGAATGGACAACTTGCTCCCAAAAATCTGTTGAAATCCTGATTGAAGTACTGGCATTAAAGCGCGAAATTTGAAAGACAAATGATGTTTTGATTGCATTTTTTGTCTGTCGACAGATGCATTCAGTCAACTTTGATGTTATATAATTACTGAAGTATAAGTCCGATTTTAAACAGAGGAACGCCAAATTGTTAATAAATTAATGGACTTTATATATTTCTTATAGTTTCTGATTTTCTATCTGGATTTGATATTTTTTTCGTCAAAACATATAGTTATGTAGAAAATCGGAACAAAAGGGGACACCTAATCTTTCATTGAAAACTTCCGCAATAATCTACAAACCAAAACGTCTTTAAGGAATTGACACTAAATATGTTTTTCTCTCATATCTCTACTTATTCTAGCAACATCACGTTTTTATTCGACTCTATTATAAAGACGAAATTCAGTGAGACAGCCGTGTACAGCTCTAAATATGTGACGGGGGACATGCTAATTTCATACAGTCCTTCCTAATTGATATCCAGATTTCACTCTAAATACAGTTTTATAGTTTTGTTTTTGCTTACTAAGCGATAATTTTATCATTTCTTGTCAAAATTGTGCTGAAATAATTGTCATTTCTCTACCCGATTACAGTAAGATCATCATGACAATTCAAACGTTCCACATAAGTTGACTTTGAGTACCAGCTCACTGCTCCCAGTCAAGTAGTTCAAATAATATTTTAAAAACAATTAAAAAAGTTAACACGTCATTATGACGTCACATATATTTTAGAATATCTCTAAGAGAGTTAATGAACATAAAAATCCGCCACTGTGTAGAATTAAAATACATCTATAACAATAATAAATGTAAATAAAGTCATTTTACGGATTTCTCTCCCTTCAAACTGATTTTTTATTTTACCGATGACGTCATAAATAATGACGTCATCAAAACACTAAATACCTTATAACTCAGGTTCTAATAATCGGAACATTATGAAAAGTTAACCAAAGTGCACAAGATGTTATTCTCTTTCAAAATATGCACTTTATTTTATCATTGTGTTTAATCTAAATTTCCACAGCAATTGTAACTTTTTATTATGACGTCATCATTGCGTCAGATTTTACCAACGAATAGTTTGAAATACCACACTACCTTTAATGAAGAAACTCTGAAATTTTTATTTCATTTCATGGAAGACTTTTGAAAATATTAATGATTTTGGAAAAAGAGGACGTTTTCAATGAGCGATTTTAGGGTCATTTATGCCCACCGTACTCGATCGAATTTCTCGCTAAATCGAAGTAAAACCGTCCATTACCCTTGTCTGATCTTCACTCACTCATTGTAATTTTACTCTTGATAACTGGAACTTCCAAGAACATCAAGTTTAATGTTAAAACTGTTTTCCTTCTACCTTAGCTTGAGGGTTGAAGTTATCGAATTTTCACACACTTTTTACACTGTAGCATTTGTATTGCAGGTCCACATTAGCGACGATTCGTGCGTAGCAGACCACTGTAATGTGTACGCCCTAAGCGATCCTGGTGATATGACGATGCAAAAAAGCTGTGATCACACCCATACACAGCGCTGCGGCCAGTGCGAAGCCTTGGAGGAGCTGCTTAATAACATCCAAAAAGCTACTCAAGAGGTAGACTTTGGTTCTGCTGAGGATCATGATGAGGCACTGTACCTTTGCCAACACGCCAAGCAGGCCATCAACCTGTGGAAGTGCCACCAGATATGTACAGTCAGGCAGGACCAGGCACGACTGGATGTACTAGATCGTCTAGACGATAAGACATGTCTCATCACAAATGACTGGGCGATGAATTTTCTACCACAACGGTACAGGGAGTCCCAGAGCGACTGGTTTGGTAAGCGTGGAATATCGTGGCACATCAGTGTGGTGGTACGACGAGTCAGCGGGCAACTTGAGTCTCAGACGTTCGTTCACATTTTACAGTCCAGCAACCAGGGAAGCTCTACCGTCGTTCTCCTCATGGAACATGTGTTACGGACGCTAAAGAAAGAGCACCCAGAGATCCAACATGCTTATTTCCGCCAAGATAACGCCGGGTGCTACCACAGTGCCACGACGATCCTCTCCATACCTGCCATTCAGTCGTCATCTGGGGTGTTCGTACTTGCGGTAGACTTTACTGACCCCCAGGGAGGCAAGGGTCCAGCCGACCGCATGTCTGCCACATGCAAAAACCACATCAGGCGCTACATTAATGAGGGCCATGACGTGACGAAAGCGCAACAGATGAAAGACGCAATCCTTTCGTATGGAGGTGTACAAAGCGTGAGGGCTGCTGTGGTCGAAACTATTCAAGAAGCACCGTCTGAACTAACCAAGATTCCCGGAATAAACAAACTGAATAATTTTCTGTTTGATGAAGAGGGTGTTGTGGCCAGACGGGCTTATGGGATTGGCAAAGGAAAGCGGATCTCTTCAGTTGAAGGATGTGGAGGTGCGTTTATATGGCTTATAATATAACAAGAATATAAGTGTTGTCTCTGACTTGAAGTTTATAATTATTATTGAAAAATATTTTTCAAACAGACGTTTCGGTCTCTGATCAGAGACCTTCTTCAGTGTGATGGAAAACATTAAAATACGAGCGCATACAATTCAAAACTAACAGCGCGCGCACGTGCTAGAGCGAGAGAAAAGTGTCTTATAAATGTCTGGTATTCTAATATAATCGTTCCCTGATTTTGAATCTTGAGATGAATGCCATGCCTCCAGGAACAGTCTTTGATGCCAGTTCTTTTCTTTGTCAACCACTTCCATGTTGTCGAAATCAAAATCATGGCCAGTGTCATTGGCGTGTTGAGCAACTTTAGAGGCTGGAAGGTTGTTGCATATGGCTCTCCTGTGTTCGGCTTTTCTTGTTTTCAAAGACCTTTCGGTTTGTTATTATGTTACCTGACTGTAACTTCACAATTTTTAACGGCTTATAATATGTTCTATCTTTTTTTCCCAGTATAACAGTTCGGATATCTAACATGTTTTTTCTATTGGCCGAGAGCAAACAGCGAATTTCCGAAATTAACGCGCGCAAAAGCCAGGGAATAGTATCTACTAGTAAATTATGTAATAATCATTTCAAGGACGCGTACGGTGCATGATTCCACCGATAATAGTAATAGTATTTTGTTTTTAGGTAAGAACATTCATTGGTTGGCAGATGCGTTTTCTGATGGAAATTTCAAGTTTCTAAGCAGTCCGAGTCTTCCCGCTCCAAAAGTTGCTCAACATGATAAAGAGGAGCCTGGACAAGAAATCAATAAACCAACATTCAGCTGTCCCCAAGATGGGTGTACCAGGGTATATCAAAGACACTCCTCGTTGGAGAAGCACTTATTTTACGAGCGGTGTGCTGTAAAATCTTTAGAAAGAGCAACTGTCCACGATCAAGCTAAAGAGGGCTATGCTGCGAGGCTCTTGGATGAAGAAGAAGCCCTATCGTTTCAGTGAAAAACAGAAAATGTACCTCGTCGCCAAATTCAATATCGGGCAGGAAACAGGAAGAAAATTAGATCCTGATGTGGTTGCTAAGGACATGAGGCGAGCAAAGGATTCAAATGGAAAACGTTTTTTCGCCTTAACAGAATTCCTGACTCCTCTTCAAGTGTCGTCCTTCTTTTCAAGACTGGCTTCAAAAGGTCGACAGAAGCCAGTTAGTCCGCGTGCATATGAAGAATAAGACATTAGAGCCGCGAACGAAGAGGAGAACTTCGCCAACGCCAGAGAATCTATATTATCCACATTGCAGTTGGTCCATCCGATCGTGTGCGATCAACACAATGTGTGTGAAATGGTAAAAGAAGACTCTCTTGGGAAAGAGAAGGTCCGCCTGCTTCAATTCCTGTGCAATGAGTTGGAGCTAACCGTTCCCGTTCCACCAGTGAGGAGGAAAGCCCCCTACGTGACCCTTTTGCAAGAACTGGTACAGGGACGCACCTGCATGATAACATTAAACTGGGCCTGAAATATAGGCACTGAAATTATTTTATCTCTGTAGTCCCACTGAACGTCCGGGAACTTTGACATTTGATTATATGCAGATGTTTTACTATAGTTCTTGCTTTATTAGTACACTGCGAATGGAAGGGATAAATTATATCATACTGGCGCATTACCATATATATTCATTATGCGTGCACTTGAACAATAACGGTTCCACGAGTTATAGGTTAGGTATTAGAAGTATGGTTTAGGAATACATAACTAACTATGCGCCATTATGGTTATTTTATCGACCAAAGTTAATGCTGATTGTTTGAGAAATATTTATGGCGAGTGTAAGACCAACAGAGGAGAACAAACTATTAAATGTAAGATAGCGAGGGATGTACAGGAGATTAGTTGCGGGAGGAAGTCAACTTTCAGGGGCGTAGCCAAATTTTTCATGAGGTACGCCGGCATTGTTTTCTCTGTATGGAAATAACACAGCCGTCTATATTTTTTTGTAGTACTTTTATTGTATTTTTGCGGGGTGTCAGAGGTCATGACGAGCCGCACAGAATTTAAGGCAATTATAGTTGATCGACAGTTGCTAGGATTAATTCAACAGGATTAAGTAAAGGTAGCTATCAACAGCTACGATAATGCATTATCGTCATAATGCATGCTGAGCATCGGTCATGAGTCTTTCTCAATCACATTCCCGCGCTTTCTCTACACGACAACATATCGCTCTCTAAAATCTGCCATTTATGGTTTATTTCTGCACGATATTGGTTGATTTTGCCCAAATAGAGATATTCCATGTTCAAGCTATCTTTGTTGGTACCCAATGTGATTTGAAATTGCATTTTGACACGAAAGAATTGATATATAATTTGGTGGGAAGAAATGGCTTCTATTTTGTCCTGGAAGCAGCAGAGAAACTTGGCCCGCAAGAACTGTATCGCCGTGAGTATAGAGTTTGTTGTATTATCTGGATGCTTCCTTGGGAAGTCTCGATTTGCTTTAATTTTAACAGCTAGAAGTTGTGTTTATTTATTACATGCAGGACACCTGCCGGTCGATGGTCTGTGATTCAGTCGAAGACTGTGAACATCAGCAAACTTAGTTCAGAAGACGCATAAGTCCGTCACTTTATAGACATCGATATCTAATATATAGTGAGAAAAATCGACATATTTCCAATTTAACTGAAAAGACAACAGCTAATTTCTCAATAATTAAGTAAGGATTATGTCAGAGTGATATGGCATTCTAGTTAATAGAAAACCTATAGTCATATAAATACTACGCAATCAGAATTATGAGCTTAGAATTATATCGTTGTCCACAGTTGTAACTGCTCTACAGGATCTAAGTAAGTGTATTTCCAAAAGCAGCGCCCTACCAGTTCTACTGAGGAGCGGTTCTTTCACAAATCTAACCAAAGTATGAAATGACAACAAAAACCCGGCTCTTCTCTTTACTTTACGTGTTCTTATCCCGGGTGTGTCGCCTGATAAGAACGAGCAATCGGGTGTGTCGCCTTTGCTCAGTGAGTGTAAAGAGAATTTAGCCAGAATTTCGGATGACTTTCGCTTTTAAATTTCATAAAGATAATACTAATTAAGAAAATTCAGCAAAGCAAAATCAAATCAATCGCTGTTTTCTTGTCGATTTCATAAGTCGACAACAATATATTTTTTGTTTTTGAACAACGGAATTCGGTTTCGTAATAATTTATTATAACGAGAAATGCGAATGCTCTGTGATGAGTTATAGACATGTTCATTATAACAAGCCGCTAGGAAAGTTATAATTGGATCAGGCTGCGAGTACAATAGAAACCGTGATTCCCTGCCGAGATATCCACCAACTTTTTAGCGGTGGAAACGCCGTAGCTAAGCAGTGCGGCTCGCCATGCGCCTGGGCGTATTGGCGCACAGGGAGCTACGCCCATGACTTTGTGAGATGCTTTGCCCCGAATGTGTTAGGTAAAATGTATTGTAAAATGAATTTTTTAAATATTATATCCCTTCCCCCTCCCCTGCGGCCAGTGGACGGCAACAATTATTCAGTCTATTAGTTTGTGCAATCTTATTTCATTCAAATCCAGATATCCTGGAAGAGAAGTTGAATATGAACTGTTCTGGTATGAGATAGTGCGGTGAGATTTAGCTAAAAGCAGCCATAGCTCTGGTAAAAGTCGATTTTAATCGAATTCACAAACACTCGTGTATTAGTACAAAGCAGATAACGTGATGACAGTTTGTTAACAAGTGTTTGTGATCACCATTATCACTATCTTGTGATCAATAATTACCGGCTTATGTACAATCGTACATAAAAATAAAGTTCAGGAAAGCTAAGAGTTCTGCTTTCCTGCGATTCAATTGACTTTGCTGTGCTCTGATATAAAATATGTGCGACAGCCGTGACTCATTTGAAATCATTTGCTTGTTTACGGGATTGCGTGACATACGTGATTTGCATCGAAAATAGCCTCGACCTTTACGGTTCGTAACGCGTGGCTTTTGAATAAACCAAGCTGTATTTTTGATATGTTATACCACTATGACAGAGCTTTCTGCCAGTATAAAATTTAGTTTAAAATTCGACATCGCAGATTCAGTTTTTTGCCTGTAAAGTTTGGTTATTTTCCGGCCGTAACTCAAATGCTCAGAGTGAGGACAGTTAGGCGGTCGTAAATTAATGTGAAAACGCCTATAATTCCAAACCTTTTACATTTTCTGGTTGTAAAGGTAACAATGTGTTGCTGTACCAAAACGTTTCTTCATAGGATTAACCAATTTCCTTCCCGCGAGTGTCAAACATGTAGTATTTCGCCATAAAATTACCGGGCCGCCGAGGCTCGTACACGGCATTTCACGTTTTGCCGGATTTCTCTAAAACGAAAACTCTGTTGGAAGTTGGATTGTGATTTTCGATAATAGTTCACCAAAGGGTATTTCCTGGCAAAATACAAAGAAATCTGAAATTCCACTTTTGTCCACGAGTTCTCGATATTCTCAGTCAGCCGAGCACATGGGCATTTTGTCTGCGCATGCGTGAAATGCCAACATGAACACAAAGACCCTCTGACACGCACATATATCCCGCGCCATCCCGCGCTAATTTAAATACCAGGAATAACAAACAAGATGGCGAAGTTCTATCTCATATATTTATTTATTAACTTGTCTATATGAACACATACAACTCTAAAATGATGGATTCTATTTTATCAATGCTGAAGGCATGCTAACGTTGTCATAACCAGTATTTACGATGCATTATGAGTTGCATATTGCAAGGTGAGGGAGGTCCAGACATGACAAGCTAAACTGACAATGGCTGCCGTCTTCGCCGTATACATGCACTTTGAACATTCATAGCAGGAGCTATACATTTTTTGAAAGTCATTTATTGTGATGAATGGAATGACTATTGAATAATCTTCGCCACCGTAACATGAAGCAGCTTGGGGGTCGGTAGAAATCGAAACTGAGATAATTTGACTTGAATGCTTGGAGTCCACATTTCTGCTCGTCGCGAGTCCCGTAAATGGTAAGCAAAAATATTGCAATGCAAAACAGTGGAAACAAGTTTTAATTTTCTTAACAACTAATTTTTCTGCAAAGTCTGTTCTCTCAGTTATACATTCAAAGACTTAGAATAAGGAAATAGACGAAGATATGAGAGAACCATGGTTTCGAGAAGTAACACAAAACATCAATTCCGCCATTACACCGAGTATAGGGTGAGAAGAATCTATTAAATCTGACAGCTATACATTTTTTGAAGCCCCATTCTCTATAAAAACTGAAATTATATAAAGGAATGAATGCTGTGGTAATTATCTCCAACTTGGGGGTCGGTAAAAATTTCAAGAAATATCTCGTCAAAGTTCGACCTAAATTGAACACTTCTACATATTCACCGGGCCATAGCTCGAAATCGCGTCCACCTGAAAGACCATTTCATTAAAATTCTAAAAGTTTACTTTCATCACAATTACCAAGCGTTAATCCAGTGCTGTAGAATACTTGATTGTAGAAATAATTAACGCTGAACATCCAACTCCAAACACCACAGTCGCATTTCAATGTAAAATATCTCGCCATCAAAAGAAATAACAGCGGCCAAACATATACCCAGGGGAAGAAGTGTTTATCGTCTTCAAAAATGTGTAAACTTCCATAATGTTTAAACTTTAGAAACGCGTAGATCTCCGACAAAAAATCCTTAGAATGAGCTATCGAGCTGGAAAATGGTTCAGACGTCACTGGTCAATGCTGTGTTGGCGCATGCGCAGACAAAATACCCATATGCTAGTCAGCCGCTCTTAAGCTTTATAAAATGATTTGCCATGTTTTGTGCTCTTATATCAACACGCGGGATGTTGGGAGAACACGAGAAAAGCTTTAAAATCACGAGCCTCCAAAGCTTTTATGAAATAACTACAAGGATTTCTTTCGTAAAACTTCTTTATTTACGCGAGATTTTACTGATCAAATTTTCAATTCTCCTGAAGCTAGAGCGTCAGAAATCGCTCATCAGCCAATAAAATGTCACGAAAGAAATCAAAATGGCAAAGCGACTCGACAACTTTTATCTGTGCCGTTTACTGTTTTGACACGAAAAACGATTTGAAGATTGCTATTTTCTGTCAGAAAATTACAGAAGAATGCTTGTATCCTGTGAACACGAAACACGAAGAAAAGTGAGAAAAGCTGAGCCGAATCACGATCAATGACGAAGAGTCGTCAAACTTTCTGAAATATTTGACAACTTGATGAATGGAGCATGAAGTCAGGTAGCCAAATATCCACAGTTTTTGTCGTATTTTTGAATCTTTTCATCGCTTTTCTTGACAAGAATGTATAAACGATGGACGTTTCTGAGACCATTTCAAGATATTTTTTCTCTTTGACATATTTTACTAGAGATATGGATGTTCTCGCGAACCCGCCGTGTAGCTACAAGAATCGCCCTCGTTTTCACTCTTTTGTGAGTATACTGAAATACTGAAATACGGCTATCTTTTCTTGATATTTTCAGTCGTACACTTGAAAAAATATGTGTAGCTATATAACTTACAAAATGGTTAGTATGTGATTGAGAAAACTGAGCCGTTATATTTAGTTTTCTTTGTTATTGTGGACAAAAATCTGAAGTTGGACGATTCGCCGGTCGAGTTTTCAGTTGAACTTGAAGTTCAAAATCACATCTACATAGAACTTGAACTTAACTAAACAAGAAAAACTGCAATTCTATGGCTTTTGCTTAGTAAATAAAACATGTTTGACAACAGAAAAAAATACATTTGTGGTCAGTTATTTTTACAATCAAATCCACTGCATATCGCTTCAAGGTTGTTCAAGGTCATGAACCATGTTTATGTGCTCTTATATCACATAGCTTTTTAGCCAATCACAGCGCGCGTTATATATAGGTTATTTTATAAATAGTACTTATTTATGCATAGTGAAGTACTATATAGTATTTCACTGCAGGCGAGGTCGTAAAACAATAAAACACAAAAGGTCGACCTCACCAGTGGAGTACTATACATTGTATATACATTGTAGTACTTCACTATGCATAATTAAAATCCTTTTACCCCACAATTTCCCTGTGCTTCAAAGCCCACACCACTTGCCTCATTAAGCAACTATGGAATTTAGAACACTAAAATACTCGGCACTGATTGGCTGAGATTTTCTAAAGATATATTTTTTTTATATGCAACACATTTTTAGCTATGGAATGAATCCTGGGGGTAATTTCAATTTAAAAGATGTTCAAGGATATGTTACAATTAATCTTATAACAAACCGCACATATTCGTTTTACCGTTCATGTATGCGTACAATTTTAAAAGTATTAGTATATATATTAATATTGAATGTAGTTTTTAATGATATAATATGTTTTGTTTTTTTAGTATCCTGGTAGTTTATTAACATATCCAAACCGTTTTTCGTTGCGATAAAAATAACTTCCACAAATGTACACATTTTGTATAAATTTCGAGCCCGCCATTATTCAAACTGGTTCCTGGCCGTTGACTTATTGTACAATAGAAGTGACGTCAGATTCTCAACATCGTTCGTCGCAAATTCGTCGCATGGCTAAATGACACGCATCAACACTGCGATTTTTTGGCGATTCAAGACACTGTTTCTTGTTCAAATGTTTTAATCATAATTAAACTAAAAATACAGTGCAGCGAGCCATGCAGCGACGCGTTCACATTATTGTCATAGTCTGTTGTTCGCAGGAACACGATTTAGTAATGGCGGACGTGTTTTTGCCTGTTTTGAGAGTCCAATATTTCACTCCTTTATTCTTATATCGACTTTAAAACTGCTATCTTGGAGATTAAGCCGCGTCTACAGTTTTCCTTGACAAGTTTTCCTTGATAAGGAAAACTTGCTCTTGTAGACGACAAAAACATCCCCAATTTTTCCCTTGTCAAGGAAAACTTGTTCGTGTAGATGCGGCTTTAGGATCAGTTATAGCGAATGCACGATCACCAAAAGCGACAATCCTTGAAGGAGGGACAGCAAAACTGCATCTTCTTAGAAGAACGCAAACATCAAGATGAGTTGTATTCAGTGATTCACAAGTTCACATAAATTTACATTTTTTATTCTTCTAAGTTACCCATGAGCTTATCAGCTGGGATGTCATGGTTTTGAATATAGATATTATCTTATCTTATCTCACTCACATTGGTTTTATTTAATGAATGCCTTCATTGTGGTTTCCTTCATTTCCTTGCAGATGAGGAAGTCCTAAGAGAACATGGCGTCGATATATGAATATCCTGCTTTGATGAGAGAGCTCTACTCCAGATGTACAACTACAAAAGCCATCGAATCTCTGCTGCTCATAGTACTTATGCTACTCGCTCTTCTTGGCAACTCACTGGTTTGTTATGTTGTGACTAAGAATCCACGACTTCGAACACCATCGAATATGTTGGTGTTAAACCTGGCGATCTCTGATGTACTGATGGCTGTGCTGTGTATGCCTTTGTCTCTCGGTGTCTTAATCACAGGGGAGTGGCCTTACGGTACGGTACTCTGTGATATCCAGGGCTTTTTGATATTTTCCTTTGGGATTGTCTCAGAGGTAAGTGAATGGCTTTAGTTTATCTTGTAATCAGACAATTTGTCAGCACTCTAATTGGCATGCTTCTGGCCGTCCAGGCTTTTTCTAAATAATACATACATAAATAAACTTTATTTTACGTCGGATTTCTAGACGGAGTAGCAAACAGAAATGCTAGTTTCTCCAAGGGAGAATAAATCTAAATAATAGTACCTAAAACTATACTGAGCAATTATTATTTAACTGTGAAAACGAGCCCTACGCAAGGATATACAAAAGCACCATTGTTTTCATTTCCTCCTATCTAATGTTTGCGTTGGCCAGTGTTCAAGTGGCATGACATAATTAGTTTCTAATGTATTCTGACGTTACCTGTGAGAACTTCAATCTTTATCCTGTGAATGAGTCAGTAATCCAGTGGCAGTATTTTTCAAGTGAAGTGCGAAGAGAGATGGATCGAACCGCATTTTAAGTGGTCAATCGACGTAGACCACCCCACAAAGTTGTCATTGTTTGCTTGTCTTTCTAATTTTGAATAACATTTTGGTGTTAGGTTTGTGTAGTAAACCCCCCTGAGTTAGCATTTTATAATACATGTATATAATATTTATTTATATATACACTCAATTGCAGAAACGTTGTAGTATACATTTATACAAATATACAAATATCTAATGAGATGCAAAATGTTAAACATGCTAAACTACAACTGTTTAAGCACAAAATAGTGCTGAAAATTATTGTGTTGTCTTAAAATTGTTGGATGCGATACTAATCTAAAATTGATGGTTCTGATATATTAGAAGAAAATAAGCGATGTTTCGCACTTTGTATCTCATTAGATATCTTGTATCTCATATGATATTTGTATAAATGTATACTACAACGCTTCTGCAATTGAGTGTATATAATATTTATTTATATATATATGTACAGCAATATGCAGAAATTCTGATCCTTTTGACTAAAATACACATATATCAAAAACCTACTTTAAATTATGGGATGGCTACACTGATATTTTTTTCTAGTTGTCTGCCAGCGAGGCTTTATGAAAAAAATATCAGTGTAGCCATCCCATGGTTTTAAGTAGGTCTTTGATATATGTGTATTTTAGTCAAAAGGATCAGAATTTCTGCATATTGCTGTACAGTAGTAGTAATTAATTATATATATATATATATTAGTTAAAAAGAATGATAATAGTTAAAATTACTTTTGTTATTGTTATTTGTAAAAAATAGTTTCACTGTCCATCATACTATGTTATTCTAAATCTTGGTGAGCTACAATCCTGGACAAAATTAAATGGGACACTAGTTACTGCGCAATATGTTTTAATATAAGCACCTTATCCCCCTCCCCACCCCCCCCCCCCTGCTCCAATGTTGTTTCGAACTTTCATTAACGATGGGGGTCGACGTAGACAATCATCAACATTGTTATGAGGGAGGGGGGGTCAAGTTATATGGATATTTTCATGTTGAGCTCGATATTAAGCCAGGTGTCCCAATCATTTTGGCCAGGATTGTCTGAAAAGCGCACCACATCTAAAATGAGTGTTTGTGCACTCATAACCCTGAAGAATCGTCTCGACTACGACAAATTCATATCCGTATCCAATTTATCTCTTCAAATCCCGGTCTCACTAAGCCCTATTCCCTAGTAAAACGTTATATAGAACATAGACAGCGCATTTTTGCAGCTCACTAAATCCCGGTCTCACTAAGCCCTATTCCCTAGTAAAACGTTATATAGAACATAGACAGCGCATTATTTCAGCTCGCTAAATCCCGGTCTCACTAAGCCCTATTCCCTAGTAAAACGTCATATAGAACATCGACAGCGCATTATTGCAGCTCGCTAAATCCTCACTAAGGGGAATTTTGAACCCAAACATATATCAACATTGGAACGGGAAGGGGGGTGTGGGACTTACGATTTCATGGTGGCACATTTTATTTTGCATGGGATTAGATTTTTTACTTCCGGTTTGCAATGCGAGATATCATTCACACGGTAAACGCTACACCAAACGGTAAACACACCGCTAAAATGTAAGCTCACAACGCTATATTCTTAGAGTACTGTGTGCATTACTGCGTAATCTAGGCCAATGCAATATATCTTTCTTCCTAACCGATAAACAGATACCAATGCTAACAAACGAATAAAATACAACGGTAAACATATCGATAGTCAGTTTATAAAGGAAATAGATCATTAACTCTTAATTATTCCAAAAAGGGGTTTTGCAGTGTTGACCGTTGGGATTTCTTTCAGACAATCCTGGACAAAATTAAATGGGACACTAGTTATTGCGCAATATGTTTTAATATAAGCACCTTATCCCCCTCCCCACCCCCCTCCCCCTGCTCCAATGTTGTTTCGAACTTTCATTAACGATGGGGGTCGACGTAGACAATCATCAACATTGTTATGGGGGAGGGGGGGGGTCAAGTTATATGGATATTTTCATGTTGAGCTCGATATTAAGCCAGGTGTCCCAATCATTTTGGCCAGGATTGTAGCTCGAAAACGAATGTTACTCTAGCTCTCCAACACTTCTACCTTATTTACTATTTAACCTATTTACAATTTACACTATCATTTTATTCTCCTCCTTAATTTTATTTATCAATACAAAAAAACTTGTAATATTATGTAAAGTGCAAATAAAGTATTCTTATTCTTATAGTATTCTTATTCTTTATCGGCCTTTTGCTCCGGTTATCTGATATGCGATATATTGCAATTAAGCTGCTCGTATGCCATAGGCTCCTTT
Source organism: Actinostola sp. cb2023 (assembly GCA_033675265.1). NCBI lineage: Eukaryota > Metazoa > Cnidaria > Anthozoa > Actiniaria > Actinostolidae > Actinostola > Actinostola sp. cb2023. The sequence goes on along the minus strand of JAUJYZ010000262.1, from coordinate 67,248 downwards.
ATACAGCACGAAAAGTCATCCATCGGTACGCTGTAAAGCGCATTGAGACTGAGGGTGAAGTGCGCTGTATATACACCTTGTATAAGAAACGTCCTATTATATTAATCGAGGGCTCATATCCCATAATCCCTCGCATAGCCTCGATAATTAACCCACATATTTGTTCTCATAGTATTTATTTAACTAATAGAAGATGACTCTCGGCCGTGCTTCTACACAAACATAATGTACGCTGAGGTCTTGAAAGCTGCTAGTGCTAGTAGATGCACGAGCGGAACGCAAGTGCATTCAGCGCGCAGCTTTCAAGACTTCAGCGTGCAATATTTTTGTATAGAAGCACGGAGAGTCATCTTCTATGCGCTTTATAATATAAAACTAGTTTTAAACAGGCTTTCTGCTTTGTTTTCGCTGCTCCGTGCATCTATAACATAATAATGCACGCTCAGCAACCAATCAAATCGCGCGTTCTTGGGAGGTACACATATAGTTTATATTATAAAACACGTTAATTGTTTGTTTCTAGAGCACCATGTGCGCCATTGCAGTCAACCGCTTCTTCGCCATCACAAGACCCTTCCTATTCTCGTCATTCTTCGCACCTCAGCAAATTCGAATCATCATCGTGTTTCTATGGTTACTGCCGTTCCTAGCAACAGTGCCCCCATTGGCTGGTTGGGGTTACTATGCCTTTCAGCCTGGCAAAGCCTTCTGCTTCTATCCGTTCAATGTGAATATTATCTATACAGTACTAGTAGAGGTTCTCTTTATAATAATCCCCACCAATGTCATTATGATATGCTACAGGAAGTGCTACACCGCTATGAAAGAAAACAACAGACGTGTAGCAGATATGACGGCCGCGGGGGGAGGGGGTGCAGTCGCCCAAAGACGAGCTCAGGAATCACGTGCCACACGAACTATGATGACCGCTACAGCGGGGTACATGATCTGCTGGGTACCCGTGGCAATCATCGACTTTGCTGATGTTTTTACAGGTTGGTTGATATATAGCTAATTGCATAATCGTTGTCGGGTCGAAAATCATAAATCAAAGAAGCTGAGACCGCAAGGATGGATGGGAAATCAGTTCACGGAGCCACATTACATACAGATATATTCAATGTTCTCGTAGTTTTAAAGGTATATGAGCTATTTAACTAAGATCCTACAAGTCTGGATAAAAAGGTCGATGATTTGACGGTGTTATTTGAGAGTTTTAATTTCCCAGAATTCCTTTTGGTCATAGCTTTCATGATTTTCGACCCGACAACGATTATGCAATTAGCTATATACTTAACGTTTATTAGCAAGGATGGCTTAGTTGGTTAGTACGTGGTCTTCTATAAGCTAGAGGTGCCTGGTTTTATTCTTCATAACCTCACATCCTTGTTTCGACTTCCCTCTAATCCGTTTAGCTCAATGCAGCTTTAAATACCCGTAAAACGGAGCACTGATGGAGGGAGGGGGTAAACAGGGCACCTTCGAGCGCTTTATTCATGAGTCCCTGGCTCGGGACATTGGGCAACCACTTTCCGCGTTTCTAACATTACTCTCTCACTAAGCCTGACACTATCGGAACCAAGTTTTGCTGTCCCTCTTAGTGAGGTGTCCGCCTTAGTGAGAACGAATTAGTATAGACAACAAGGTACCAGAAAAAAAAGTTTGCCTTAGAGAGGTGTCTGGCTTAGACGGTGTCCGTCTAAAACGGGCACTCTTCTAAGACCGACACATCTCTAAGACTGACACCCGTCTAAGACCGACACATCTCTAAGACCGAAACCCATCTAAGACCGACTCTTCTCTAAGACCGAAACCCGTCTAAGACCGACACATCTCTAAGACCGACACCCATCTAAGACCGACTCTTCTCTAAGACCGACACCGGTCTACGACCGACACTTCTGTAAGACCGATATCGATCTAAGACCGACACATCTCTAAGACTGACACCCGTCTAAGACCGACACATCTCTAAGACCGACACCCGTCTAAGACCGACACATCTCGATCTAAGACCGACACCCGTCTAAGACCGACACATCTCTAACTGACTGACACCCGTCTAAGACCGATACATCTCTAAGACCGACACATCTCTAAGACCTAAGACCGACACATCTCTAAGACCGACACCCGTCTAAGACCGACACATCTCGATCTAAGACCGACACCCGTCTAAGACCGACACATCTCTAAGACCGACACATCTCTAAGACCGACACCCGTCTAAATCCGACACATCTCTCTAGGAAAGGTGTCGGGCTTACAGCCTTGCACGGGTGTCCGTCTTATATACTGGAAGTTACATAACGCACATTAGGTCTTCGAAAAGTATTGGAAATTGAATATAATAACATCGAATTTCTTAACTTTTTCAATTGCCAAGGTTTTGTTGTCATTTCCAATTCGAATTAATTTCCAAGGTTTGAAGAGCGCGCGTTTTTGCCAGTGATGTACACAGGCAGCCCAACCCTTCCTTTTGAGGCTACTAAATAAGGAAATAAAATGATATTTGCGTCTTTTTTGATGGGTTTCCTGTGGTAGAGCACGCGCGCGCGCGCAATACGTATTGGGTTCCCTGTGCATAGAAATTGATGATATTGGGATCCCTGTGCGTACATTTCTATGCACAGGGATCCCAACATCATACATTTCTATGCACAGGGAACCCAACATAATACGTATTGCGCGCGCGCGCTCTACCACAGGAAACCCATAAAAAGACGCAAATATCATTTTATTTAATTCATTATTTAGTAGCCTCAAAAGGAATGGCCTCAAAAGGAATATTATAATATTATTATAATATTATTATAATTTGAGCTGGTTGAGTTTCAGAGTCGACACGCAAGTAGCATACATTGGCTTTCTGAGTTGGTGTTTGTTGCTCTCGCTACACCGTACTGATGAGTTCCAAAAGAACGAAACAGCTGTCTACGGTTGCCGATCCTGGCTCTCTCTTGCTCTATCATGTTGGTGTTGTGTTAAGCTTTTTATTTCTACGTAGTATCAGCCTTTCTTGAATTTCAAAAGGAATGGTTGGGCTGCCTGTGGTGATGTAGAGGGATATGTCGACATTACGTCAAATACATTATACCAGGAGCTCCTGATTATACATTATATTTATGTTTCTATGAAAGTACGGAAATTGTTCTATCTAGCTATACAGCTGAGCATACTATTTTCTTCATCCTTGCATGGAAATCTGACGCTAGACCAAACAAGACATGCATTTGTCTTCCTGAAGGTCAGGGCCGTCCGTAACTACGTATTTAACAACAACAAAAATAAATAAATAGTACAGTTATTTTAATTTTTGGTAACTTTTTCGCTTTGCTAGGGGGGGGGGGGGGGGGGGAGGGGGTTGGGAGGCAACTGCTCCCCTTCCCCTGTGCAGTGTACGGCCCTGTAGGTACGTTATGGTCACAAGCATTTCAAGTTCAGTTATACATTTTGTTTTCCAGGTGGCGGCAACCTGCCTCGTCAAGTTTACATGCTGAACGCGTTTTTGATCTACTTATCAAGTACCATCAACCCTTTTATCTATTGGATTATGAATAAAGACTTCAAACGAGCCTTTAAGAATGTGCTACCTTGCTTTGGTAGAGCCGTGGAAGGAAGTGAAACGTCTAACGCTACCAGGTCTGACAGACGTGGCGAAGGATCCACCACTGATGTTACCTTGAGAAGCTGACATTCGTGAAACTGAAAGAAGGAAATAAGACATTGTTGCTTATTTGGGAGAGTGAGGGGGGAGGGGAGGTGGATAAGCTGATTTGTATAGCATTGCTTTTTCAAATTTCCTTAACCCACCCCCACAAAATAATATTATTCAAAATAGATTCATTCGATCAGCCATATCTCTGCTTACAACATATCTGGTCAACTACAAGAATCAAACAAATGCGTACAAAGAAACACCGTGTAAAAAGAACTAATTTTACTGTTCGACGCTGCCGGGCCGGGGTAAGGTGCTCGTGTAGCTACACAAATTGTCCTGGCTATTGTTCTTTATGTAAAAACTATACATAGAACGACAATAGAACAATAACTAGGACTTTTGTGCAGCTACACGAAGAGCTGACCCAGATAGGCGATTGCCTTGTAACTGGTCCCGGGATTGTACTCGCTTTCCATGGGTCAGGTCTCCATGTAGCTGCACAAAAGTCATGGCTATTGTTCTATTGTCGTTCTATGTATTATTATTACATAAAAAAAAGCAATAGTCAGGACAATTTCTGCAGCTACAAAAAGACCTTGCCTTTGCAACTGAGACGCTTTATTGTCACATTGCCTTGTCTCAGTGTATACAGTCATTCTCAAAAAATGTTGTCCAGATGCATGAAAATACTACAATACTACAATAATGTCACGTGATTCATTATGTATTCAATTTTCTCGCGTGGAATTTGAATTTGAGATGCAAAAGTATACACGGTACTGTGAGAACTGAATGTAATGGCGCTGGTATCAACTCGCAGTTCTGCGCGCAGAAATTGAATACATAATGAACCACGTGTCATTATTGTAGTATTGTAGCCTAGCTTTTCATCTGGACAACCTTTTTGAGAATGACTGTATAAAAGGTTATAAGGTAACCTACAAAGAAAATATCTCGCAATACACCACTTCACAGTTCTGTTGATCACCCATGAACAATGGTTCCAAGTGCATGGAGGCTAATGGACATCTTTAGGTTGCCTCACCAGCTATCAGAATGCTTTTCCCATTTTCTTTTGTTAGATAATTACCACTTTTTGTCTTACTCAGTATTATCATGAAAGAATCAAAATCTGAATAAGAAAGAAAATATTCCCAAACATTCTGGTAGTTGTAGTAAAACACCGTCATCATGCAAGTCGCTTGCTTATTATATCGCATAATGTTAAGTCCCACCACACGGTAGGAGTATTACCAACTGAACTGCGATATGGGTGGAATACTAATCTATAGAAGGCTACTCCCAGTCATGCATGGGATACAATAGTTCCCTTCACAGTTCCCTGCGCCACCTTGAAAGGTAACCGTGCGCCTTTGCATCGAAGAGAGACCAATGGTGACCTTGCAATGATAGAGACCTATTTAACACCTTCGATGCAAAGGCATGGTTACCTTTCAAGATGGCGCAGTGAACTGTGGGGACTAAAAATATCCGTTTTGATCCATTTTTTTTAGCATTAAAATGCTTTGGGACCGAATTCGAAATTTGTGTCATTAAGTATTTCTACTCTGTCGATGAATGGTAATTCAGGAAATTAATTTGCATGTAAGTAAATGTATTATATATAAAATGATCAAAATATTGATGTAAATATGTAAGCTAAAGGTCCCAAAAGGAAACTATTAAGAGTGAGTGGAGTTCAGACGGACATATAATAACGTAATACAGTTACCATTTTTGCTTTGGGCGACTGATGAACACTAGGCTAAGTGTAAGCTCATCGGAGAGAAATTTGTTTGATTTCTTTTTATTGTTGCTTACGCTTGAGCATGCGTGGTTTAGGGGGGAGTGGGGGGTGGGGGAGATTTTATGCGTCGGGGTATTCAGACATGGACCCGTTTTCCGAATATTCTTCCCAAATTATTTTTCATAGATTTTTCCCTTTTTCCAATTTTTGGAGTTACACCTAGCGAAGAGTATTATGCACAACTCACTCCTGGACCATCCGTATTACGTCATGATTGGAAGTCCCTCCCTATTCACTGATACAAGTGTCTTTATTTATTGTCGCGTAGAAATATCGAATTTATTTTGTACTGTTTACGATACTCTCAGGCAGATGGTTTTGACGTTGAGAAAATGAGATACAAATAATAGATACACTAAATTGAAGATTCGTTGTCTAGTTCAAAGTCATAGAACATTGAAGCTGAGAACGCTAGGATGTATGGGTAAGCGGTAAATCAGCTAAGTTTTATAAAGTCAGAGGAACATTTTGGTGTTTATTGAAAGGAAATCTCTCGAAGCAAAATTCTACACATATATTCGGGAAATAAATTACGAATAAGCGACGTCATTTGACTTATGTATCGCTTTCCCAGGTATCCCTTGCGGTCCTATGATTTTGAACCCGACAACGATTCTTCAATTTAGTGTATCTAGAGGATATTACACGGTGGCACGAAGATATGAAATGGGAAAATAAAATAATGTTTGATAAATATTTGGAATTTGCAGTTAGGATTCAATCATAATACAAAAATACTGAAATATGAAAAACAAGTAGCGGTTTAGTTCCCAGTAATAGTGCGGACTATAAAAGAGCAAAATACAGAAAAATAGATTGTTGCGGTTATTTCGTCTTAATAAAAACAGTACCAAATGCACCAAGTCTACACTAAAATAACGCAAACAAAGAAACGTCTCTCACAGAAGTCAATTACGTTATAATTTTTAGATGTTCACTCAAGTTTGTATTTCCGGTTAAGGGTGGACTAACATATTTATTTCGACTGTTGCTAAGGAAAATTTGAAACCTCAAAAAAATCGTAAAATTCAAAGAGAAGAGAAGGGACTTATAGGAAGTGATTGTAAGGGAGAAAGCTTTGTCAGAGCATGACGTCACCAAATTACGTCACAATGACGTCATCAAAACAGAAAACGCTCTTTTTTTCCAAGGATTTATAAGATACTGTAAATCTATGATTATACACTTGTTCTACAACACAAGGAGCAGACAACTGAGCATGGATTTGGTATTTAAATGAAAAATGATTTTTTTATGGACGTTTTTCGAGCTGTTTTTCGGGATTAAATTCCATAACTTGTCATATTGTCTTCAGTTTTTAAAAAGCATGCTCAGCAATGTTGACAAGGTCGTTGTTAATATTCTAGGTTAGAAAAAAATAACCCTCAGTGAACGTGCTCGGAAATTTGAAGGTTTTTGAAAACGAGAATCTGCGCATGCGCAGTGAAGTCTTGTTAAATTTACCGTTCTTTTTCAGCATTGAATTGATGGATTTCGGAAAAGAATCCTACGAAAATGTTTAGACAGTTCTCTATTCTGTCATTTGGCATAAAAATTATTATGCAGCAAAGACGTTTTGATTTTCCTGTTGTACCCAAGCAGGAGATGCGCGAATTTTATGACTTTCAATTCATAAATTGTATGCTTGCTCATTTCTGCTAAAACGAAATTTAAAACCCCTATAGAGAAGTAGGATGTTTAACAAGGCTATAAAATATCAAAATTTCAGAAAAAAATCCTCAACAAAGCTAAAGAATTGAAGACATGTAAAACCCCATATATAGCAACGCGGTTGCATAGTAACGAAATATGTTAGTCCACCCTTAACAAACATGACAAACGTCCGGTTTTGTTATTTCCGTCCGTTTCCGAGGTAACAGTAAAATCTGAATACTTTCACTTGATATCCTAGGTCGGGGAGAAACGGCGGAGATGGATAGCAATCAGAAGTGGGAGTTCAGGGGCGTAGCCAGGATTTTCCATTTTCTATTTTCCATCCATATATTGTTTCACCACCAAATCCCCCCCCCCCCCCCCCCCCCCCTCCCCTCCTCAAACATATATATTTAAAGAATAGACCCAGACGAAGAGGGGGTCACAGGTACCTGTGACCTCCCCCTGCCTACGCCCCTGGAGTTGAGGGGGAGATTAAGAGGGAGGGGGAGGGCTCTTGGTCGATTTAGATTCCACGCATTTCGACCATGCAGACATGTCTAGGAAAATCACTCGATTCACAAAGAATAACAACTATGACCGTAAACCGTAAACTGAATGCTAGTGAGAAGAACTGATCTTAATATACGCAAACACTTAGCTTCGAATTTCGAATCCGGTTTTCAGAGACCATAATATATAAGTTAATCAGCATAATTTTATAATTTTAGATTCCTATATTTCCATTTATGTAACCCGCCTAGATTATAGTGTATGGTTTTTGCGGGTTTTACATTAGTATGTGCCAGGAGCCCATTAATGGCATGGGCTCCTGTGTGGGCTTCGTCGGTGTAAAATAATAAATTCAGTACTCAATGAGTTAAAAATCTGTAACACCGTAAAACCGATGTGTCGAGCCTATAAAATTGTTATTTTTTTGTTTTTTTTGTTTTGACCGCCTAGCCACAGGTGGTCAATTACAATGATTACTGAAATGATGTGCGTTTTGCCATATAAACTATTACCAAATACAGTATAGTGAAAGGGAAATTCTAGAATTCTAGAAACAGAGCTTGGGCTGCCTGTGGTTATGTCAGTCTATTGGGCTTCCTGTGTAAAGGGGGCGGTAGTGCGTGAAAACGAGGCTACGTCTCATATTTCATCGAAACGTGCAAAAAGCGTCGAATGGTTTGTTGTGCGTTGAAAGTTTGCTGAGAAAAACCCAACTTTGCTGTGATTTATGAAGATAAACAGGCACCAAGATGTCCTCATTTGAAGAAGAAAGGTTAGAATTCATTTACAAAGCGTTTGTTATGTACTAAGCGTCGAGATTTTCAAGATACGGCTTCGTCTAAGCGGATCGATCACCGTTGATCGCCACAACTCACACGAGGCGACATCTAAAGATCTTGAGAATTTAGCCATTGGAATGTCTTTACGATGATCATTGTAACGTTGTTTGGTATCTCTTGCCGTTCAGAGATCTAAGAGAAGTGTTCAAAAGTCGGTATGTTCTTGAAAAGTCTAACTTTTCGACGAAACTACGCCATTGTTACACGTTCTTCTACGAGTATGATAAATGTGCGAGCCACTGTTTTTGTATTGTACTAGTTCTACTTGACTAGAAGCTGTTTTATATTATTCACTATAATATGGTCAAATAGAGTACAGCCTAGAAGTATGTTAACATGCCCGCTCGCGGGTTTTGAGTGGGCTCCGTTAAAGTGCCTATAACCCCTGTGAGTTTGTTTTAAAAATCGATTGTAAGCTTATATTAAGTGAATAGTTGCAGGTTTCGGTATTTTGTGATTTGAACTTCGTGTTTGTGAGTTTATATAGGGGTTTGAAATCGGGATATGTTAATTTGGTGACGTAACTTAAGGAATGGTGCCATAGCTTATTTAGTTGTGTTCTTTCTGAAATAGGATAAAATGTTTATCAAATCATATCTATAAACTGTGAAAAGATATTTCAAGTTTCAAAATGTCAGTAATTTGCACAAGGGTGTTTTTGTATAAGACCTGATTCCTTAAAGTGCGTCATTTTGACGTCATCTGATTTCCATATCGCGTTTTCAAACCTCTATAACTTGCAAACGCGAAGTTTCAATCACAAAATACTGAAGCCTGCAACTATTCGCTTGGTATATAATCGATTTTTAAAACAAACTCACAGGGGTTATAAGCACTTTAACGGTCCCCACTCGTATGGACGGAGCCCGTCTTGAGTCAGGCCACACGGTTTGCAAGCCGTATTCTGATTGGTTCAAATCAAATGCCTATTGTTTCATTTCTTGGTTCATGATAATAACTTTAACCATATCTTTTCGATCATCTATTTTAACACCAAATAATAAAATATAGCAATTATAATAATTGCAGCAATTTAATAACAACTAGACACTCCTAGAGCGTTTACTTGGGCTTCTTATTGCTTTAATGCTGTAAATGATAACGCTGCATTAGATAACAAAGGCTCTTGTGACGGTTGACGATTTTAGTTACATGGTTCAGTTAGGCAGTTTGAACGGTTCCCATAAAGTACAATTCTAAACAATACGTGTTTTTTGTTTTAATATATTTGAACATACCTTGGTCCTGTGTTGTTGCCGTCGGAGCGAAGCGGAGATGGCCTACCATTCTTTGCCAATACATTTCTAAAATGTTCAGGTGGTTATGTACACGCGCCTGCAATAACGTATGACAGCGGACATTACATCACATGTACATCACATGTTAAACCCAAATCAACCAATCAGAATGGACCGACAAGGAACCATCGCGAAATCCCAATCCAAAAGGTTTTGCATGGAAGATTGTAAAACCACTGAGTGAATAAAATTCAAGAATCAGAATCTCTATCACGTGCATATCTCAAAAGCTATGAAAAGTATCGCAGTTTACTGGGAAGAGAAACAATATTCACGTTACGTAAACATTGCAGATGACAGCGGATCACGTGTACATCGCATGTATCACGTGTACATCACATGTTCGCCCGTACATATAACGACAGCGTACATTTTTGGATTCCTCGTGGCATTGGCATAGCAATTCTTGGTTTTCACCTACGTCATCGAAAAGTTTCCCAGGACTTATATAGACAGAGCATCTGGTAGAGTGCGGGGAAAAAATGAAAATAGTGCGGAAATTTTTTGGAAATAGTGCGGAATAGTGCGGAAATTAGAATTAGCATAGTTAGAGAGTTTAATTTATTTGAAATACATATTTTTATTGTCAGTAATTCCTGTGTTGTCTTAACCCTTTGGTGCCAGGCCCTTTAAATATCGTTCGAATTCGAACGATGACGTAAAAAATCGCTATAGCGACGGATTTCTGTTGTTTTTCTAAAAGAAGCTTTGACAATGTTTTGTAGTAATAGCCAATCACAATAAAGCGATTGCATGACTCTTATTTCTCATTGGTTGGTATAAATATACGGCATGAAAATCATTCGAGCTCATGTATTCATGTTCAACATGGCGTCGCAGAATCGATCGGGAGAATCGCTTACAAGACTAAAATGTTGCCAAAATTTGCGCTCTGAATGGAAATGAGTCTGACAGTGATATTGATAGTGTTACTGGAGGAATTTCAAGCGGAGAGGAGATGGAATTAGACGAAAATCTCGAAGAGAGAAGCGATTCTGAAGCCGTGTTGAGATGGGCATGCTGTAATTCGATGAACACCGGAACACCAGAACACCGGAACACCAGAACACCGGAACACCAGAACACCGGAACACCAGAACACCGGAACACCGGAACACCGGAACACCGGAACACCGGAACACCGGAACACCGGAACACCGGAACACCGGAACACCGGAACACCGGAACACCGGAACACCGGAACACCAGAACACCGGAACACCGGAACACCGGAACACCGGAACAACATTTTCTTCATTTTTTTTTCTGATTTTCTTTTTCATTTATGTACTCAAATTGTAGAATATGTTGTACAATAACTTTTTTTGACTGTTGTAAAAGTCAGACGTTTCACAACAACAACCGTTTGCTTTGCCGTTGTACAGTTTCTTGTTCACTCTTGATCATATACATACACATATAAAGTAAACTATGTCAGTTTTTAAAGCGAAAATTTGTGCAGATTCTATTGTTTAAATACTCAATTGTGATTCGGATAATTTGTATCATGGGAGGTTTTACGTGTGACGTAGTGGCCGTCAAGATCTACAAAATGTTCGAGCCTAACTTCAAAGTCTTTTAGTTTTTCTTCAAGCAACTAGATGACATTTGTTTGTTTGTTTATAAGTAACTTATATTTGGTATATTTGACAGATATTTAGACTTCACCGATCTAAAATTGAAGTTTTGAGCAAGTAAAATGACGGTTTGACGGCCACTCGCGACAGATTTTGACGTCAGAAAAAGATTCCATAAAACCTCCCATATACAATATGAGCGGCCGATCTGTATGGGATTTGGCGAGAGTTTGTAAATCCCATACAGATCGGACGCGAATATTGTGTATTACTTATCGAATCCAACGATGTATAAGTGGATGTTTTACTATAATTTTGATGATAGGAAACAATTTGGCCAAGAAAACCCAAGTTAAAGTTGAATGCAAATGAGGACGATTCTGTATCCGATTTACAGATGTCTGCTACGCTTATGATTTCTATTGTATTTCCCTTATTAATTATTCATGAATTCGATGAGCAAATTTGTTTGGGTGGCCTTGGTTGGTGTAGTCACGGCCTATGCCATTATAATTATTAAGCAATTAAACACAGTTTTTCTCCACTAAAGTTCGTATACATGCACTTACTCTTAAGACCGAAGGTCCAAATCCCGTTCCAATACAATACCAAGAATATCCATTTATCAAACTGACTGAAATCCCCAAAACACCAGTCTCTTTATCTGAGTCACTTCGAATCTGAAAACACTAAAATGCCTTCGTCTTCGTCCAGTAACAGTATATACTCCACAAATTCCACAACCTTCATTCTATCAATTTATATAATATAAATAATAACAATAACAAGTCTTTATTTCCCTCTTTTCATCTTTATTTCACTTAACACTTTCCTGCTATCACCACATCCCAAAACTTTGTATTATTGTATCTGCCTCGGCTTCCTAATTGCCGTCCAGGATTCACAGTGCACGACTGATGGCAATAATGGTAGACATATCAAAGATTAACAATAACCTTAAGCTTCATCAATACAAATAACATGGAATATAACTTTCAACTGATAACAATATATATATAATTATTGAAGCATGCCACTCGTACAAGCACTGAAGTTATTATTTCTGTACTTTGAGTAAGAGCTCATAATGTGTTATTCCCAGAGCAAGTAACATTTTGTAAAATACGAAGTCAACAAACTGCATTCAAATAATATTAAAACTAAGGTGTTATATAATAATAAAAGCATTTACAGACTGTAATAGCCGATATGATGCTTAAATCGCGTTTTACGAATAAAACGTCCCAGGCGTTTTTCGGTAGACTGCAAAGGATTGGGTCCGAGATTCCTAAGGAGGTCTAAAAGGACGCCATTTTGAATTTTTGACGTGATGGCTGCAAAATGAGTAGTAAAATTATCTTCATATCGACAGTTGGGCAGCCAAATTGTATTTTCGGGCAACCAGAAATTATGCACAAAGGGCAATACGAGCCCTGAATGATGTATACCGGTAAGTAACAACAAATTTAGCAGTTTCAAAAGTAGTCATAACAGAAATAAAATTTGTCACTATTAAAGTGCGGCCCAAACTCAACAGAAATACAATTAACTGTCATTAAATTGCAGCCTAATTAACTGCAATTAACTGTCATTAAATTGCAGTCCAAACTCCTTAGAAATGAAGACCAAATGCTGATCTGTTAACGGAAGGTTGTGGGGTATCACCAGAAATGACGAATCAAACAGTGGTTCTGCGGCTTGAACACAACCCATCTTTAGGTGATAATGGGCATCGCTCTCCCTGGCTGGAAGGTGCTTGAGGCCATTTTTGTCATAGTAGCTTCTGCGTTCTTTCCGAGATATACAGAAATCAAAAGGGGCTGGTGGGATTGATTGCGATGCACACCTAAGAGATCCTTTGCATCCTTGACATTTCTGAATCTTGTTATTCATTTCCTTAACTACAAACGGGTTGGTGTTTGGAGGTTCAGGATTACTAGCAGCCGGCCTATCACTGTAGGTGCGTTTCACCCTTTCCTCTACAGGCAATTTTGCATGTGCTCGTCGAGTGGTTGCCGGAACACCTCCCTTTCTTCCAGGGTACAGAGGCATATCTGTGCGCACTACTGAGGACAGATTAATAGCTTTGCTACCCCTACTGCGTTTGTACCATTGCAAAAACAATAGCAACTCTCCGTTTTTCTCTGCAGTGGCGATGGTGTGGGAACAGATCTTCATCCCATTCCAGTGAGGGCAGTTCTTTTCACATCTATATTCTCCCTTTGCTTTACCCTTAGTTACTAAGTGTGGGCGGTCTTTGAATCTATGGCTGGCTACCATTTTTGAATGTGGGTCACAACCTGGTGCTGGTGACATTCCTCCAGGTTTGCATAGAAGCTCAACTGCTTTTTCAATCATACCTCTAACTGTTTCAAGGGGCTGATCTGGTAGATAGTCTTTAAATTCGTCAAATCCCAAGGAGATCTTGGTCTGTATGTTTGTTGCATCTTGTGGTTCGTCTGAGACCGATAAGGCTGCAGCTGCTAAAACAGACAGTCCAGAGTTTACGTTGTCTATGGGACAGGGTGGCAAGAGGTCAACTTCAGAGCAGTCGTCCAGTAATGGAGCAGATGATGTAGCCTCTACATGAGGAACAATAGTTTCCACAACAGAACTCTTCATGAACATTTGCATATATTCATCTTTCTCTTTTTGTGGCATGGAGAGCCAGAGTTCAGAGGATAGTTTGAAGTGATTCAATGATGAATGGATCTTAAATGGTCCCTTGTCGATAATGGCCCATCGAACATTTCGAGCTTGACGTTCGACCAGATCTTGCATCATTTTAGCAAACGCATCCACTGGTGACTCCTTCCTCTCCGTCTCTCTTTTCAAAAGACTATTTACACACTCTACTCTATTGCTCACGTAGGGTTTTGGTGGGTCTCCAAGACCGGCAGCAATTCGCACAGGCTTCAAAAGGTGTTCCTTTACAAGGCGTGACTTCCACTTCATGAACCATTGGTAAAAGTCCAGTCCCTTTTTTCCGATACGTTCTTCCCAGACACCTCTCAATGAATCCAAACGCCCTTGGTACTCATCATCTGAATCCACAATTCCTTCTTCAAACCGTGTGCCGATCTGGTGACCAAAAATGTCATCGCATATTAACTTCCTGTTCATTTCATCAATTCCAACAGACTTGAGGTGTTCAATAACGTTTTTGCGGAAGTGGATGGAGCATATCAAATGCTTGGCATCAGGACATGTTTCCAGAAAGGCATCTGAAAGAGGACGTTCACCATCAGTCCCCAATGCACATAGGTTTTTAAACTGCGGTCTTTTGGCAGCCAAAAATTTTGGCAGAACCTTGTATGTGTCTTTTCCTTTCCTTTGGTGGATCATCATGGGTCCAACTATTACGGGATTTTTGCCACTGCGGCGGTTAACTAACAAGAGATGTTCGTATTGTGTAGTTGTGACACTAAATGCCCCAAGACTGAATGTCGGGTCGGCCTGAAAAATTCCAAAATGTGCATCATTGGTACAAAATTTGATGACGTCATCTAACTGCTCGTCAGTTGCTAGCAGAACAATTGGCTCTGGGGCACTGGTTACTTGTCTTACATATGCAGTTTTAGGATCTTTCGCCTGCTCTTTACATTCGATGACAAGGCTAAGGTAAGGGTCAGGGCTTTGGTTGATGTTCATTCCTTGAGTTGCAATTGATGATGATTGCCTTTTCAAATTATAGGCCTGCATCACATCCCTTGGCCACGTGCCAGCAGTACCACCACTGTTCAACCCGCCACCTTCTTCTGCCACATAATCAACTGCAATTCGTGGCTGATCTACAAATAGCCGAGTTTTCAGTTTTGCCATTGTGCTTGGTTGGGTTCGAGTGTATGACGATGTCACTTTTTTGCTGTTTCCATGAGGTGTAATGATTATTGGATGTACATCTCGTTGGAATTGATACTCAACTTTTGAAAGAGCGAGTCTTTTGGATTTATGATCTATGAAAATACAAAGGAATTGGTTTGTTTATTATTATTATCATTATTATTATTATTATTATAAACAAAACACTGGAACATCGCTGTTACTTCTAACAATGTGTCAGCTTTTGTCCAAAATTGCAAATATGATCACTTTGACCTTGTGAAAAATGATGTTTGGATTATATAAATACAAATAGTTTGAATCAACTGCAACTTGTTGTTGACCTACAAATAGCCTAGCCTGCAAAGCAGGAAAAGAATGAAGACCCCATTCCTCTCCGGCCACAGTGTAAACACCTGCTTTGCGGGGTACAAATATATAGATGAGTTACAATTTCGCCTTTTAGGAATTGATTCTAATATACTATCTACATATATCTGATATTTTATTTTATCCTCATACAAATCATAGTTAGTAGAGGGGACTGGTTGGGAAGCCTTTTGTTTTATGTTTTTGTTCGGGTTTTTTTCAACCGTGACCGTGCACAAATATTTTGCTTTGTCATTGTTTTGCCTTAATTTGCTATGGTTGAGCAACTGAACCCAAACGTTTCTTTTGGCTGCTTGTGCGATATATTCCAATTTAAAATTAAATATATTATAATATTTCAATAAGTAATCCAATAGAGAACATTTGGGTTCATTCATTTAGCCATTTTCTAATGAATTTGAACAAACATTGTGCATGGTCAGGACCTGTTGAACATCATAATGACATCAGGACTAGAACAAAGAAATATAACAAAAGGCTTCCTAACCATTCCCTCTACTAACTATGTACAAATGGAATGATAGCTTACCTGTAACAAATGATATGGTTCTATGAAAGTCTTTGGCATCCTTGTTTTGGTAGTAGTGCCTGTGAAGGGTTATTGCAACTTCTGACATTTCTCTATCCTCACGTTTTGATCCTCTGCCAACTCTTTCAAAACTCCCTTCTTCATTCTTCTTATAGTGAAACTGATGCTGGCCGTTGTTTATCCATACTCCACAATCATCTGCCAATAGGTCTCCCACATACTCCAGCTTAGAGGTGTCTACAATAAAACTCTTATTTTCTTTAACACATCTGGGTGGCATTGGGCACACCAGTGATGGGTGTGGAGGATTTGATGTTAATGTATGTAGTGTCTCGAAGAGTGACTTCTCTTTGTCTTTCTTTGAAATTTCAGAAATGGATGATAGCATGCCATAAATAGGTAGACGTCTGTCATTGTGATGATGTGATCTGTAGGGAAAAAAACAGTCTGTTTATCTCTTTTATTGTTATTTTTAGCTTCTTCAAAAGTTGGCATGAATAAATTGTATATTATGTACTTGTTGACTGAGTGGGAGGGCTGGGTGGGAAAATATGTGGCTACCTCGAGGTCATGACATAATGACCAAGCACAGAAAATATTTGCAAACTTTCATTCCACAGGTAGCCCAAACATTTCTTCCGAGTCTATTGTTTTGAAAAGTCCATAAAACCCATTATCTAGCCCCTAACTCATTATCTAAGTATATACCTTAACGGAATAATTAATTATGTACCTTTATGTTCAAAAGAGTATTATATGAACACAGGGAAGCCAATATTTATTCGGTCATTTTGTATACACATGTAATTCAGTCTTAATAATAAATAATAATAATAGTAAGTTCTTTATAAACGCATTATACAATAGTCTCGATGCTTTTTACAAATGAATCTTGCGATTTTAAGGTGTTTTTTTCCCCTCATGTTTCTTAATAAACGATTTTATGACACAGGAGCCTGTTAAAAGATGTGCGCAAAACAATCATTAACAGCCTCAAAAGAAATAGGCCCAAAACATGCATGTGTAGGCCAAAATCCCTGTTTTAATAACCTGCAACTTCTGAACATAATTTAACCCATAATTTAGTGATTGTAATTTTTAAGGTTTGTGAGGGCTACAAGTTTATTAGTGCTATGCACTATTATGCACTACCCTCGTTAAATAAAGACTCTATCTACCTGTGCTGTATGGGTTTTTATTTAAACCTATTTACACCCCTGCCAAACTTACACTTCAACAGCCCCATCTTCCTCTGTTAATCCTTTCAGTTTTGACTTTTTCTTTACTGGGGACTTTGGATCAACTCTAAAATGAGGCAGATCAAAAATCATATTTATAGCAGCCTCATTACTATCATCTGAACAAACCGTGTTTATTCCCAAGACTGATATACAAAAAACTAATGGCATCTCATTGCATTATTTATTTATTTTAGTTAGTGTCATGACTGAAATTCTTTGATATTTTTTAAAATCATATCTTAACAATATACTTACAGTGTTATAGGGTGAGGTTTTCTATCTACTTCTGAGCTACTATCTAGTAACTCATCATCACTGTTGTCATTCTCCATGGTCATTGGCCTGTGTCAAAGCAATGGAACACTGAGTTCAAAGCCATACATACCACTGCCATACAATATCAAACTTTAATATATTTGTTTTTTTGAATTTTTTGCTATTTGGCGGGAAAATGACGTCACGAACATGCCACCAAATTTTGAAATTCATAGATACACTAATTTGATCATTGCATTCGAAAGAACACATAAAATTAGTCATACAGCTTAAAAAATATCTCGGATATCGTTATTCAATCCAAAGATATGATTTTTTGAAATCTGAATTTTCTGCCATTTTGTGCTATTTTTAGTAACAAAATGGCGGATTTTCAAATTTCAAAAATTCTTATCTTTGGATTGAATCACTATATCTAATATATTATTTCAGCTACATGTATATCTTTAATATTTAGTGTCCTTTCGTTTGCAATGATCAAATTAGTGTATTTATGAATTTCAAAATTAGGTGGCATGTTCGTTACGTCATTTTCCCGCCAAATAGCAAAAAAATAATAAAAGAACAGATCTGTCGTCTTGACATGTACTGTTATGTTGCTAAGTTTCATACTGATTGCATTAAAACTGTAGTAGTTATACAAAAGTCGCTATTTTGGGCGGCCCAGCGTGTGTCACCAATTTGAAGCACAGGAAACCCAAACATATAAGTGAACTTTAAAATCTCATGTCATAATGAATGAAACCTGCAACTAATTCAACTCGCAGCACTTCACTTTCTATTACAAACGACTAGTATAAATCGTTAATTAGGAGCCAAATCGCAGTCAAATTTAGATGGCAAGTTTATTGAGTTTATAATATCACGTGCCCGTTAGATAAGTTCAGTCAGAAATGACAGATTACCTGCTTAAATCAGCTTCATCTTCACTTTCATCTTCACTGTCGAGTACGACTGGGTTGCACCTATATATAAAGGAATGTAATTGAATTGCTAGTAAGAATATTTCTCATAGGAACCAATGAATATATATCACCTACCAACTCCCTTCCGCCATGATGGTGCATTCCCGCCAAACCAGTCGGTAACGATTCGGTAACCATTCGTTGAGTAAAATTACTGCCGAAACTTGTTAAAAAAACGGTTTTCCTCCATCGATAACCGTTCGTAAGTAAAAGTACTGATGACAACCTGTTAAAAACCGGTTCATATCCATGGGTTAGTATATTTCGGCCCTCTACTAATTCAGTGCCTGTCAATTAGCTGTCATAATTTTGGATCACATCCAATCATATGCGGCTTTCTTATCACCTTACGAAAGAAAACTGAGGATAGTCTATGCAAATTACCGTGAGAACGGTTCTCTCTGATTCGCCGAAATATCATTGCTTTTGAAGTTCCCACACAAATCAGTACCGACCACAGCCCAAGCGTAGAACCAGTGGACTGTAACGTAATCGATTTTTCGGTTGATCGATAGTTTTCATTCCGTATGCTGTATTAAAAGGTCTAAACTAGGCACAGTTTTCCATAGCCTGTATATGTGCTCAAGCAGTTCAAAGTGTATAAGATCCTCCAAAAAGTCTTCATAACAGCCGTAGCCTGATATTAAATTAAGGACCACCAGTTGGTGTAGAAATCTGTGGAGGCTACCTGTGGCCAACACGACAGTATTTCATTCATCGTGGTATTTATTTATTTATTTGTCAATGTGTATACATACATACATAGTTTATTTGTTCTGCAGGTTTGTTTACAATGACGCAAGACTTAAGTCCTGATGTGGACCTGCCTATCTACCTATCTAAATGTAAAATTATTAATTGTCAACAATGAAAACGAGTATAAACAATAACACACGTGAAATAAAAAATGTTAATCCGTTGTTCCGGTGTTCCGGTGTTCAGGTGTTCCGGTGTTCTGGTGTTCTGGTGTTCCGGTGTTCATCGAATTACAGCATGCCGTTGAGATGAGTCAGAGACGCTGAAATACGATATTGCGACATTTAAATTATCTTACATTTGTCAAGTTATTTCATACAAATATGCTGAAACGAGGAATAATATAATTGTTTATAAGTATCCAAGTGTTTGTACTTATTGTTTGTGTTTGATTTTAGCATTATTTCTCTTTTGTTCAGTGGAATTCACGGCTGTAAACCTAACCCCATTTTGACCTTTCGTGAGTGAGGTGGCTATAAATTATTGTAGTTTCATGAATATTAACAGAATTGTAACCAAACTGTGCAATAATGTTTCACTTGGATCATGCTTCAATAACGTTTTGAAGAGTTTTGGATAAACATTATAATTACTGGGAAATTTGAATTTTATGGTAAAAATGTAGGTGGCATGATCAAATAATTAGCATAAATTATAATAAATATTATTAATAAAATTATTACTTTACGTCAAAAGTATTATATTATTAAACTTCAATATCTTACCTTTATTTCGATGTGTAATGTGTTATGTTTTATTTGATATTACAACTTAAATGTTTTTTCTAAAAGCGACACTCAAAAATGGGCCAAAAATAGGCTGGCACCAAAGGGTTAAGAGTCTGCTGCTTGGCTGCACAGGACTTCTTAGCTACCTCCACGTTTCTTTTGTGAGATGAAGTCTCGCACAATATTGCACGAAGAACAAAACATCAATTCGTTATCAGCATGAAATGTTCCATTAGCAAGTCTATATTTGGCATTGATCTTTGCAGGAAGATGTGCATTCTTTTTTGTGCTTGTTGATGACTCTTTTGCTACAAATTTATCCATATTTACATGCACAACTGAAAAAAACACGGCTTCAAAAGGTGCCACACAAACGTGAGGACATTTTCCCGCCAACAACATCCTGATTTGTATTGATAACTGATTGGACAAGAATTGACAAAATTCTGCCAATCGTAAGCCTTCTTAGTATAAAAACTAGTCTCCAGGATCTTGCAACAATTGCAAAGAACACCTTGTTGATTTTTGTTCAACGCTCGAGAACCTACGTAAACTAAGGTGTTTAGATTCTCAAATTCGCCGTAAAAACAATGAAATCCGCTTAGAAATGACAAATTTGGAAGGTAATTTTAGTTTAGAAGAAATATTTCATGAATTTGGTGATTTATTCTGGTCATTTTTTCGAAAATAGTGCGGAAAACGATCAATAGTGCGGAAAACGATCAATAGTGCGATTCAGTGCAATTTTAGGTCAATAGTGCGAAATCGCACCCTCGCACTCTGTCAGATGCTCTGTATAGAACAAAACCTTCATAGGCCGAAAGAGCAGCCAAAACAACATATCTCAGCCAAAGCTTTAGTTAAAAGAAGTTTTAGATACGAAGATATGAGCGATCGCTTATGCTCATAATTTAGTTAAAATGTATGGGTCCGCCATGTTGGTGTCGCATCGAGCGACACCAACATGGCATCACGAAGACTGAAAATCATGTTTAATTGCAAATACTTCGATTTTTCAATAGCTATATTCATCAAAATAAAGTTACCCATCATCTACAAAGTTAAAATCGTATTATTTCAAACGAATTTTCCTATTTCTATGGCTTTTGAAAATGCGTGACTGTATTGCGTGACTCCCAATAAAACGAAAATGAATTTGACTCGCAATAAAACGAAAACCAAACATCTAAATTACAAAATTATTTTGGTAACAGTTTTGTGAGGTGAATAGTTTGGATTTTAGCTTTTTGATGACGTCATGTGAAAACCAAGAATAGGGAAAGTCGTCACTTTGTTATTGTAGTTTGAGGTAAAAACAATACATAGAATGACAATAGAACAATAGCCAGGACTTTTGTCCGGCTACACGAAGACCTGACCAACCACTAAGCATATTCTTGTATTTTCTTGTTCACTTTGGACAAAAACATTTTATATTTAAGCTTATATAGTTGTTCATATAAGTTTTAATATGAACAACTAATATAAATAAAATGTTTTTGCATCTTTTGAGTTGTTACACTGTTCTTGATCTTGTTACATGTCGTTATAAATAAAGTTAAAAGTTGTGTTATATAATTGTGTGACTCTACACCACATTTTCTTTAAAATCACCATGCAAAAATATACGACGGCACTTCATTGGTTAAACCAACTACTAGTGGCAATGATATTTAACGTCATTCTGGCTGGTTTTTAGGGCATGCTGTAATTCGAAGAACGTCGGATCGTCGGATTAACATTTTTTTATTTCACATGTGTCATTTGTTTATACTCGTTTTTATTGTTGACATACGCATTGACAAAAAATAAATAATTACAGTACCGATCGAAACTAACCTCAAACGCGAAGTTAACATTAACGCAAAGTATAAAATGCCGGCATGCATTTGGAGTTAACGCAAGGCAATCGCAAAGCAAACCCTGCTGATGTTTGCATTTGTTTAGCATTTACTAAATGAACGCAAAGCAAACCCAAGGTAAACTCTCATGGATATCATGTTCGAAAGCATTCAAACATCGTTAAATATATTTAACCCTTTGGTGCCAGCCTATTTTTGGCCCATTTTTTGAGTGTCGCTTTTAGAAAAATCATTTAAGTTTTAATATCAAATAAAACATAACACATTACACATCGAAATAAAGGTAAGATATTGAAGTTTAATAATATAATACTTTTGACGTAAAATAATAATTTTATTAATAATATTTATTATAATTTATGCTAATTATTTGATCACGCCACCTACATTTTTACCATAAAATTCAAATTTCCCAGTAATTATAATGTTTATCCAAAACTCTTCTAAAACGTTATTGAAGCATGATCCAAGTGAAACATTATTGCACAGTTTGGTTACAATTCTGTTAATATTCATGAAACTACAATAATTTATAGCCACCTCACTCTATCACGAAAGGTCAAAATGGGGTTAGGTTTATAGCCGTGAATTCCACTGAACAAAAGAGAAATAATGCTAAAATCAAACGCAAACAATAAGTACAAACACTTGGATACTTATAAACAATTATATTATTCCTTGTTTCAGCATATTTGTATGAAATAACTTGACAAATGTAAGATAATTTAAATGTCGCAATATATCGTATTTCAGCGTCTCTGACTCATCTCAACACGGCTTCAGAATCGCTTCTCTCTTCGAGATTTTCGTCTAATTCCATCTCCTCTCCGCTTGAAATTCCTCCAGTAACACTATCAATATCACTGTCAGACTCATTTCCATTCAGAGCGCAAATTTTGGCAACATTTTAGTCTTGTAAGCGATTCTCCCGATCGATTCTGCGACGCCATGTTGAACATGAATACATAATGAGCTCGAATGATTTTCATGCCGTATATTTATACCAACCAATGAGAAATAAGAGTCATGCAATCGCTTTATTGTGATTGGCTATTACTACAAAACATTGTCAAAGCTTCATTTAGAAAAACAACAGAAATCCGTCGCTATAGCGATTTTTTACGTCATCGTTCGAATTCGAACGATATTTAAAGGGCCTGGCACCAAAGGGTTAAGCTTACAATGTAATACAATAATTCAGTACTTCAAGTTTACCGTAAATGTACAAAATAATGCACACACAAAATACACAAAATCAAACACACCTCAGCAAACTGAAAGCGAGCAAAATTATCCTAAACTAAAAGCGATTTCTGTGTCTTTCTGTGTTGAAATATCATTGCCAAAGGACATGAATTCGAAGACATTTTAGATAAAAGATGACAATGTTTTCGCAAAGAATGAAAGGAACACAAACTAGACATCGACTAGACACTTGGTGCCGAGATCTGTCACGTTACGTCACACAAAGAAACCGCTAATCAGATGACAAGGGAGTAATGGCGGATCATAGCGAATGGCTTCGCAAAGTTTGCTCTTCAAAGTCCGAAAAGTTAAATGCATCAGTCGAAGATCAAGAAAATATTTACCTTATTAAGAAATTGCAATTTAATCCCTCCAAATATGTACAAATATGACAATTCCGAACCAGAAATCTTCCTTTAGTTTCCTTTGTAATTCACATATTCATTTACATTCGTTCGTTTGACCTTCGACTCGGGTTGCTCAAAAATAGAACTATGCAGATTTTCTGTACAACGGCAAAGCAAACGGTTGTTGTTGTGAAACGTCTGGCATTTACAACAGTCAAAAAAAGTTATTGTTCAACATATTCTACAATTTTAGTACATAAATGAAAAATAAATCAGAAAAAAATGTTGTTCCAACGTTCCAGTGTTCTTCGAATTACAGCATGCTGGTTTTTAGCCGTTTTATAAAGCGGTTTTTGAAAAATTCGCCTACGAGTCAATTAGCCACTTTAGAAACGAGTGAAGGACTGGGAACGAGTTTTAAGAATTAATCTAATTAAGAAATGAACCCCATCACAAGAAAGAGCATGTCAGAATTAGCATTATTACAAAGTTTCACAAGGTTTTGTTAGATATTGAACTAGTAACAGCTTTCCAAAAATCGCAAAAATTACAAAGAAATGTATGTTTAGTAGGGACGCTTGTCCCGAGTAACCATACATTTCCTTGTAATTTTTGCAGTTTTGAAATGTCTGCAGTTCAGTTGCTACTTGTCCAATCCCTATCAAACTCCTAAAACTTACTAATTCTGATATGCTCTTTCATGTGATGTGATTTTTTTTTAATTAGATTAATTCTTAAAACTCATTCCCAGTCCTCCACTCGTTTCTAAAGTGGCTAATAAAGAACCAGCCAGAATGATGTTTAAATAGCATTAACCACAACACAGGACCAAGGTATGTTCAAATATATTAAAACAAAAAATACGTATTTTTCGCCCCTTACTTTCACTGTAAATCACGTTCGTACACTCCACAAATGTATTGTTTGGGCTACCTGTGATTGGCAAAGCTGCCATGAGTAGAGCTTGGGCTACCTGTGGTTCAGATCGTTCTGACCACGTGTGGACGTGCATTCGAATCTGGTAGATTTAGTGTGATAAGCTAATTGGATAATGCTCGGAAGTACAAAGGGAACCAGGAACTCCTGCTGTTGGCTTGTTGTTTGTGTCACCTTCGGCTTCGAAGTGCTGCTCATCAAGTCGAAGATTCTTGGTTTTCTTGACATCTGAGGTGATCGTTTCAGCTCTTAGAGTTTGTTGTTAAGTTAAAAGTCATAGTTTTGTCAGTTTCTTCGTAGTTTGGGGTCATATATGGCTCATTTGCTATCTCGTAAGAACTAGTTTGAACGTTGCTAGATTTGCTAGTGTTGCTATTGAGTTCGTGGACTGACCCGTTCCGAAAACGCTTGACAACTTTTAGTGTGGGTCTACCACGAAAGCCGTCTGCGTTTGTATGCGAGATGAGCGTATAAGGCATGATGCTTTCCGCCAAAGCTTTCTTCGCAGGACACAACATTCTCAGTCAGCAGATGCCAACAAGCACGTTCACGCTGAAAAATCATGTGGTTCGAGCCTTCGATCATTTAGTACACACATTTGAAGAGCATGCGCACTAGCTAACTTTATTATTCGGCAAATGATCGGTATTTCATCAGTCGGTATTTATTCGTAAATATGAGCCTGCGATGCCGTCAGCAGTAAACACGCATGCGCTATGGTGACCACTTGCAGATTTGGCGTAGAAACATGACGACGACGACAAAGAAAAACCGTCTGTATTTTATGACTCAGGCCTTCCACAGGAAGCCCGAGTAATAAGTGATGTGAAGATATAACATTTTGTCTATTATTATGATAAATATAACATAGTGTCGATGACATCTACTGAATTGTTCTTTATTTCAGTTTTCTCTTGTAAACCTTCATTCATCCAAATAACTTCTGCTGCTCAACTTCTGAAATGTATCTTGTGGAATTTTCGTTCACTAAAGTGTTGATAAATCATCTCATCTATAAAATGCATATATCCAGGATTTGGAATGATGGGAGATGAACTTTGAAAGCTGTCATCTCATCACAAGTGTTTTCCAAAAGTGCATAATGGTATATGGAATGGAACATCTGTTTTTCAAGAAGTGTTATCTTTTGGAGAGGTGGGAATGGCATGCTTTAAAAACTTTCACAAGATTGTGTATTTTACACTACTAGATGGAAAACTGCTCTTTGCTAAGCAGAGAAGACATCGCTGATGGTATAGATGGAAGCTTGTCACCATAGACTTGGAAAATTGGAATATTCAGGACAAGAGGAAAGACCTATAATGACATAAAAAACATTATTTTCGAGATGATGATTTCTATTCCCATTTTTCTGGGGGGAAGCTGCTTGCTATGTAGTGAAATAGACTTTTATGAAATAAATCAAATGAAGATTTTGTGTTTACAGTGCGACTACACCAACCAAGGCCACCCAAACAAATTTTGAATCAAATTTTCTAATCAAATTTGTGACGCTGAATAACAGAATGATGTCGAATTCTACAATTTAAACTGTTTCTTGTTCACTCTTGATCATATACATACACATATAAAGTAAAATATATGCTCCTAAAGCGAAAATTTGAACATTTGTGCAGATTCTATTGTTTAAATACTCAATTGTGATTGGATAATTTGTATGAACATGGCCTTGGTTGGTGTAGTCACACTGTAAAATGAAATTAGTACAATCAGATCGAATTTGTTGTAATTTGTAATGTGAGCAACTACAAATATAGTGAAATTCATCACCAATTTATTTGTTTTCACATTTGAAACATTTCTTCTCATTTCTAGGAATGTCATTATCTCTACCTTTTTCAATTGGGAATAAATGAACAAATGAACAAAGAAATATCTTAAAGGCATGGGAGACTTCAAACTTAACATTAACATTATCTAATATCTATGAGCGGTGATGTTCTGTTTGTTGTAACATGGTGGATGTATGGTGGATGTATCAAGACACTGAAATTATTGTATATTTAATTTACCATTATGTTACTTACCTTTAGATCAGTAGCACAATCACCCCTACATTGAGTGTAACATAGGTGCTTAAAGCAAAGCTGATAATAACTGGGTATTTTTTATTTCTTTCAGTGCATTTCATGGGTAGATCATCATATCAATACAATTCCACTTTATAATGTCATGTGAGAAGCTTTAAAATGCATTTTTTAATTACCCACAATGCCTTGTGGGCATGGCAGTTTTCATGTTTTTTTACATTTCAAGCAAAATATTTTTTTTTTTTTACAGAATATATATAATATAGTATTTACAGTTACATGGAAGCAATTATTTCTTCATGTTGTGCCAAGGACAACTTATAAATTGGCTTATTTCTTGTTTTTTTCTTTACTGCAAGTTCAATGCAGATATGGCGCACAGTAGCCCGCATACACCACTGCTAGGTGCTTGATGTCAATGGTGTATGTCATATCCTGGATGTTTTCCCTCGGGTAGAAATGCCCTTTTAGCACACAACTGCCTTTAGGGTAGTGGCAAGAGTAATCATCAGTGAGGGGTTCCTCCAGCTCTTCCACCCCCTCTGATGTGACTTTCAGGAGATAAAAGTCGTACACAGGATCCTCAATGGCTGCAATGGCAACAGTACTGCCCTGTGCTGCTAGGTCTGCAATATGTGATGCAGTGTCATGATCAACAGCAGAGGTTTCTGTGGTTTGCCTTGTTGTTGCTGTGGCACCTTCTCTGGGAATGTTGACCTCCTTCCATTCATCTAGCCATGCCTTGTTTGAGCAGCTTTCTTCATCGTCCATGATGCAGCTAGTGCAATAACATGAACAATGCCTTACCAGCAGCTTCTCTTGTTGGGATCAAAGACTTCACACAGTGCAACTTGCGAATCCCCTTAAGTGCCGACTTGAACTGACGGCCAGGTCTGTTTCTTTGTACAGCATTTTCACCTGAAGACGGTACAAAGAAGAAGATTCGAGGCTTGAGCTGTACAGACTTTGTTCTTGAGGTAAAGCTTGATGCTGCACGAAGTGAACAATTCTGGACCAAGTAATCGTACATGCTCTTAGCATCAGTTATCATAGCTTTTCTCTGAAGTACTGCCTGGCTAACTTTGTGCTTGATGTGAGAACCTGCAGCATCTTGTTCTCCCTTTGCATGTGCTGTTTCAAAATATGACCGTTGTATAGCAGGGCAAATAACTTCCACTCGTCCGCTCGTCTGAGACGAGCAGTTTTTACTTCAGACAACTAGATTTCCCAAAGCAGTAAAACGTACTGCATACTATATAAGCTACTATTCTCTTTAGGTTTTGCAACTCTTTTGAATCAACATCCCTTGTATTAACGTGAGAAATAAACACCAATTATTTACCTCGATCATTCGGGTCATGTCGGGTTTGACTTCTAGCATGCGTTGCATCACGTAACTGCCAGCCTAGCTAGACGCGAGACATGCATTTCCCCCTCGAAATGCTTAAAAACCTTAAGAGTGAATTTCTGTAGATATCAAACATTTTGATAAATATTTGGCCACTTGAAAAAATAGATTTCTCTGAAACTTTGCATACAAGTAATTATTCCTGCCCTGATTACAAAAATATACTTGTAAGGCGTCGGCACCTTTGGTTTCCATGGCAATGGCCCAATGTTAATTTGAAGTGATTTTCAGCCTCTCAAAAGTCAAAATTTCTCCATCTTTGAACACGTACTGCAATTTCGCTGTAGCTCTTTCATCAACAACAATAATGTCATGTGAAAGAACCATCCTTAGTCTTTTCCTTTCACAGGTAATTTTGGATTCCGTTGATATAGCAACCGTGCACACGCATCGCGGGCGCAACATACTTTTATATTTTAAAAAATGCCTTATTTTTGCCTATATTCTGGCTTAGATAACTCTGATGGTAACGCTCAGATTCTAAAGCTTCCAGTCACATTTACATACTTTATCCAACTGCTATTGAAAAAAGCTTTCAATTTGTTGGGGCCTAAACTAACGGTCTTCTGACATCCACTGAAACACATCGTGGTGAAGCAAATCCTTCAAAATAGCAAAAATCATGGAAAGTAAACCATCTGAAAAGTAAACTTCTGATCTCTTCTAAAAACTAAATAATCAATGATTACCTAATATAACACCTACAATTTAAGTTAGCTTTCTAATATCTGAAATAAATATTATACGAAGGCGATTAATTTGCATAATTAATTATAACTTTTTGCACGATTTAAATTAAAATTGCTCAAAATTATTCAACTTTTTGATAGTCAAACTTCGCTCACTGGAAGTTTTCAATTCATAGACTATTATGCCGAGCATTTCAAACTATAGCTTTAATAAATAATTCATATGGTTTCTATGGCAACATGACTTTACATGTACAAGCAAATAAGAATGCGTTTCTTTTAAAAAGCACGATTTTATATTAGACAACATTTGGCATTAAAGTATTAATCTTAAATTATAAAAAAATGGTGTTAAGGCATTCAAAAGAATATAAGTGTTTTGAGCCACCTTATTGTTTTTGTTTGGTAAACAACGTTCATATTGCTTTCACACTTAGCCGATGAGAGTGGGCAAACCAATTAGCTGCCTCACTCATGAAATGATGTTAGAACAGAATATAGGTGGGATTATAGGTGGGACTATATGCCTGGCCTGTACGTTGTTCTGGCGACAAAAATATATTTGCTTGTTTTATTTATTTGTAGAATTCCTTTTTGTTTGTTTGTTTGCTGCACCTTTTAGTAAAGTTGACTATTCATGTTACCTCGATCACGCCTCTGCGATGTACTTATATTTTGAAATCCTTTTCAAACTTGTTTTTTTAGTCTTTTATAAAAAATGTTTAACTCCACGAAACTTTTTAGTGCGTTTTACGCACACATCGCGTAACTCGAACTCACTAAATTCTCTTAGTCACTTTTAGTTATGCTCTGGGTGTGTCAAAGACAGATTTGGGTGTGGTCAAGCGCGTAACTCAAAAAGCGTGTAATTCGTGTAATTTGAAATGCGCATAACTCGAATAATACCCTATTGGCCCCAAATGATTTCATCTTTCTATCGAATAGCTGTGGATTATACTCTGGTAATCATACCGAATACGGCAGAATGTGCTGAGCCACACAATAGGCGACTTGCACTAAGAGGTCACGTGACCCTAACTCCCATAAATCGACCAGCAGTGTCAAATTGAACTCCAGAAATGAAATGAGCAGCTAGAAATTAGTAAAAGGGCGAAGTCAGTTCAGATCATAATGTCTGACCCAGGAGAAATGGCATTAAAAATAAAATCGGTGGTTATCTAAGATTTTGTTTGGAAAATGCATTGGATGGCAAGAGGCGTTCCATCCAATGCATTTTCCAAACAAAGTCTTAGAAAACAATTGATTCTGACTTTTCATTCGATAGTTTTTGCCGGTTATATTTCATGATAGAGCAGCCTTATTCAAAAACGGCTGATCTTCACTTCATCTTCGTAAAATTCTCAGATCTTTACTCGCATTCAGTACGTCACGTTTGACCCAAACACGCCAGACTCCCACCAACTTCAGTACACAAAGGTAGTTTGAAAGGTATATAGAAATGATGTAATTAGCCACTTTAGTAACGAGTATAGGACTGGGAATGAGTTTTGAGAATTAATCTAATTAAAAAATGAACCCCATCGCAAGAAAGAGCATATCACAATTAGCATTATTACAAAGTTTCAAAAGGTTTTGTTAGATATTGAACGAGTAACAGCTTTCCAAAAATCGGAAAAATTACAAAGAAATGTATGTTTAGTAGGGACGCTTGTCCCGAGTAACCGTACATTTCTTTGTATTTTTTGCAGTTTTTAAATGTCTGCAGTTCAGTTGCTGCTTCTCCAAACCCTATCAAACTCCTAAAACTTACTAATTTTGATATGCTCTTTCTTGTGATGGGGTTAATTTTTTAATTAGATTAATTCTTAAAACTCGTTCCCAGTCCTCCACTCGTTTCTAAAGTGGGTAATATACAATCTAAACGTAGTAGTGGACGAAGCGTTTCCAACAGTACAGTGATGTCACAAGTCCACCTTGGTCAAATATAGAATGTCTTCAGGTATTATTCGGAAACAGCTCATTAGGCAACTTCAAACTGTTATAACTTGAACACTATTGTGACGGTAGAACTATAAAACTTTGCCAGAGTATTCACAACACTGATGATTATCTTTTATTGATTAAAAGTTTGTTGATTGGTTGCATGTGACCTTTAACAACATTCACCAAAACTCGGCCTTTTTAGAATCTTGATGTCAAGTTCTAATTTGCTTTCTATAAAGGAAATATGCGTTTGCAAATAGAGGCTCATAATAACGACTCCATCAGCGATCCCCCACAACATTCAGCAAATAAGTTTATATCTGGTTTATATTCTTATGGATTTTAAGAATATTTTAGCGTTCAATTTTTCTGTAACATTATATAAAATATTCAAATATCTTCTTACTATGGAAACTGATCTCTGAAGTGGTAACATGTCTGTTCGGAATTTTGTCTCACTGGAGTGATTTGTACCATTTTTGAACGAAATGATTGGCTTAAAGTGATCACGTGGTACAAAATTCCGAACGGAAATGTTACCACTTTAGTGATTTCCATAGTATATATAGCTAATTGCATAATCATTGTCGGGTTGAAAATCATAAATCATAGAAGCTGAGACCACAAGGATGGATGGGAAATCAGTTCATGACCTGCATATTACATGCAGATATATTCAATGTTCCCGTAGTTTTGAAGATATATGAGCTATTAACTAAGATCCTACAAGTCTGGATAAAAAGGTTGACCATTTGACGGTTTTATTTGAGAGTTTTAATTTCCCAGAATTCCTTTTGGTCATAGCTTTCATGATTTTCAACCCGACAACGATTTTGCAATTAGCTATATAACTTATGTGAATGATCAAAAAACGAAAGGTTCAATTCAATGGGAATTTGCCTGTTAAAACGCTTATGTGATGAGTTTGATATACCATCATCATCTTTTACTGGAAAACAAAAGGCTCCATATACATGGAGGCACTTATAATAATTGATCTTGCAAGTTTGAATAACGTCAACAAATGCTGATACATATATATTACAGTCCGAACTAGCGTTGATGTCCAAGTTCACTGGCGTAAGTAACTTGACTATACACCACATGCATAATGGCTGACATCGGGCTTAGGCGCGGTTAGGACTGGTGACGAAAAACGAGCAAAAACATGAAAGCGAGGCTGTCAAGGCCTCGATTTATGCAGATCGTTTCCAATTCAGTGAGGACAGTCTGTAAGGGTCGCGATATCGTCTTTATTTCATTCGAAGTTCAGTTAATTAACGTAATTTAGTTTTATACACATCTATAGTGCTTAGAGGATTGTCTAGGAACGATAATTCGAGGAATGGTGACTCATTGTTGCGTACCACAGTGCACGCACAAAGGATACATTGAGCCCGATGGAAGCAAAAGATCATATTTTGTCTTTCCCAAAGACAAGCTGCTTCAAAAGAAATGGTTGCATGCTATTAGAAGAGACAAGGGAAAGGATTTCAAACTTCTTGCTACTACTACGGTGTGCTCAAGGCATTTCAAAGATAATGACTTCAAGAAGACGCTAACGGGTCGCATTCATCTAAAACTGGGATCTATTCCTTCTGTGTTTCCCTGGATCCGTACATCACCAAGAAAACGCAAGACGCCGACAGTTAGAGAACTCCCCACCAAATGCAAAAATTCCCAAAGTATCGACAGAATTAGAGACAGTGACGGAAACGAATCAAAGTGAAAAGGTAGATGCAAGTTCTCAAACACAAAGCTATATTTATGTAGATGCAAGTTCTCAAACACAAAGCTATACTTATGTAGATGTAAATACACAGACTCCAACCACTCAGACCACAACTACCAGCACCCAAACTACGAACGAGAACGAGATGTCTACAACAATGATATTAAACGAGAAAATTGAGGAACTTGAACAGCAACTAGCCCGTCTTCAACATCAAAACGAAAAAATCGAAAGTGGCCTTTTCAATTGTAAGAGGTTTCTTGCCAATGATACAGACACAAACTTCTACACCGGATTTCCATCTGCAAAGGTTTTTATGGCTGTCTATAAATTCTTTGATGAACGTCAAGATGGGTCGAATATCAAGTACTGGTTATCCTCATCTAAGACTAAGGTTGATAGTTCAAATGACCAAGATGTGGACTCAGTGAAAAAGGGGGCCGGTAGGCCTAGAACACTAAAGCCTATTGACGAGTTCTTCCTTGTAATGTGCAGGCTAAGACAAGGTTTCCCAGTGAATCACTTAGGACATTTATTTAATATATCACAGTCAACAGCTAGTAGGATAATTATCACCTGGATTAACTATATGTATTTGACATTGGGGTCGATTAATATTTGGCCTTCACGTCAGATCATAGACAACACTATGCCAGAAGCTTTCAAAGCACAGTATAGTTCTACCAGAGTCATAATAGACTGCACAGAAGTGAGGTGTGCAATGCCAAGCAGTTTGCACCTCAATGGAGAGCTTTTCAGCTCATATAAAAATCACACAACATTGAAAGGCCTTGTAGGTATCTCTCCAGGAGGAGCTATCACATTTGTGAGTCAATTATATACAGGTTGTATATCAGACAGAGAAATTGTTATAAGAAGTGGGTTACTGGACCTTCCATTGGATAATCTAGATACTGTTATGGCTGACAAAGGATTTACGATAGAGGATCTACTACCTTTGGGAGTGACACTCAATCTGCCCCCCTTTCTTGGAAGCTCTGCACAAATGTCTGAGTCAGATGTCCTAAAAACTCAGCAGATTGCAAGTTTGAGGATACACATAGAGAGAGCCATAAATAAGGTGAAAAATTTTCATATCTGGGATAGAGTTGTACCTTTAAATCTCATGGGAGTTGTAAACCAAATGTGGGCTGTATGTGCGATCCTATGTAATGCACAAGAGAATATCATTTCAGCTTGAAAAGGAAATACAGTATATTTTGCCTTGAACACTTATCAAACTATATGGGCATAATTTTGCAAATAACATTTGCCCTGTGCTTTTGCTGTGCAATAGTTGAGACAATTTTATACATAATCACTGGATGCCATTGAATTGTTTTATTTTAACTCTAAAGTTTATATTTAAAGAAAAATAAATAAACTGCAACACTAGAGTACAAATATCAGAGTACAAACACAAAAAGTACCAAATAGTGGTATATTATGCTAATTCTATATTGTTTTG
This sequence comes from Actinostola sp. cb2023, assembly GCA_033675265.1. Taxonomy (NCBI): domain Eukaryota; kingdom Metazoa; phylum Cnidaria; class Anthozoa; order Actiniaria; family Actinostolidae; genus Actinostola; species Actinostola sp. cb2023. Next base: position 33,511 of record JAUJYZ010000262.1, on the reverse strand, counting down.
TATTGTTTTAGCACTAAATATTGCAAAGTATTGCATGCTTTTAGTGTTTGTACTCTATGTATATAAATTAAGTGTCGTTTCCTGATAGAGTGTTCCAGACTCTGGAAATGGGGGTCCACCGATTTTGATAAAATTTACTGCAGAAGTTGGTCTTGATGGGATATTCCAAAATCCAATTTGGTTTGGTTTTCTGACTTATAGTTCAAAAGTTTCAGGGGGGTGCAATTTTGGACCTCCAGATCATTGAAAATCCTGTGTTTCAAGGGGTAAGTTTGAACTGCTGCAAAACCAAACACATAAAACCTATTCACTAATCAATTGTATGGTGTGATTCTGATATAAAGGTACTTTCAATTCATATGTACTGAGACTACACAGAAGCTTCTGACTGAGTGGGGCCTGGGACGAGTTCGGGCCAAATTTTGAGTGACTGAGCATCACTCAAAATTGCCAAACTTTAGAAATTAATATTGGCTAACTGCATACTTATTCTAAATTGATACTTATATCAGGAGTTACCCCAATATAAGTAGAATGAAAATCCATCGCGAAAAAATTGGCCCATTTAATTTTGAGGCACTTTAAAGACTTATTTTACAGCACACTCTAACAAAATTTACATATTGGCAAAAGTCATAATTGGACACCCAAACTATATTTATTTGTATTTAAACACCTCAGTGTGCTTTGTGGAGGCCTTAACCCATTCGCTCCTGAGCTATTTTGAGTTTTTTAGCGATTTTCTGGACCTAATCACGTCGTAGGAAATTTCGATTCCGTATAAGGGGTTTCCATGGAAATCTTGACAGTTCTGAATGCCTGTGGGCTCGCTTCTTCACGTGTTCTGCCTTTCTTCTTGGGAGTTCGTAGGGGCTAGTAGTAATCACTACTCGAAAAGGCCAATTTTGCATTTTTAGAGTGTTTATAGCCATTATTCACCACAGAAGCCCCCAGGACAGCATCATTAAGCTTGACTGGTGTGGTAGAGACCGTTCTCCTGGAAGAAATCAGGAGTTTAGATACGAATTCACGATCACATTTCGACGTTGCCGTTTGGAAATTCAAAATGGCGGTCTCAATTGTGAAATCGTCTCTCTGGTCTTTCTGTGTTGGATTTCAGGACCTACAAAGGCATTTTTGGCGACTTTGGACTTGTAAAGAATGCAACCGGTGCAATATTTTGCCTGTAGGACCGAGTGGCTCGACACTCTATATATTCTTAAAAAACAGAGATTCGGGGAGATCTATGCCGAAATTCCCGGATGTTTCCCGGCATCCTTTTCGGGCGTGCAGAAGGAAAACACGTGTTAGCGAAAGTGCTCCTAAGGAAATGGCTATTGTTCGGCGAGTTAAGGAAAAGAGAGGGCAAAATTCACGACTATATCAAGAAGAGAGATGGAAGTTTGCTGAGAAAGTGGCGTTTTGTTTCGTAAGGATGTATTTTGGAAGAAAATCCAAGTCAAATGTCGGTCATTTTCGAGGTGTAAAATTGCGTCAAAAACACGCATTTTTGATTTTTATGGCAAACAAATTGAACTAATGCCCAGAAATCGGACCTGTAAGTCAGTTTACTTGAGGTTAAAATATGAAGAGTTATCTAGTTGTCACTAATAACTGGCCATGAGATCGATGTTACGAAAATTCAGAAAGTTAGAATTTTTCAAAGCACTATCGATGTTTACGGCCGGTTTCGGCCGGTGTAGGAGTGAATGGGTTAAATACTTAAAACAATTGTGATAAGCAGTCATTTTGTGAGTAAACACTAACTTAGAATTTTAAATTGCCTAGAATCACAGGGAGCCCAAGCATAAATTCAGTAAAAAAATAAAATTCGAAATAAAGTATTTTTTCCCCCTATACATCTTTGTTGTCTGTTAACTTAACCTGCCTGGTGATTGTTTCACCAGGCAGGTTAAGTTAACAGACAACAAAGATGTATAGGGGGAAAAAATACTTTATTTCGATTTTTTGTTTTACTGAATTTATGCTTGGGCTCCCTGTGGTGCTTCCGGGAGCAAAGGGAGCAGTAGTGTGGTAAGAAATCAAAACAACCACGAGAAATCCATGGCAGAGAACAATCTTAGTTTGCTATAGAAAGCCAAGCGTATAGAAACAAGTTTGTTTACTGCTTTTTCCAGTAATTCACGATATTATTGATAATTTTCATTTAAAATATCTAAAATATGTTCAGTGCTGAATTAAAAGTTATCTGTTAAATAAAGGATAAAGGCAGAATCAGTATATGTGTATACAGTATATATATGACAGATTGCGAAATAACTTGTCGATTGTCGATTTCATTGGCTGGCAAAGGACAAAAATGCCGATAAAATCGCCCATGCGCACGGGAAAATGGAATATATTTGTTAAATAATATATAGCATTTCTTCTATTGTACTTGAATTTACTTGTGGGCAAAATTAGAAACCAGTTTGTTTGTACTCACTGAATTTGCCACCCACATGAAATAAAGTATATTTATGTATGTATGTTTCGGCACGATCACGGTCACTACATGGAATTTCGAATGTTTCCATATGCGGCACGAAACGGCACCATCATACAAAATCTACTCTAATTATAATAAACTTTATTTCCAGAAGGTAACATTGGACACTCTTACAGTTTGCACTGATAAATACATATAAGTATGAAACGAGCGCTTAGAGGAACTAAATTGATGTGAAGCTATTGTCCGTGCTGCTAGCAATTGCAAATGTCAGAGTATCGCACTGGTTTTCTATCCTATATGTTGCAATGCTAAATGCTTAGCGGAAATCTATTGGCCGCCCTATATCTCGTGAAATGCGGTTTAGTTGCTCAACATACAGGCGGACTTTGCGCTCACTGCCTACCCCCGTGGTCAGCTGTCCTAGAGTGTTTAGATTTATATTAACGAGGTTAATATTCACATAAATTCACGACCCTGGAGAATGCATATAAATATATATAAATCCTATAAATTACACCTATCTATATCTTCTAAAAATCCAAATCCTAAAAATCCTAGTATAAATATAATCGGTGGTGACTAAATTATATCATTATGCATTCAGTAACATCACATTGAAACATTAAAACATGTTCTAATTAGTTGTCCAAAACATGTTTGAAAGCCAGTTTGATCAGTCAGTTCCGCACTGAGGATGTCGTGAAATTTACAAACGTCGTAGATTGAAGGCTTTCAAACATACAGTCATTTGCAAAAATTATGGCCGTCACGAAATATCAATATATCAATATATCAGGTGCATTATGGGTAATTAAATAATCGAAAATTCCCCTTAAAGCGGATTAACGCCAGCAAAGTTGGTATAAATATTTAGTATGATGTTTATTTTAGTTTTACGTTTGTTATTTGTAAATTTTGCTCCATTTAATTAGTTAGGAAACTCAAAATAGTATTATTTAATTACCCATAATGCACCCGATATAATGATATAATGATATATCGTGGCAGCCAGAATTTTTGCAAATGACTGTACATGTTTGGGCAACTAATTAGAACATGTTTTAATGTCATGTGTTAACGCTTAGATGCAAACAACGGTATTCTACAGCACCACATGATCGTTGTTTTCAGCACGAGAAACTGATTTGTCTGCTAAATAAATATTTGCAGTAGAGAACTGAAATCCCCTCCAAGTCAGAAAGGACCTTTAAATAATCTCATGTAAGTTGAAGTGAGCAAGAAGTGTTATATAATTACTCGTGCCGAAGGCCGGGGCAGGAGTCTTAAATAGTAGATCGTCTTCTTTTTTTTTTGCTGTCCGGTTATGAAATGGAAGGTGGAGACATGAAGTCTCATCACAAGAGAGATTACAAATCACAAACCAATCAGGAGGCACCGGAGGTCAAGCAGGGGCAAGTTCAGTTGTCAGTTGTCAGAATCTATCACGAAAATATATTTAGTTCTGAATGGCTTGAGTTTCCTTGCCATAATTGTCCTTTTTCCAAAGTGGCTCAACTAGGAGACAAGAAATCTGACAGCCAAACACTGAGTTGATAACTATAATCGTTCTCAGATCTAAACATAGATAAATGTTTAAGCAGTGAATACATATATCACTCAACAAGTAACCAAACACTGATTTGATCCGACTATAATCGTTATCTCAGATCTAAATATAGAGAAATGTTTTAAGCAGTGAATACACCTTTGATGACTAAGCACAATCTGCAATTGAGTGGGTCTGGGAACGAGATCACTAAAAGCTGATCTATGAGGATTTATCGACAGTCGACCTCTTTCTTCACAAACCTTGTTAGGGGAAAGTTATGTCGTCTTGTGATCGTCAGAAAAAACGATTTGAAGGAAGTATGTCTAATACGCTTATCTCACATACAAATGCACACACTGTTAGCGGTATATACAGTATACTTCTTTCATGCTACAATGCATCCCAGTGCTCAAACGCTCCAGGGCACGAGTGAACGCTTATTAAAGCGTCTAGTTAGTACATAATGTATTTATCTATTTCAGTCTGCGAACTGTCCCTCCTTTTCCCTCAGACTCAGTGAAGACGAGTTTTTAGAATCCCGTGGACGCGAGGAGAATGGGGACTCTAAACTCTCCCCAATCCTCGCACGTCCAGGATCGGTTTTTCCCGAGATTGGTTTTTCTCTCGTTCGACTGAGTCTGGAGGAAAAAGAGGGACTGTTCACACTCTATCTATTTCAGATCTAGATAGCTATATTGTATATATTTATGCTTTGAAATGGAACAAAATATGGGTTGTGAATATAATTTTTTTCTAATTCTAAGGCAATTTAAAATTTTAAGTTAGTGTTTACTCACAAAATGACTGCTTATCACAATTGTTTTAAGTATTTAAGGCCTCCACAAAGCACACTGAGGTGTTTAAATACAAATAAATATAGTTTGGGTGTCCAATTATGACTTTTGCCAATCTGTAAATTTTGTTAGAGTGTGCTGTAAAATAAGTCTTTAAAGTGCCTCAAAATTAAATGGGCCAATTTTTTCGCGATGGATTTTCATTCTACCTATATTGGGGTAACTCCTGATATAAGTATCAATTTAGAATAAGTATGCAGTTAGCCAATATTAATTTCTAAAGTTTGGCAATTTTGAGTGATGCTCAGTCACTCAAAATTTGGCCCGAACTCGTCCCAGGCCCCACTCAGTCAGAAGCTTCTGTGTAGTCTCAGTACATATGAATTGAAAGTACCTTTATATCAGAATCACACCATACAATTGATTAGTGAATAGGTTTTATGTGTTTGGTTTTGCAGCAGTTCAAACTTACCCCTTGAAACACAGGATTTTCAATGATCTGGAGGTCCAAAATTGCACCCCCCTGAAACTTTTGAACTATAAGTCAGAAAACCAAACCAAATTGGATTTTGGAATATCCCATCAAGACCAACTTCTGCAGTAAATTTTATCAAAATCGGTGGACCCCCATTTCCAGAGTCTGGAACACTCTATCAGGAAACGACACTTAACTACTGTATGCATTGTAAGCAGACCAGTTTTTCTGGGGGCATGTACATGTACACTGACAAGCTATTAGTCAAGTACAAGACCAAAAATAGCTATCAGTGTGATGTACATTGATATAAAAATATCCATCAAGTAACATCAGAGAAACAGTTTTGTACATTGTACAATACAGGTCTCCCTTTATTCTAGTTATGCAAATTAGAAACTGTCTGAATGTGCAGTTTGGCTTCATTTAGCCTCATTAACAATTTACAAAACTGTAAAAATAATTAGTTAAATTTATATGCATATTAAATATTATTTCCAAAGTGTATATACAGCAATAAAACCGATATAAATACCTACAATCATGTTTTTGTGTCATTATTAGCAGAATAGCTTAGTAATGGTCTGTAAATCTGAGGTGCTTATTACACTACATCATTAAAACGACAAGGACACCTGCTTGCAAATGTTAAACTGGTCACTTACTGTTCCTATTACTAACATAAATTTACTGACCAATATTACTATTATTACATTTAGATAAGTCAGTGGCTGCATATTGGATACAATTCTTAAAATAATATAATGTAAGTGCTGCTTTGAGCTCCTCCCAGAATTGAAAGTCAAAAGGGATCCTCTGAACATAGAGTCCTTTCTTTGTGTAGACAATAAAGTCACACCATCGTGCACCAGTTACACCCATCTGTCCCTGTACTTGGGCATAATATGCATTGTTCTCCTTCAGTTTACATGTTGTGTCACTGATTTTTTCCATACAAAAATTGGGGTCAGAGCAGGCATCTATTGGTGTAACATTAAATTTCGTCTGAGGGCATTTTACCTCGGCCAGGCCAAAATGTTCAATGCAGCCTTTGTCGATAACCTTGGCATCTGGAGTAGCTCCAAGAATTGGATGGCTCTTTGAAATAACAAGCCCACAGGGTAGTACTTGAACTGGCGTTTTCCTGCTCTGCATGAATTTTTCATACTCAAGGAGGGCAACTGGTTCGTATTGCCTTCCATGTTCAACGTATTTAGAAGTAAATTGTTTTGGATGCATTTGTGACTCGGCAAATGTTTCATGATTCCTCTGTCTTTTTCGTATTAAGTGAAATCTTGATGCTGTAAATCTGTACCTACGCTCCTCTTTCCATTTACCACAGTCAGCCTGTTCACGTGTTTCCCTTTCTATCTCATTAAGTTTATTTTCATCACATACAATTTTGTCAAGTACTTTCTCCTCACTATTCGTAACTGTATCAGGGACTTCCATGTCTTCATCAGTCCTCAATGGTAATCTGGGATAGTTGAGTGGTCCATTGTTAAATACTGGCAGCACTAGTCTCGGCACTGTGCTGATATCAGCTGTTGCACTGAAGTTTGACTCAGTAAATGTCACTTGATATGAAAGCCAACTTGTACCCTTCCAAACTTTGTATCCACAAGATTTTCTTCAACATTATCATCACCCAGCTGGGATAGGCCCATATTCGGTATTAACTCTTTCAGTTCTGATTTCAATAATTGTTCCCTGTGTCTATCATGTACTGTGTTGATCCTTGCTTCATAAAGCAAGCACTTTACACCACTTGGACCAGGTCGAGAACTTTTGTCTTCCAGCTTTGTTTTGTTTACTTGTACCTCCATAATTGGTTGTGCTGATATATTCTTTCCCAGAGGAGGTCTGAATAGTATCCCAGAATGCATTGCGTTTCATATTATATTATCGTTTTTTCGTGACGTCATTACTTTCTCACAACCGGCAAGACGACAAGAAGTAATGGCGGCATTTAGGCCTATTGCTGGTTACTCGGCGCCTGTCTTCGATGATATTCGGTTATTATACGTTCACTGCGTATCAAAAGAAGAGTTCTCGGTTTCCGTAACCGGCCTGGAAGGGCTTGAAGCTGTTTTTAGGATGGTTCACATCAGTTTTATCGACAAATTCAGCGAGAAACGTGTTGCGTTGGTCCCTTACTCGACAACAGACCACAACTATTCGATGGACTCTCTCTTAATAATAAGCTTTATTTAAGCAGGGAACACCTTCAGCAAGCTGTTCTTCCAGGTGTCCCTGACATCAATAAATATACAATATACATCAATATAATAATTCAAAGGTGTTCGCAGCCCAGCGCTTGTTCGCCTAACAACATCGTAACAGTTTACGTCGAGATGCACCAGTGCTTGTCCTCTTCGCGCGTTTCTCTTTGGGTTTATGTGGCGTATTGCCTGTGCTAACATACGTTCGCTTTGAGCTTTCATCCATAATTCTGAAAAAGTAAAAGTTTATATTAGTTACTGCCTTTTAGCGTATCTATTAGAATTTCAGCAACGAAAGAGTTGTTTTGTCACATGCCGTGACGCGTTGTCACGAATGCTTCAGAGCAATGAAATACGACCACAAGTGTCAAAAAATGTCTAACTTCGGAGCCAGTAAAACTATCTAAAACGTGGAGTAACTTTGAGTAATTTTATATACAAACGTTCTCCAAGCCTTACAGTACGATAACGTGTTATTAAAATATAAAATACTCAAGTCAGTAATAAGAATAAAGCGGTTTTTGGTGAGCGCCTATCACTCAAATTTTCAAAGCGTAGTGAATACCCTTCGTAAGCTACTGATTTTTTCAAAAGACAGCGAGAAAATCATGAGATAAGTCTTCAGGGAAGTAGTATTAATGCACTGCAAACATGTAATACAAATCTTACCTTCAATGCTGGCGATATTGCTAAACAAATCTTGCTTGTAAAACACTAACAAATCACATTCTTGAAGACTGGAAGCGTGAACTTCACAACATTTCTCCCGCAATGCATTCTGGGATACTATTCAGACCTCCTCTGATTCTTTCCACCACCTTTGTTGTGCCACTTCTGAAGCTCTGAGGTACAAGCTATGATAGGATTCTGGTCTGATTCTTGGCAAAGATCTTTTGTGGTTTTACAGTCAAACAATGTATATTTACAAAGTTTTAGCATTAATGCTAAAATATGGTTGCAGAACCCAACCTTGCCGGCTACACAGGAACAACAGGCAGTTACTACAACTCCTGTTACAACGCACAATGCTATATTCAATGTGTGAGGCAAGTCATTCTTTCGGAAACTGTGGCAACACTTGGCGGTGACAAAGAAATACCTTTGATCGTTCGCAGTTTTAATTTCGTGTAAATACTCGCCTTGTAAAAATGTCTTGGCTTTCCTCAATCCTGTTGGAACAGAGTGGTGATCCGTATTGCCGATTGTTTTGCCGGATTTATTCACATGGCTGTTCATCTCGGCTTTAGTAAACATCGGCATCTTATCTAGAGATGTGGTCCAGCCATTGTCGGGGAACTTCACGCGTCGCTGATCGGTTTCACTCGGTATGCTGCTTGTCGACTGACGTTCTTTCCTTCGTGTGTATAGCTTGTTTGGATCAGGGTCGACCACATCTTTATCTCTCCTAGATTCTATATATTCTTCGACTCTGATTTTCAAAGAAAAATATGCCGATTTAGTAAGATTTTAGTTTCAGTAATCTTTAGAAGTTAAGACCTTCGATCGCTCTATTGATCACACAGATTTGTTTGCAGTTTTCTCACCTTTTCACTAACTCTGCTTTCGTCTTTAAACCTTTACCCGGATCACCTCTACACTTTAACCAGAAACGTAATTCTTCATTTTTTAGTTCTGCTGGTTTTCTACCGGAAAGTGAAGCTCCGGGAATATCATTTTCTGTGATTGAAACACTAGAAGAAGCACTTGAATTAGACGCCATTGCTGTAATCGCCAATCGAGAAGGCCTTGACAGCCTCGCTTTCGTGTTTTTGCTCGTTTCTCGTCACCAGTCCTAACCGCGCCTAAGCCGGATGTCAGCCATTATGCATGTGGTGTATGTTCAGTACCAAACAAAAATAATAAGATGGCACAAAACACTTCTATTATTTTGAATGCCTTAACGCCTTTTTATTTAAGATTAAATAAATACTTTAATGCTGAATGTTAAGTCCAAAATAAAATCGTGTTTTTAAAAGAAATAACATGCACATTTGGCTTATTTACATGTAAATCACGTTGCCATAGAAACCATATTAATTATTTAATAAAGCTATAGTTTGAAATTCCCGGCATAATAGTCTATGGATACACAGTTTCAAAAGATGCAGTGAGCAAAGTTTGACCATCAAAAAGTTGAATAATTTTGAGCAATTTTAATTTAAATCGTGAAAAAAAAAAAAAAAAAATTTTGCAAATTAATCGGCATTGTATAATATTTATTTCAGATATTAGATAGCTAACTTAAATTGTAGGTGTTATATTCGGTTATCATTGATTATTTAGTTTTTAGACGACATCAGAAGTTTACTTTTCAGATGGTTTACTTTCCGTGATTTTTGCTATTTTGAAGGATTTGCTTCACCACGACGTGTTTCAGTGGATGTCAGAAGACCGTTAGTTTAGGCCCCAAAAATTTGAAAGCTTTTTTCAATAGCAAATAAAGTATGTAAATGTGATTGGCAGCTTTAGAATCTGAGCGTTACCATCAGAGTTTTCGAAGGCAAAATATAGGACAAAATAAGACATTTTGAAAAATATAAAAGCATGTTGCGCCCGCGATGCGTGTGCACGGTTGCTATAGCAACGGAATCCAAAATTACCCGCGAATGGAAAAGACTAAGGATGGTTCTTTCACATGACATGATTGTTGTTGATGAAAGAGCTACAGAGAAATTGCAGTACGTGTTCAAAGATGGAGAAATTGTGACTTTTGAGAGGCTGAAAATCACTCCAAATTAACATTGGGCCGTTGCCATGGAAACCAAAGGTGCCGACGCCTTACAAGTATATTTTGGTAATCAGGGCAGGAATACTTACTTGTATGCAAAGTTTCAGAGAAATCTATTTTTTCAAGTGGCCAGCTGATGTTTGATTTAGAAATTGAGCAGGAATCCGTATTTGTCCGATATATTGGCAAGGAAGGTGAAGTGACAACCACGTTTGTTGACATTGTCGATCTCCAGTCTGGAAACTCGGAAGGTATGAAAACTGCCAATATTTTGGTTCCGTTATTAATTATTACACACTTTAGGCGCCTAGAGCCGTTCTGTATCAGGCGCTATATAAATGCTTATTATTATTACACATGAATGCTCATTGTTCAAATGTAAGAATAGTAAATAAACATTGCTTTACTCAAGTCATAGTTAGTTAGAAAGAAAAACAGCGATCAAGGAGACGGTGCATAATTTTATTGGATTTGCATACTAATTAGCGTGAGACCACTCTTTTTCTTATTGGTCAATTATTTTAAGGTGACACGGCTGACTGAGTTCTGATTCTGGCCATTGACATAATGATACTCAAATCTTAATTCGGAATATCATTCATTCCAGAGAAAACTACTTTATTATTTCACAGTACAAGTCAAAAAGCCCTTTTAATTTAATTCATTGTCTTGCTTGTTTTTATTTTATTTATGTTTCTTTTTTCGTTATTAATAATAAATATTGGTGTCTCTAGTAAATCGTCTCTCTTTTTTGGACAAGTAGATTTATCATTCGGACAACTAAAATCTAAAAACCACTCGTCCAATGGACAAGTGGAAAGGAGAAAAAGTTTTTTGGCCCTGTATAGTGAAGCCATAGTCAGCCAGAGAACATGACAGGTCTCCAAGGCAGTGGCGTGATTTGTACTGTGCAGCAAACTCATGCATTTTCACAACTTTGTAGTCGAGTTCGTCGTTCAGGTAACTGTGTATCAATTCCTGTACTTTATGGACACTGTCATGATCTTGACCTGGATCATCTGAAATTACAAAGGCATGCTCTTTGACTGTGGTGGGTTCATCTTCAGTACTCTTGATACCATCAACTGCTTCTACTGCATGCCGATAGAGGATGGTAACATGTAACGATACTTTTGCAACATCAAAGTATTCACTTTGAATTTCATCCTGTTTTCGACAGGTATAACCTTCAGAATAATCATGAACACAAACTACATGTTCTTGAGGAAGATTGTCAAGCAAGTTATCAAGTTGCTCACGCTGCCATCTGGCCATGAAGGAATGCCCTGGATAAACCTTCAGCAGCTCTTTGAAGTATTTAAGTAATGGTCCGCGTAAGAAGTAGGCAAATTGAGCTACATTCTTGCACAAATGACAGTTAGTATCAAATTTAATGAGATTAAAATGCGCCCTTCCTATTGGTTATCGGCGCCAAACGCGCGAATTTTGAATTTCAATTTAGAACTGTAATACAGAGGGATACTTTTTGAAAAATGTTTAACCACATATCATTGAATGACTTTATAGCATTTATACGGGCTGTACTAAACAGCGAAACACCGAAACGAAACCAGAAACGAAACCAGAAACGAAACCAGAAACGAAACCAGAAACGAAACCAGAAACGAAACAGGGATTAATTTCTGATATTCCAAATATTGAACAGAGAAAAGAATATAATCATAGTACATTTCACTCTAAAAATAGTTTTATTTTAAAATTAAAGCGAATCGATCGTACCTTTTAATATAATTTTACTGATGATGGAAGTCTGATTCTTGTTGTCGGACTTCGCTTCCATGCTTTACTGACATATGAACTCAATCCTTTGAAGTTTTAGAAGTTGAATTCAATGCTTTGAAATAGTACAGGTATTCCCTTTACTGCTGCTGTCGGCCTACTGTAACGCGCGAAGAAAAAGTTCTTGCTTGGACGCCATGTTTATTTTAGTAAAGCACAGGAAGACCGGTTTTTAGACACAGGAAGCCCAAGCAAAAACGGCATGTATTTATATTATAAACATTGCAAAGCGTTTTCTTTGACTGATGCGAGAAGGTAATTGCATAGCCAATCCAACCTTTCTTATGTAAGTTAAATTATTCAAATACTGAAGATCACAATAGTGCTATTTCTATTGTTTTCTATTGTTTCATTAGTGCTATTTAGTACTAATTAGTTATTTAGTTTTCAAGCTTTTCTAAATTGCACTCTACTGATTCGCTTTTTGCGGACATTAAAAGCCATCTATGACGTCATACTCTCAAAGCGTCAGACAGCACAGGCAACCCAACGACACTTTTATAGAGAAAAACGAGCCTTACGAGACGCCTGCGGAGGAGGCTAGATACGTTGATACTGCCTAATTCACTGGATAGCGCTGTCCAGCATTCACACAATCGTCCCCATGCAGCCCTGTACATTTCTTCTGCTGCATTACTGAAATTCACTCTGTTTATTATATTCCTATGGAGCTAAAGGTTTGTACGGTTAGGGACGTTTGTTGTTCTGCTCGCAGGGTAGTTTCTTTTCCAATTCGGACTTATTTTGTAGCTATATGATTGATTGTTGGTCATGTTTTAACAACAATGCACTACATTACATTTGCTACATGTGTATTTTTGTTTATATGTTGTGCTGATTTGATAGGTGTACCGAGATCAGAGTGATTTTCGAAATTCAAATCCATGGCGCTTGTCACAAGGTATTTCGAAGCCCAAACAAAGCTAGGATAGTTTAAATCGGTCAAAATAATTGTTTACGTTTAAAATTGTATCTATGAAAAACTGCCGGACATGTAGTATTTTCAAAACTCTGTCCGGCTGCCGGACATCTAGACACAGCGTATATTAAAAGGTACGATCGATTCGCTTTAATTTTAAAATAAAACTATTTTTAGAGTGAATTGTACTATGATTATATTATTTTCTCTGTTCAATATTTGGAATATCAGAAATTGATCCCTGTTTCGTTTCTGGTTTCGTTTCTGGTTTCGTTTCGGTGTTTCGCTGTTTAGTACAGCCCCATTTATACATGTGAAATATCTTCTTTATTTAAAATGGGGAACAACTAGAAAACATTACTTTTCCTGAGTCGATCAGTACAAAGAGCAATTTGATATAGGAAATGACTGCTCAGTCTATTGTTCTACCAGCTATCACGTTGTAAACATCGGTGACAATTGACATACAACATCTTCATAATACAAGTACAAAGAGCATTTGTAGCGAATATCAAGCAACTCTAAAAGAACGAAAATAGTTCTTGGGCTTTAAATTAAATGTTGCTGACAACAAAAACTATGAATATCCTTCCTCTCCTGTTGTTCACCACTTGAAACACAGATTCAAAGTTTTTATTGAGAAATAAAAGTTCATCTGGCTACAATTCTATTACATACGCATTCCTTTTTCTGATATTGTCGTCCATCGCTGTTAACCTGGCAAATCTCAAAAGCCGTGGCGATCTTTAGTTCGGCGTCGGTACGTGACCCCACTCGTCACGGCAGTGCGGACAACACGCTGGCCGGGAACACGATGGCTTTCTAGGCATAAAAGTAACCTTACATAGAAGCAGTTATGCACATTATACTGTAAAAAATTTTTAGAGTAAAATGATAGAAACAGAAGTGAAATTACCAGATGGCATCCTGCTGCTTCACTTTGCAAACACATCGCATGTGACAATAGTGCCAGTTCCCCATATCACACAAACGTAAGACTTGGTAAACACAAAGGAAAAAGGATTGGGACCGAGATTATCCAAAAATATGATAATAAAATATAATTTTGGCGGGATTTATCACGATTTTAATGCTTTCAGCCAATCAGAATTGCGTATTTCTGTTTGCTGATCCAATTAAAATTTCACAGCTTTTCACATTCCATGCATTATATGTGCCTACTTCTTACGCGGACCGTTACTTAAAGAGCTCTGATGGTGGTGTCTCCTTCTGCACTAATGCAATCTTCTTCTTCTCTTGACCATCAGGGAGATACTTTCCAGTACTAACATACTCATAACGTGACCATCTTGCTGATCCCTCGTTGCTCGACTCTGCTGGCAGCATAAGGAATTTCTCAATGCCACACGTCCTACATTCTCTTTCTATGCATTCCAGATTGTGAAAGTCCTTCCCTTCCTCTTTTGGGCATAAGGTCATTTCCATGGCTTCAGTGAGTGTTTTTGGGACGGGAACGCCTTGTTCATCATTGGAATCCTTTTGCACAGATTATAAACTATATTACTTAGATTTGGGCTTCCCGTGGAGTACCTCCCATGAGAGACCACCTTCCATAGGCGACCACTTTTTCTTGCACGGAGGGTGGTCACCTACGGGAGGTTCAACTGTATTTGTTTATTTGTTTATTTATATAAGCAGCACCATTAAACATTCAGTATTTTGTTAGAACTGCATGAACGTGAAAACAATGTGATGGTGCATCTTTGCCTCCTGACTGTTGCTGCAGACCACTTCCTGGTGTGGTACATGGTGGTATACAGTGGCAATTTGGGAATGTCAGTTCTAATGATACCAAAATACTTTAATTTGAGTTGAAAAGGATTTTGTTTTCCACAACAATTAATACATACCACAGCAGGCCCGTAGCAAGGAGAAAAGTATTGTGAGGGCACAATCCGGACGTTTTGAGGAGTAGGGTCTCTGAAATAGCATTTCCTGCTTTGTGAGAGTAGTTTCCAGGAAGTTTAAACTGACAGAAAATTAATCTTGTGGCCGAATTGTAAGGAATTTGCCGAGGGGCTGCATACGTGTAAATCATATGTACATAATGATGTGTGTTTCTAACTGTTGTCAATTCGGCCGGTGTTCTTTCAAGTAAATATCAAGTGAAACTTTTTATAAGGAGAAAACAAGTGATCTTCCCTTTTCATACTTCCAAAACCAAGCGAATCGCCCCAAAATCCTACGACCCCCCCCCCACTAAACCCCAAACCCCCCCTCCCCCCACCAAGAAAAAAAGACCCCCCCCACTATTAGGAAGGGGATAAATTTGCAGCATTGTTTTTCACTGAAGATGGTGGTAAGAATTTTTCTTGTTAGTGTTGGTGTAGGTTTTCTTTCGTCCATAAACAGCATGATTTGAGGATTTGTTTCCAAAATCACCCAACCCTCCACTCAAAAGTTAAATGCATGGTAGGCCCCTTAGGGAGGTACAGCAAAAAAACCCCAGTTCATTGCCGATATGATTGAGCTGTGACCAGAGCCATTGTAACGCGTTTTCTGATTTGACCTATTTTCAACATAATTTTGAGCCCCTAGCTCCTCCCCCTCCCCCCTTCTCCCAAAGATACCGTAGTCGGTAATGTGATGATATACCTTACTTTAATGAAATACGCAACGGTCCGATACTCGTGGCTTATGCATTGTACAGTACGGTTTATCGGTATTACCATATAAACTTACCATGTTCAGTATATTTATTACCGTATTTACAATAAAGTGATTACAGAATTAAGGTACATGTACCCGTGACCATAATTGGTACAACCTACATCTCTGGTTTTCCACGAAATCTAATAAGCCCCCTCCCTCTATGAAGCTCCCTCCCTCTATTCAGCCCCTCTCAAAAGTGCTTGAAATAAATAAGCCCCCCGGGGGGCTAAATAGAGGATTTACGGTATGCAAAACAAGTCTGTGAGGTGAGTTGGGATATTTTGCACACAACTATATCTGAATTTCAGGTTATGCAATATCTTCTTTTAAGCTTTTTACTTTGAGTGGTTAGTATTGAGAATCATGCTGAATGACCCATGTTTCTGGGTGCCACCATAGTAGAGAAAGTTATAAATGATATAATGTAAAATGGACATACCTGAGATAACCTGTTGTAGTTTAATCTTGAATTCCTGTATATAGTCGACATTCAAACCTTCCATTTCACCTGATGATCACCTTGTAATAAAGTCGAAATGGCAGGGTGTGGTACCTTACCCGACCACACACCCCCCGTCCCCTCATTTCCCAGTCTACCATTCCATCTAATTGTAATGCTGTGAATTTTGTTTGATTCCAACGCTTATTTTGGAGAGTTGAGAAATAATATAATAAAGTATTTAAATTTCAAAACAATGTTATCTCCGATCCTACACAACACCTCAATCAACGATATTCGCAAACGGCGCATCACGCAATGTGTGATTGTATAGTGATCCCACACACAAAAATATGGACAGTATTACGATTTCCAAAAAGAATAATGTTAACAATTTTATTGCTAACGAAGTAGTGCCTATAAAGAGTGAAATTAGAGGATTCAGAGTGTGTTGAAGTGCCTCCACTTGTCACGTTTGTGTGATATCAAGACTGGAATAATTAGCCGCTGATTTATTCAGTAGATATTAAGAAATGTATTCCAAAATTGATTAAAAGTGCATTTTAGATAGCTAAAAATATTGTCTTACTTACTAAAACGTTCTTCTAACTTGTATTTATTATTTGAATATACGATTAATCATAAAATAGCATTTTATTGACTCGTTACGGGCTTGTTGTTGCAATAGCAACCACAAAGTTTCATGAAAATTGGTCATATTCAAAGGCTTGTTTTGGAGCACAGATAAAATAAGTTAGTTTTCAAGTATGTGTTAAAACAACATTTAAAGAAACCACATACGACGTTAGATGGAGCTATGGCACATGGTAAAAAAATATTTTCAATTTAAATCAGAGTTTTGTCAATTTCAAAATTATGCCCTTTTCGCGGACAATACGACGTGATTAAGATAAAACAAACTATTAAGCTATGGTAAGCACACATCCTTTTAGGTATTCTGGACAAAAATGGTCTAGGTTTTGTTTTTTTATGGACACGAGACAAGTTACGAGTCACGGTTTGACCAGTGTATAAAGCTATGGCAGTGGTAAAAAAAATATTTTCAATTTGGTCCTAAATCAGAGTTTTGTCAATTTCAAATTATGCCCTTTTCGCGGACAATATTCCTCTTCTGTGATTAAGATAAGAACAAACTATTAAGCTCTGGTAAGCAAGAAACACAGGGATTCTTTAAAATGGTCTAGGGTTCTTTTTATGGACTTAAAAGTTACGTCACGGTAGTTTATGGGAGCTATGTGGTAAAAAAAATTTTTCATGGGTCCTACAGAGTTTTGTCACAAAATTATGCCCTTTTCGCGGACCTCTTCTGTGATTAAGATAAGACGGCTCTGGTAAGCAAGAAACACATCCTTTTAGGGATGTGGACTTAAAATGGTCTAGGTTTGGTCACGAGACAAGTTTCACGGTGTATATGGAGCTATGGCACATGGTAAAAAAATATTTTCAATTTGGTCCTAAATCAGAGTTTTGTCAATTTCAAAATTATGCCCTTTTGGACAATTTCCTCTTCTGTGATTAAGATAAGAACAAACTATTAAGCTCTGGTAAGCAAGTTATTTTTAGGGATTCTGGACTTAAAATGGTCTAGGTTGTTTTTATGGACCACGAGACAAGTTACGAGTCACGGTTGACCAGTGTATATTTTGGTCAATTTCTGGCCTGAGACGGCATTTGGATTTTTCTGAAAAAGGAAAGTTATTTATGATAAACAAATTACACTACGAATCATCCCTACCCTAGGGCTATCTAGAAACATTTTGAAATCGATTTTTGAAACTGGTGACAATTCTCCATATTTACAGAAAGTCTCTCTTAAGCTTTCAAATTTCCGCTGCTTTACTTTAATCTTGGGGTGAAGTTCGCAAAATTCCATGTATGCTTCCGTCTGTGTCTTCTCTAAGACATGTTTTGCGTGATAAACATACTCTTGCTTTCCAATTCTTTTCTTCGAGTCTTTTTTATCGCCTGTTGGCCTGCTAGCAACTTTTGACCAGTAATCATAAACGATCTTGGCATCATCTTCACTGACTGCATCGCGGCGGATTCTTCTCTTAGTGTAAAGCCAGCTTGGTATCTCACCTTTAAGAACCTTTTCTCTTCGCTTAATTGCTTTTCCGATGCTGTGTTCGTTTAGATTAACAAGCTTGGAAAGATATTTTTTTGCTTTGGACTTTCGTACATTCTTTCCAAAAGCAAGAGATTTAAACGCGTTAAAGGCTGCCCGTTTCTCGTTGGAGCCGGATTGCTTCACTTCTTGTAATCCCTCTGATATGTCAGATGCGAGAGTGCGAGAGCTTTCAAAGCTCTCGTTTCTTTTACTTCTTCGGGAGCTTTAACCCTTTCACTACTAGAGACCTTGGGGGTCAAACCCACCCTCTTCCTGGAGCTTAATTAGGCTGTGGAATAAATTTCAATAGCAAAATGAATCATATATGCTCAGTAGTTACTGAGGGCTTCTTGTGGTCATTAAAGACACAAATATGAAGTGGAAGTATTCATTTACTAATAATATTCATAAAATCAAGGTTTCTGTCATGTTATTTACAAATAATTGTGATTAAAGTCAAGAGATCTACAAAAATTCAAATTTGCCGCCATTTTGCAAAACACAACATATCAAATTCTGTCTAATATATCACAATTGTAGCTGAATTTACGTTCTTCTTTATTCTCTACAGCAGAGTGATTGTATATGGAAGCGAAACAGCTTAAAAAAAACTAACTTCCAAGCAAAGCTAAATATTTTTAGCTAAATAAAGTTCAGATATTGTGATACTCATTGTGGCAAGGAGCACGGCACAGTGCGACTTTACACAGCTTACACTCAAAGCGTGTTTCAACTTTGTATCCCTTCTCGGTTCTTCGGCCAGATACTATGCAATGCACACATTTTCTTTTTCTCCCCTCAACGTGCACAGAAACATGAGCATTTGGCTCCACAATATGGCTTGATTGAGGCTCATTTGAGTAGCGTTTTCGCTTTCTCTGACAAAAGTTGTTGATCAGTTCTCTCGCAAGTTCACGCTTGAAAACAAGCAAAGTTCTCTTGGGTAGACCATGCGAACTGCGTTCAAACCCCTCCAAAACAAAAGCATTGCACATCGACAGGTTGAAGAGAAACCAGAAAATGTATCTGTACCACTTCCTAGACTGCCATCCAGTTGCATAAAACGATCGAAGCTGATCTGCACGATCCACGCCACCCATGTGTTTAGTGTAAACATCGGCGACCTTCGGTTTGTTGATTACCACTTTCTCTCATCGCACTATACGATCGACTGGTTGAAACTCATTACGTAGTCAAAAGACCCTGAAATCTTTTGAAGGCCACCCTGCATATTCGGACTTTCACACGTGAGAGATAGGGAACGAAGAAGCGAGCGAACGGCTTCAAAATAAAACCCATATGGATTTTTGTGGGGTTTTGGAGCCCCGCGCGGCTGTTTATCCTTCGTTACGCTTTGTGAACACAGTTAGTAATGGCAGGAATTGTTTCAGCTCTGCAGAAAGTCGAATATTGTAAATTGTACTGCATAAAACCGGGTAAAACTTCACACAACAGTAACTTAGCACAAGCCCAACAGATTGATGTTATCTCAGTCAAATAGAATCAACATTTTCACTCCAGGATATAGCTTTCAATCGGTGAGTCCAGACATAATTTGATAGCCATGAAAGCGAACAAAATCGGTTTCAGTTGTTTTGAATTTGCTCTCGTTACGAAAATATTTAATATTTTGTAGTCAATTTCACGTGAAAGATTAATCATAACAAGCCCATTCCATGGAGCATAATTTTATTATCTTATCTGAAGAAACAGCGTTCATTGAGAAGCAAAAAGTACAAGCAGTAATTTAAAAAATGGTGAGCGTTACATCTCACACAGAGAACAACTTTGTACTATTAGACTTCGTAAAATAAAGTAATGACTTTGAAACTTACTGAATATGTTTATTGTTATTTATTTTAAAGGGGCAGTGTCGAGCCATATGACCGCGTAAGCCTGGGTACGAAGAAGCGAGAAATAATAAAAGTCCACCGTGGACTTTTATTATTAGCGATGTTTTCAATCCGTTTCCATCGACATTAATCATGTTTGTTCAAGCGTCTAATGGATCACTAGTAATTATTCAAAGCATGTTCTTCATTTTCAACAATTGCTAGTGGGGATTATTTCATCTTAGAACTGACTTTGAAGCCGTTGAAAAAAGTGTCGAACAGCCGTAAAGACACAGCCCGCCATCATCCTCGAGTGAAGAAAACCGAATTGTAAACCGGCAATTCTGGTCGATTGCGAAGGAATCTTGATCATCAATCGTAGGTGCAGTACTGTTCATGACTTTTGAAGAGAAAAACTCACGTAGAACTACTTGTAAACTCGGTGAGCTTCCACCATCTATTTATGTGCTGGGCTTCCTGTGTTTTATTTGATCGGCCGTTGGAAAATGATATCGCCGTGAATTCACATCTAGAATTCAGTCCTTTTGATTTATTGAAGTTCTAATATTGCTTTCTAAATAAAGATTAGTATCTACATGAGTCCTGTAGGTCATTTATTTAGCGATTAGAACGGTTTTAGGGGGGTTTTGTAACTCGCTACCGGGCAAGGTAGGCTTCTCAACCGAGTGTTATTGTTTTGAATTTAATGCGCATGCGTGAGGCTTGACACTGCCCCTTTAAGTAGTACTGCAGTTTCATTGAATTAGTTAAATTTTGAGGGTGAAAATATCGCTAAACTTGCTCTGTAACACGTGTTTGTGTAACGTGTTACATGCGTAATTAGTCACTTTTCGACGAGTAACAAAATAATTTATTGATGTTCCCATAGAGTAAATATATTCTTATTACTTCATGTTCCAATAGGGTCTATTGGTTTCATTTGTGAAAAATTTCAGACTATTCCGTTGCATTGTACAAGAGATATTAACGGAAGTTTAAAGTGCCTATAACCCCCAGTTTGATGTCAATTTTAATAAAAAGTACTTGATTTTATAAGATGTTCTGCGAACTAATTTTCGATTCTGAACAATCCTTGATTTGTTATGAATTTTTGAAAGTAGTTAAAAACGGCTTTTTCCGAGCGGTTGCAGACCCGGATCGATAATGTTGGGAGACTGGGCCGAGCTTGGTCGAATCACTAGAACTTCTGAGAGATTTCACTTTATTCAGGTCTGTCAGGAGCCCATTTTGAATTTAATTGCGGCATAGAGCAGTACACAGTATTCTATAATCTTACTGTCAATAATAAGCTACATTTTGAGCCCTATATACGGCTGAACAAATTATTATTAATGCAAATGATGGGCGTCGGATGAATCCCTTTGGCACAACACTAGCTACAGGACTTCAAAAATTAGATTGATCGCTTGTAAAAAAGTCAACTAGATGCATGGTTTATGGATGTAACAATTACCCAAACCTTCAAGAAGGTATTGGTCTTCATTTATTCCTATCTCAGGCGATGACCGACCAGCTAAAGGACGGCGAAATCACTGCCGCTGAGACCTAAACTCGATAAGTGGGATTTGTGCCGAACGCTTTTTATCTAAATACATATTTTATGTTTATAGCTATAAAGATTGCATATCAACACTGGGAGTGAGGTTTTAATATCATCGAAATACACAAAATTAAATTGTTACTGTACGTATACAAGCGAATACAAGCTGTAAATTTCAATCTACAATTTTGTATTCAATCCCAATAGCTAGCATTCAGCATTATTGTTGTATGTGGATTCTCTGACGTCGCTATTTATTACCGACAGCTCAGTGGGTTTATCTGAAACAAAAAAGGAGAACAATAATTGTTCTTTTGTTATAGAATTTATTGAAAAATACTTCATATTTTAACATGATAATATAAAGTAAATATCGCAAATAAATGTGTTCTCTGTTTTTAATTCTATCTTTATTGTAAATCACAGTTGTCATCTCTCCGTTGTTGGTTCTGTAGTACAATAAACTTCTCAGGCAGACACTAAATACGGCTGCGAGGGAGACTAACAACGTAATATAATAAACCCAAATACCGACTATGGACTATTATTCAATTGTTATTGTTTACGGAGATACGGCAAATAAATGTGCAAAAAGTGATTTTACACAAAAAATCATAAAAATTATCCTCAGTTACCCTTAGAAATATAGTAGAGGTAAAACAGTTTCATGTACGGAATTCGACCCAAACGGGACTTCACATAAATATAGAGTCATATGTACATGTATATAGCTGTACGTACCGTACGTCGATATACGCTACGATGAATATGTCCGATGTGTTAGTTTTCTTGTATCATGGACACTTGGGACACTTGTATTGCTCATACAACATATTGTCTTCGTGTTATCTGTTTTCCCAGACTGTTTTCCATGATTATTATTGCTTTTGATCGATGACTTCAGTACTGGATCAGTGTAACCCGCGGGTGTAAACATACTTCACCGACCTGAGTTTCACGTTCATAATGCAGGCCGTAAAGACTATATTTTATACTCGTAACTGCTCTGTAGTAGCCATTATAAGGATATGGATTACTTTTCAAGGGATCCTAATCGTTTTTCTGTCGTTCAATGCTCGAAATTCGGAAGCAAAAGTCCTTGTTCTTGGCATAAAATTCCTAGTATACATATGTGAAATTGGAAGCCGCTTTCGAGTGGTTCCCTAGTAGACGTCACTCTACTAGTCACTCTAAAGACAAGTGGGACCTCAAAATAAATATTTCAAAAATTCATAGCAAATCAAGGATTGCTCAGAATCGAAAATCTTTTTCGCAGAACATCTTATAAAATCAAGTACTTTTTATTAAAATTGACATCAAACTGGGGGTTATAGGCACTTTAAGTTAGTTTGGATTATGCAGGGGTGATCGTGCTACTGATCTTAACTTATTTAATTAGTAGACTTACTACCTATTACCGTACTTATCATGAAAAAAATCTAGTGATAAATCGTCAACCAAGAGTTGAATCATTTACCCCTCGCACATTATGCTCACTACTTATATCCATTAGACTACCTCACTGCTTGTTCGATTTTTAACAAACATAATACTTGCGAGCTGACTCATTAGGCCAAGACACAAAAGCAATTATTATGTTTTTTTCTCAGGAGACTCCAGAACAATTCAGATAATCATTCATTATTAATTTGTTTGAGAAGCCATATCAAAAACTCGTGTGCCATCAGGGGATTCAAAACACCTCGAAACATCTTTAGTTTCTTGGTGTTTTAAACCCCTGATGAAACACTCGCACTCATTGATATATTACAGAAATCTTCTATTAAGCCCCCCTTTGAAGCACAATTTGTGTATGGATTCTCCAAAAAAATATTACCATATTTTGCCCTCTTCAAAATGAAAGCCCCCCAAGGGCTTAATGGAAGATCAATAAAAAATCTTTCCAATAATACTGTTTACAATGGCATATTGTGCTTTGAAAAGACAAAAATTGGCCTTCAAATGGCAATAAGATTATTATTCAGAATTTGCTGCTGTTTGTATACAACAGAGTTTCTAATAGATGTTCTATTATGTCCTATTATCAGAATTTTAATAAAAAAACAAGATCTACAAATTGTAGAAATGTATGTTGTGATGACTGGTTCTTTGAAAAGACAAATTTGAGTATTTTACAATCATAAACGTTCAAAAAAATGTCAGTGTTTCTTTGATTCAAATCTCGCGCCATGTTTTCTCGAAGCCGCTCATAGGCTGAGATGATGATTTGTGAAGCAGTCTTTACAGACTCTCAGTCCACAGGATTTGCATCCTTGATTACAAAATCTGGTTCTCTGGTTCTTCAAACAGACTTTGCATCGGCCCTTAGACATTTTAGTTGGCCAGTGATTCTCTTGAAGAGGCCTTTGAGTGATGTTCAGCTTTCGTGATGAAAAATCACCTAGGAGTCCTTTGACGAGTTCAATCCTGAAGGCCAGTTGACTAATATTAGGATGATTTTCGGCGATCTGCATCAGAATGTGAGCATTTATTATGCACACATCTACCAAAAACCAGAAGATGTACCTCCACCACTTATTGGCTCTTCTCGCAACGCTGTAGTATTGCCGAAGCTGGTCCGCTTTATCAACTCCCCCCATATACTTGTTGTACAGCTTTACAACAGGTAAGGAGGGCACTTCGATAACTGAACCATCCTTCTGCTTTCTTAACACAGTTACATCTCCAGTGGCTTTGCACTGTGTGCTTAGGAAGGCTACGGGTTTCTTGTCCTTCCAAATCGTTGCAACGATGTTTCCTTTCTGCCTGATTATGGCTTCCCCTCGGCGAAGTTTCTTCACACGTTCTTTGTCCTTCAGGTCTTTTGGGAACTCTTTACGGTTTGCTCGCGTTGTTCCACAGAGGTAGAGCTTGTCTTTCAATAAATCTTCAGCAAGACCAACTGTGGTGAAAAAGTTATCACAGATAATGTGATAATTTTTGCCAACAAGTGGCCTTGTAAGTTCGTGGATGACTTTGTATCCGAGTCCGTGTTCAGGGCCGCCATCTTGTTTTCCTGTATAAACTCTGAACTCGGACACAAAGCCATTTTCAGCATCTGCACGGACCCAAACTTTGATGCCTCGCTTCACGGGCTTCATTGGCATGTATTGCTTGAAGCCCAGTCGGCCTTTATACTTGATCATGCCTTCATCGATACTGGCATACTTTGAAGGATCATACTCTTCTTGAAATGTCCTTGAAACAGTTTCGATTACTGGTCTCACTTTGTGTAGTTTGTCGTGGTTCGGTTGGCCTCGTGGTATCATGGTTTCTTGGTCATTCAGGTGCAAATACTGCCTTATCTTTTCATAACGGTTTCTGCTCATTACTCTCTGAACTTCTTGCACACCAATAAGTGGGTCCTTTGACCAGTAAAGTCGTGTTTCAGGTAGAACTTTCACCCCAAAGAAGATGTCGAGGGCGATGAAGGCACGCATTTCTTCGAGTGTTGTGTGTCGTACCACTTTGGATCGGGTTTGTTACGGATACATTGACGGGCATATTTGTTCGTTTCATCAACAATTGCGATGAACAGTTCCTCTGGAAACATTAAGTTGAAGAATTCAATCGCAAAGCCATCCTCAGGAACCATTGAAGTCGGGCCTGTGCGTTGTGTAAAGTCTTCTACAACAACATCACTTTCGTTCTCGCTGCAATTTTTTTCGTTGGTTTCATCTACAGTTTGACTCTCATTCTCCTCACTTGAACTTTCATCACTACTACTTTGTTCGACAACAGAAATATCTGATTCTTGTTCGTTTAAATCTTCCAAGTTGAAGCCTAAAAATTCTTCTTCTTCGCTATCTGTATCGCTAAACACGCTCGCCATGACTTGTAGAAACTAAAATTTGCAAGACCAAATTCACCGAAAAGTTGTATACAAACTACCTCATTATTATGCATGAAATGAAAGCTAATCCTGTCTTCTGATTGGATAAATATATGGTGTTGTGATTTTTCTTTGTCTTTTGGTGATTCTGATTGGTTGAAATGTATATACTGAGAGAGTGCCAAAACGGCACTCTTGGGATTTTTTGACAGTCACGGATGAGTGCCAAAATGGCACTCTTGGGAGATACCTTTGATTTTCCTGAAGTTGGGATTTTACAGTATGAACAAACTCTGATAATTTCTTTGCTATCATAGCTTCTATAAGCTATCCGCTTGCTTAGTTATTTTGTGTGACCGTGCTCCTTTTTCCTTTTTCACGAAGATCTTTCCATCATAAGTCCAGGAAGCAAACCAGTTGTTTTGTTTTACTCTTTTTCTAACCTCAGTATACAGAATCTTCCTAAATGTCGTGAGGTTTTCATTTATATATATTCTCGTCGCTCCGTTAAATTTATCCTCAGTAACCTTCAGCATCCTCAATTTTCGTCTTGCTTCGTACAGTTCTTTCTTATCAGAGTAAGCCAAGAATTTTACAATTATTGGCCGAATTTCTTGTTTTGACGGAATCCTATGGACGATATCAATTTTGTCATATTCTATCTCGACGTCAAGAGCTTCACCAATATCCTTGATAATGACCTCAAGGTCTTCGTCTTTCTCCTCAGGGATTCCATGTATTTCGAGGTTATGCTTCCTTTGATATTGGTTCATATCGTCTTGACGCTCCTCTAATTCATACATTTCGCTTCTTAATACTTTCGCTTCGTCTTTGCATTGCTTAAGTAATTTCTCATGCTCAATGGCCATTGAATTCAATCGATTGTTCTCTTGAGTAAGCTTGTCAATGGTTCCCGATTGGAAATCCAAAACTTTCTTTAAGTCTTCATGTTCCTTCTTAATAATCTTGTTGTCCTCCATGATCTCCTGGATATTTCCTTGTACATTCATTAGGATTTTATATATCATTTCCAGAGTAGGTGTTTCTTTCTCATTTCCAAATTTGTCCGTTTCTTGCTCGAAGCTCTCGTCCGCCATTTTAAAGATCTTTGGGACAGGAGATGATTCCTGACTTGAGCTTGATGAAACAGTCTCCCTTTGTCTCCTTTTACTCATTTATAGATTCCTTAAAGCCTTATATTTCAGTTAGAAGGA
Organism: Actinostola sp. cb2023; assembly: GCA_033675265.1. NCBI lineage: Eukaryota > Metazoa > Cnidaria > Anthozoa > Actiniaria > Actinostolidae > Actinostola > Actinostola sp. cb2023. The sequence continues at coordinate 6,893 of JAUJYZ010000262.1, read as the reverse complement.
ATAATAAGGAGTTTCGCTGATGATTTGATGGGAATAAACCCGCCATAGCAACTTGTGTCCAGTACATCACGGTCCCCTAGTCATTTAATTTAAAAAAAAAAAAAATCATTCTCAAAAAAGGTTGTCTAATGTCATGTACTTATTGACTGAGTTAGGTTGGGATGGATGGGAAAATATTTGGCTCGAGGTCATGGCCATATATGGACCAAGTGCAGCATGGTCCGTGCTGAATGACCAAGAGCCAAATATTTTCCCGTCCGCCATGACCAAACTCAGTCAATAAGCATTTTATCATATGACCCACCCAACCCTCTTTTTCGACCGACTTACGTCATCACATATGGAACCCATCACATGACTAATTTATAGTCATTACAATCCAAGATAACACCAATCAGACTTTCATGAAAAAAGGTCATGTACATTTCAAGGTATTAAATTAAATTAAATTATTTATAATATATACACATACCAGTAGCCGTGTGTGCCTGTAGGCAAACACTTTTCATTTCCTAAACTTGGTGGTATTAATGGAGGCAACTGTTCCATAGCTACTGAATCTTGAGTTCTAGTATAAACAGTTCTCTCAAGCCAACGGCATCTAAGAATGGCAAAGAAATTCTCCAGTGACATCATGTCCTTTTGAGGTTCTCCATTTTTTGTGTAACATATCTAACAATAAAATAAACATCCTATAAGTAAAGATTGTGGAAAATGAACTAGTACTCTATATGTAGCTTGTTGTTCCATGTAAGTGTACGTGTATTTAATCACTGATTTTTGTCGTTCAATAAAATAAACAGGGACAGGGGGTGGAGAGTGCGGCTTGGGCAAAATATAAGCTGTTGTGTGATAAAATTAATATATATATCCAGTCCCCCCACTTTCAAAGGTGTTCTGCGGTCCCTGCATTATCAATAATACTGAAAATTTGTAAACATACAGTGTATATATAATAATGAAAAAAGGACAATAATCCACTGATAGTATTTAATTTACCTGATTGTTAGAGCAGCAATTCTTTTCATTTCCATCACCAAGACATATTTCAGGGCAAATGCCACATATGCCACACACAACGTCATCCAGATTCCTTTCAGTAATCATCTCCTAAGAAAAAGGTATTGACATACAAATCGAATATTAAAAAGTTTTGAGTTTGTATGTTTATGATCATCAGTAATTTGTTTTTCAAACATTTTAGATAATGTTTGAAAAACGAATTTTTTTACATCTGACATATTTTTACGCGCACAGATCGCCTAAATACTAGTAAATTATTCTTACCTCTCAACACTTCAATCTCAATTCAGCCAACTTGGCACCTATTATATTTCCAATGGGGTGACCCTTCTTAAAAAATTCTCTGAACTCCAACAATATCAAAAGAAATCAAGACCTTGTCACTTATGTTGAACAAACCTGAAATACAACAAACATAAAAAATATTTCCAATTACCGTCTAAAGAATTTAAGAGCCGTTGTCTGTAATTTTCGAAAATTCGATGCAAGTGGGCAAAAATCGAAATTCATTTTAATTCACCCAAATAACCCTTATTGTGAAGTGTTTTCGAAAATCAGTCCAGAAAGTTTCAGCGATTTTTATTTTCCGAGAAATCGAGAAAATTCGAAATCACTTCCGGGACGACCGGAAGCGCCAATTAAAAAATGCAAATTTCGCAGATCTTAAACCGTCTCAAAAAGCCACAGGACGATTAATTTTGAAACTTTGTTTTTGCCACAATTAAAGTCCACTATGTTGACGTTCGAACGAACCTAAATTTGTTTCCCTAGCAGGCGCTTAAGAAATATTCTGAGTCTCTGAAGTAGCCCTCGTGTGACCTCAAACTCAGAAGGCTAATTTAGGTCAAATTGAAGGTAGCTAAATGCTTTCCGGTACACAAAGTTTTGGCATAAAAATTGAGTCTTAGTCAAGCTATACCTTTCTAATTTATCATATCAAAATTTTACTGGCGGCCAGCAAATAGTCTCCCGTGGAGAGAACTAAACGTTCCTAGTATTTTCACCAAATCGGCACTTCGTTACGAATCTATAATTAGCACTGAATGTAATTATCGTAACAGATATTATGTAAACACATAAAATCAGTTTGAATTATACACTAGAATGTTCTATGATAGTGACCAAACTAAAGCTATTCGATATGAAGCAGTAAAGGAAGTCCTCAGCTCTTTTATACAAGTACGTCGAGTACGACATAAAACTACCGGTCACGCTACACGGAATAACAATAAAACGAGTTACTTAACGTTTGAAAAACCTTTTCTGCAGCTAAAACACCTAAAATGCTTTACTGAAGGCCACCATGATAAGAGAAACCACTTTTAGTGAATCCTTCCTGGAAGCGAAAGTTATACTGGGGCCGTGACTGGCAGCATCAGAGTGTGACGCGCGTGTGTGTAAATTCTCTTACACAGTTCTTCTTGTAAGATTAAACAAAAATAAACGACTCTCTAATAAAAAGGGTGAAATGAGGCTCACAAAACCGGGATTTTCGTTTTATTCATAATTTTTTATTGTAAAGCGCTATTGGATAAATTAGAAATAGCGCTATATAAATTGATTATTATTATTATTATTATTATAATTAGCCAACATTGTTATTTTTTCCTTGAAAGGCACATAACAACGGATGATTTGATACAATACAAATTTTCACTGCATATACACTTTAAATATAACGAGGTACATGGCTAGTGTTTGAAATCATAAACCCTTACCCTAATAATCACTTTTAAACGGAATTGTTAAAACAATTCCGTTTTTAGTGAGCGATATTTCCTTTCAATGAAGGGTGTTTACTTCTGGTGCATGTTAAACTGAAATAACTTACCTTTGTAGATGATCGGGTGTTCTTACAAATGCGGCACACGTTGCTAATGTCCTCTAGAAAGAGTTATAAAGTAATTCAGTGAAAAATAGTAGGAAACATGTTTTAGTACAGGAGCATTCTTGAAAGTGTTTTTTTAAAATCTACTTTCTGCAGGTGTATGGAAATCGAATAAACGTACACTCTTTGCTAGCTTCTCGACCCATTCTAGGAAATATTTAAAGTAACCAAAACGGCCAAAACAGCAGCTGTTGGCTTGCTGTAGCGTTTGTTAATGAGTTTGAGATTTTATATAATGAACTGTTGATTAAATCTTAAGTTAAAAAATATATTATATTAATTATATATGATCACTTCCTGAACTACCTGATGTTTCCAAGAGGTTTATGGCGATCGAATTTCGATATCGTTGAAGGGATTCATTATCGTTTTCAACCGTTTCAAGAAGACGGTCCTCCAAATAACAGTCTGCAAACTAAAACCAAATTAGCTCATTAATTGTATGTGCAGAACAGATTGCGAAATAATGGAACTGATATGTACATATATACGAGCTACGTGCAGTCAATACCTTCATCACAAATACACCACAGTTGTAACTGTCTATCTGCTTAGGATGGTCTGGTATTTCTAGTTTGTAAGTTAGTCTCGGCGTTTTCTTCCTTTTGTCTTTACACCAATAATTCATGAAATTCCTGAAACAAATGATAACACCCTTTTCTGGGTCGTGCTACACTTTAAAATTATATTCACCAACTTACTCCCAAGTGTTTTGCACTTTCTTTGTTTTTTCTTTTGGCTTGAAAACCTATAGAATTAACTTATTTGATTACACGAACTTATCACGGTATATCCTTGTGTTCTACTCTTGCATTGCATTATTTAATATCACATAATCTTTCTTAAAATAAAATATAGGGAATATTAATACATTATAGTATATTTACTGTACCCAAAAGACACCAGTGATTGTTTCCTTCATTTTATGGCTCCCAACACAATGTCGAAGTCACTGAAGTCATGCTGGTGATTGAATCAAACATAATTAGAGTGGTTGCAACAAACCCGTGAAATAGTTAGTAGACTAATAGACACTAGTAGACTTTATTTCCATTGTTTTCTTTTGTGACCATTTGACTATTACACACTAACATCTAACTTTTATTTCACGGGTTTATTGCAATCACTCTATTTAGTGCTTTGTGATCTAGCGACATTATACAGACAGTGATGTGGATAGCATAAATTTAGTGTATTTCGACGACTGAAATATACTTGCATGCAAGCGTATACCTTCTTCTTACAGAAGTTGTTTTCTTTGAAGTTGCCGTTAACAATTTTGCTTAGAAAACATCTTCGCGTTTTTCTAATAAAAACATTGAGCATATTGCAATTATATGTGATTGACAAATTAAATAATATCACTGGGGTAGCATTATATTTAATTAACTTGTATTTTTCTGTGGCCTGAAGTAGATATGCATTTATTACCTGATGTAAAATCACATAGGTAGATATAAATTGTAAACTGAACTTTGTTACAAATATAAAACTAAACATAGCGAAACATCCATATATACGTATACGTATAGCATAATGTTAACATATGTTTATGATTTACACGCTGCAACACTTGCTACAACTTGTACCTTGGTTTTGTTTTGTACCAGGGAGGCGGGAGGAATTTTCCTCCCATCTCTCTGTTTGCACTTGCCTCATCCGGCACATGGGCACGTCCTTTTAAGGAGTGGAAACTATGGCCGTCTAACTTGTAGGGGCCAATTTTGCTTTCAAGGTATAGCGTTTCCAGTTTCCAGCTTTCCTGCAAGAACATAAGCTTTCTAGACAGACTGCAAGGACAGACATACAGACGGAAGACGGACAGACGGACGACGGACAGACGGACAGACGGACAGACGGACAGACGGACAGACGGACAGACGGACAGACGGACAGACGGACAGACGGACAGACGGACATACAGATACGGTAGATAGATATGAGGAAGAGGGAAAGAGAGAATGAAAGTCAGTAAGAATGAATGAATGACAACTTTATTTAGACACGGTAATTACATTCAAGGAAGCCATTAAAAAAGAAGTAAATAATCTAAATAATTAATTAAAAAACGTTAAATATTTTGAAAATGAATTGACTCCGTTTTCCGGTGTTTCTAATGTCTTTGGAAATGCTGTTCCAAAGCGCTGATACACTGTATATTAAGGATTGCCTCAAAAGTGAAATATAGCATAGAAGAAAGAAAGAAAGGAAGGAAAGAAAGAAAAACGAAAGGAAGAAAGAAAGAAAGGATTGAATGAATGAATGAATGAAAAAATTAATGAATGTGTAAACACGAACTGAAAGCCATGTATATGACTTGTATACAAATAAGTATTTGCAATATACAATCCATATATATATAATTTTAAATTAGATATACAGTATTGTTTATTATGTAAACGTTTACAAATAGAAAGGAAGAAAGAAAGTGAAAGAAAGAAAGAAGGAAAGAAGGAATGCTGTGCATGTACCTTGTTCACAAACTCTCTTCCCCTATCACTTAGTATGCTTTGCGATGTGCCATGCCTATAGAACATTTCTAATAGACAATAGAACACGGAAGTAGCACTCTTGTCCTTGATGGGGAATGCCTCAACCCATTTGGTGTAATAGTCAGTCGCTGTTAAAATGAACTTGTTCCCCTTCTTACTTTCAATAAGAGGACCCACAAGATCAATTCCCAGCATCTCCCATGGTCCAGTCACCTAGAAAAAAGAAGAACAAGAAACATACCAACCTTTAAAATTAGATAAAGATCAAGTCCGAATGCAGCTCATATAGGACGCAATGTATAATCATAACCTTAATAGGCTGAAGAGGTGCCACACTTTCTAAAGGGCCAAACCCGACATTTGTCGCAGCTGCTTATCTGCAATTGAATATAGGTAAATATGTGAGACTACCTGGCTGTTAGAATTACGTTAATATAACATGTTAGTATTATTACGTTTTTGATATACTACCAGGCCAATTTATATAAACATAAAAGAAAGTATTATTACCCAGTTTTTGATATCGTCTGTACTACCAGGCCAATAATATCGTGAACAAATCGAGTTTGTGGTTTTGTTGATTCCTGAGTGACCACCTATACTACTGGAATGAAACTCCTTGAATATACCTATGCATTCTTCTTTCGTCTTCAGTACCTTCACCCATGCCTTACTTCTGGTGCGGTACATAAGCTTCTTTTTCTGATCAGCTGTTAAAAATCGAAAGGTAAGGAAAACGTGTGTATTAAATTCACAGAACCTTGTTATACCTCTAGCAAGATACACGAAAATATGAAATTTAATATTCTGTTATTTTATTGAAATTAGGTTTTCCATCGAAACCTATAAAATATATGATGACTTTCAGATTATTGTAGAAATAGAAAAAACGCGCTTGCGTGCTTTATGTGCAGTTATAGAGCACGCAGGGACTGATCAGCCGAGGGAAGTGGTAGGAGAAGCACGACGTGTTTTGAAGATAAAGTTTTCAATGTTGGTCGTTACAAGAATGTTTGAACGAGTGCTCTCATAGGTGCTCTCATAGAGCACGCGGCATATGCATCCTTTGGCCAATCTATTACAGTCATCAGTTATATAAAAAATACTTGTACTTACCGTCTTCCTCGATGCGGTAGCTTTGGGACAACCTTCGAAGTGCCCGTTTCTCTGGCTTTGTTTTGCAATTATCGGGATAAATTTTAAGATCCAAAAATCGAAAAATAGCGTCATACTTTTCGGCATTTTTCGCCCATTTCTCCTGCGCCATGATTCAGAATTAAGAAACAGGGTCGGTTATAATAGAAACCGCTTTGTAGAAACAACAATTCCGACCACGCGTAGATGATATCAGTGATGTGTAGAGTCCACGTACTTTGTTAACAAGCTGCGCGACTGACGCTATGCTGCTAAGTTGCTTGCTTCAAAAGTGCTTATATATATACTGTATCTGATATATACCACACATTCCTATATGGTACATTCTTTCTAGC
>JAUJYZ010000571.1:72500-252297 GCA_033675265.1 Actinostola sp. cb2023 | reverse complement strand
TTCATTATTTTCTTTCTTCTTTCTTCCTTCCTTCCTTCTTTAGTCCTTAGCTTTCCTTTCTTCCTCTCATTCATTCATTCTTTCTCACTTTTTCATTTCTTTAGCGTTCAGATTCATCAGTGCTTGCTATTCTGTGCCGCTGATTAGGTATTTTCCTTTACAGCTTGAGTCAGAAGAGGAGCTGGGAAAGACAGCATTACCTGTCACGTCATCCTCGCTACTGGATATTTTTCATACAGTTCAAAATGCGTCTCTTTCTAAATTTAGGTAAGACATTGTTTATCAGGGAGATACTAATACTAATGGGGGTGGGGGGGGGGGGGGGGGGGGGGGGGGGGGGGGGGGGGTTTCCTATCTGAGTCCAAGGCTATAGTCCATGATGAAGAAGAGGGGACAGTCCTTTTATTTTATTTTTTTATTTTCAAGATTCGCCCATAAGGCAGGTGTTGTATAATAGCGCACGAAGTCCCCTTTAAAATACATTACACCACGTCCCACCCAATAAGAAGATTACCTAGTATACCCAACCCCTGATGAATTCCCAATATGAAAACAATTTCACGAGCCCACCAATATGTCTCCATCTGTTACGCTATCCAATTCCTAGATCAGCCAGTTTTGGCGCGAAAATGGGTTTGAAATTCCAGTAAAGGTAGTAAATAAACGTGGCATATCCTGACTGTTAAACAATGAATTATTCCTATAAATAATTTGCGGGATAGTGTTAAACTTGTGAATTTAATTGTTATTTCTTGTAATAAACTTGAGATTACTGAGTGCGAAGGCCAGTTAGTGTTCATTCGATCGAAAGATCAAAATCGTCGGGCTCCGAACACTCGCCGAAAACTATATTATTACTTACATAAGGAAAGACATATAACACGATAGCATAGTGGCTATCGCCTCCATAAGAGACAGTAGCCACAAAAATAAAGGAAAATAAATATTATATAGCAGGGTTGTCGCTAAGGAAAACGCCAGGTGGCTGATGACAAATTTGAGCCGGCTACTGCTGATTGAGCTATTTTTTATAGAAAGGATTTTCGGATTTACTCTGTTTCATCGATCGTAAAGTTTCGGAGTTAAAAACAAATAATGCTACAAAGTCGATCTTACCAATCATTTTACTAAACATCATGTCTTCCTACTTAGACATATTTGTTCAATGACGTTTTACATGTGAACAAGAACCGAACGTGTTCGTCCGTTCGACCGTCCGTGAGTCTCGTAGCTTAGTAACCGGGCATGTGATCGAAAGATAGAGAACTGGCCCCGATTGCACGAAAGGTGAATAGCGCTATCCACCGGATAAGTCTTATCCAACGGATAAAATTTATTGGATACCTGCATCAGTTTTATCCGTTGGATAAGACTTATCCTGTTGATAGCGCTATTCACACCTTTCGTGCAACCGGGGCCTGGACACTAGAATACTTTTTACACATGCATATACAAGCCGCACTCCCATTTTGGACGGCAAAGATTTTTGGTGGAAAGGTGCGGCTTTTCTGCAGAGATTTTACAGTAGTTTATTTTAATTTAAAGATCATCATCAGAAAATATGTCACTGCCATAGTCTGAATCACTAGCACTGTTATCATCATCTTCTTTATCGCGGATATCATCAGGGGACAAGTGAAACAGACTGAAGGCTTCCTGGTGCCCATTGACCCATGACTCGCTGCCGTTTTCACAGAAAAGCACAAAAATGCATTAGCAATATTCTGACGTAATATATATTCCAGCATTGATGGGTTCCTTCAGTGAAAACCAAAACTGATTTAGACAATCAACAAATTCTTTTGAAAAACTATAAAACGAGCTTGAAAATTGAAGTGGATTTTATTCCGAGCGCTTCTTGTCACTTTGCGTACTGTACTATCCAATCCTCGATCCAACTGTAACTATCATTGTCAACACGTATCTTGTTCCCAGTCTTTTGCAACCTCTTGCATGCCGGGTTACTAAGCTTCGTATTTAGTTTACAAGATGGCGGAAAATGACGGGTATTAAATAGCGCTTGTATCCAAGTGTTATACTTTTAGCAAAGCTGTTTGGGGGTATTTATTTTAACCATTTCATTTAGACAATAATAGTTTGACAAATAACAATTTATTGTAACTTCGGAACTGCGTGAAGCCCCGTATCAGAGGTGATTCAGATTGCCGGCCAAAATTCAGCCGGCGATTGCACTTTTTCAGCCGGCTAATTTCGCCGGCAGCCGGCACTTAGCGACAACCCTGTCAAATAGCAAAAATAGATAATCTAGGCGGGAGGTGATATATTACATTATTATATAATTATTTGAAGATTTACAAAATTAGTAAAAAAGAAGAAAAATCTAGCAACAGCTTGCCCACCACCATTCTTCGTTTGCAACCACGTGATATTTGGCTGTTCTTAAATTTCGAAATATTATTTCCTTTGCCAAATAAAATAAAATGCTTATGAGCTTGTAGAGCCATCAAAATAACAACTCTGGGCCAACTTATGGAGCACTAGAGCATTTCTTTACCGAGCTATGGGCGAACGAAGTTTCCTCCAACATGGCGGCCAAAATTTCAAAAATTTGCGAATGATGGTTTATGCAAATTTGCTTAGTTTGCCGCAGGTACACGTGACGTCATATTTCCTGCGTCAAAATGTAAATTAGCTACGTCAAAACTCTCCCTCAGTGTAAACAGGCCCTTATTGAGAAAGACCAAACCTATCAACATGCATTACAAGTTAGACCTTGCATGAGATGTGCACAACCTTGAAAATCTACAGGAAATTAAACGAATATCAATACCCTTTTAAATGAACGAGTATATTTCATTTCTTACAATTTACAAAGTGTATGTAGTGAATAAAATTAAGAGTTCTCAGTATCACGCTAAAGAAATACAGTAGTTTTAACTGTCACTTAGAGTCGTTTTGGTGATGGTTTAATTTGGTCAACCGTTGGCTCACTGACATTGGCACCGAACACTTCGTATCAACTGAACAACAGCATTACGCATTTCTTGTATTCTCCAGAAATAAATGACTGGGTTTAACAAACTGTTTAACATGAATAGTGTCTCACTTACAGTGAATGCAATGGACAGTTCTATTCCTTCTTTTCTTGTCACAATCAATGTATTTTGAGTAAACAAAGTAGGACAAAAACACAATACAAATGCACCAGTGATGTAATACATCGTGTTCGCCAATTTCTTGTATCTGGGCATGTTTATGATCGGCTGTGCTGATTGCTGTTGAGCTTGGATGTCTTCTGAGTGTCGACGAACGACTTGAGAAATGTTCAGCATCAAAAAGATATTTAGTAGAATGACAAAATATAAGAAAATTAGATCGGCCATCATCACTGCAGTAAGTTCTACCACTGAAACGATGAAACCCCACGACAAACTGATAATCCAAATTGTTATTACAACTATGTAAGACCGCTTAGTTGTGACAAGTTCTTGGTATCTTAAATGCATGCGAATAGCAAGAAATCGATCGATAGTGACGGCGGTGACTGCTACAAAGGATACTGTTGCTAGTGGCGTAAAAACTTTACTTGCTATATTAATACTGATTTTCCGTAAGGGAAAATTTCTCGTCCATTGCGCAAACATAAAAGAAAAATAGGCCGGCTGCACCACAACTGCAACACCAAAGTCAGAGATAGCTAAACTAAGAATAAGGATGTAGGAGGGGGTTCGTAAAGACGTCGTCTTCACAAAAGTCAAGATGGTCAAGAAGTTTAAAACCGAAGCCAAGAAGGAGCTCACAGCATTAATGACCATCATGGACACATAGAAGTTTCGAAAGTGAGCATCTGTTTCCAAACGGAGCATCGCGTCAAATCCTCTTGCTGTTTTCAGTCCCTGTGTTGTTGAATTGTTCGTGTTCATATTTGGCTGTGACGATTTCAGTGTTTCGATGGCTTTTCTCACTGAACCAAAGCAGCTGCAGTTTGTACTGAGCCGGTGAACTTGAATTACTGGAGTTCTGTATTAGATAGTGGTCGTTGCAGAATCTCTAGAAACGATTGTCAAATATGTGTAGCGGACTGGTAATTCAGGTGTTCCAATCTTTACTGTCTTTACTGTGAACATACACGCTTGTATTGTACAAGTAGTGTACTTGGTGACTTCTAGCGTGAATCAGACTCGATTCAGTTACGATTCTGCACGAACTTCGTGTCTTGATCTGTATTCTCTGCTAAAGGGCGGTTTGACTGATCGGAAGAGATCATTGGATGAAATGGTGACGTTTAGGTGCCGTGCCCATCTTATATAGCAGTATTGAATATGGATCGAAGACCAACTTACTTTTATAATCATTGGGTAATTAACTACATTATTAGAGAGCTGATAATTTGACAATGGTGATGATGTGTTATTGGGGGAATTAATTGAACAAGGAAATAAGATGGAAACGTGGAATATTCGAGAAGATTGGTTCGTTTGGAAAACCAAAGTGGACTTGAAACTTTTGGAAAAATTCAACCAAAACAGTGAAAATGGTGAAAGCGTGCATGTCGGATCCACATAACTTCATTAGTTTCAAAGACTTGTTCTTTTAAAGACCAACATTGTTTAATGTCAGTGTAGATTGTGTCTCAATAAAGCTATCGGGACTGTTGAATCAACGTGATCCGGTCGTCTATATGTACTGTGTATGGAAAAGCTTACATTTGAAGCTGCTTAAAATGGAATATATAATGAGCCAGCTTGTAATTTTCTCTTCGTTTCAGAGGTAATTGGTTTTCGAATTGGTCGTCGTATTTTGTCCAATGTGCAGCTGGTACATGCTATCATGGAAATTTGATAGAAACGTCGTGTAAATGTAGACAGAGAAAAAGTTGTAATCTTGCTTGCATGGTTCTCCAATTGTTTTAATTGTAGATTTTCCTCAAACCATACTTAAAAGAATGGAAAAGTCCGTTCACTAAACTTGCTGACATGGATATTGAGTAGGGTCGTCATGTGACATTGGCTTATTTGACTTTAATGAGATTCCTGACGCGCTAATTATAGATTGTTGTTCACACTCCCATAACTTGTGTTTTGTGCGGTCGTAGCTTCTAAGCAGTCTTTGTTCAGCGTCACTGATAGGTCTCTTGGCTCTCTCCTAAAATGTCATTATTTTGGATATCCTTACTTGGGGCTGATTTGATTTGATTTCGTATTTTTAGGTCTGGGGTAGGATCTTATTTTCCACTAGGACTAAGCCCTTTACTGATTTTAGCATTTCCGAAAACCCCTTATTTGAAGACCTTCGAAGTAACAATGTAAAGCCTTACGCTATGATCTAGAAGTACCCTGGAAATTATTGTGTAAAACCAAAAAAACTTATTGAGAATGAGCAAACCATTCAACTTGCACTACAAGACCTTGAGTTGAGCGTAACCTTGAAAATCTACAGGGAATTAAAATATATTTTATTTCTTACAATTTACAATGCATATGTAGTAAATAAGAGTTCTCTCAAGCTAAATACACTGTAAAACCGGATTGGTTAAAATTACCAAAAAAAAATGGTTACACAATGCATCTGAGGTAACCATTTCTTATTTGGTAGTTTTAACCATTTATTTCTTGGTAGTTTTGACCAATTACCAATAGGTAGAATTCACATTTAGAGAATGGTTATATCAACCAGGTGAATTGGTAGTTTTAACCATTTATTTCTTGGTAGTTTTGACCAATTACCAATAGGTAGAATTCACATTTAGAGAATGGTTATATCAACCAGGTGAATTGGTAGTTTTAACCATTTATTTCTTGGTAGTTTTGACCAATTACCAATAGGTAGAATTCACATTTAGAGAATGGTTATATCAACCAGGTGAATTGGTAGTTTTAACCATTTATTTCTTGGTAGTTTTGACCAATTACCAATAGGTAGAATTCACATTTAGAGAATGGTTATATCAACCAGGTGAATTGGTAGTTTTAACCATTTATTTCTTGGTAGTTTTGACCAATTACCAATAGGTAGAATTCACATTTAGAGAATGGTTATATCAACCAGGTGAATTGGTAGTTTTAACCATTTATTTCTTGGTAGTTTTGACCAATTACCAATAGGTAGAATTCACATTTAGAAAATGGTTATATCAACCAGGTGAATTGGTAGTTTTAACCATTTATTTCTTGGTAGTTTTGACCAATTACCAATAGGTAGAATTCACATTTAGAGAATGGTTATATCAACCAGGTGAATTGGTAGTTTTAACCATTTATTTCTTGGTAGTTTTGACCAATTACCAATAGGTAGAATTCACATTTAGAGAATGGTTATATCAACCAGGTGAATTGGTAGTTTTAACCATTTATTTCTTGGTAGTTTTGACCAATTACCAATAGGTAGAATTCACATTTAGAGAATGGTAATATCAACCAGGTGAATTGGTAGTTTTAACCATTTATTTCTTGGTAGTTTTGACCAATTACCAATAGGTAGAATTCACATTTAGAGAATGGTTATATCAACCAGGTGAATTGGTAGTTTTAACCATTTATTTCTTGGTAGTTTTGACCAATTACCAATAGGTAGAATTCACATTTAGAGAATGGTTATATCAACCAGGTGAATTGGTAGTTTTAACCATTTATTTCTTGGTAGTTTTGACCAATTACCAATAGGTAGAATTCACATTTAGAGAATGGTTATATCAACCAGGTGAATTGGTAGTTTTAACCATTTATTTCTTGGTAGTTTTGACCAATTACCAATAGGTAGAATTCACATTTAGAAAATGGTTATATCAACCAGGTGAATTGGTAGTTTTAACCATTTATTTCTTGGTAGTTTTGACCAATTACCAATAGGTAGAATTCACATTTAGAGAATGGTTATATCAACCAGGTGAATTGGTAGTTTTAACCATTTATTTCTTGGTAGTTTTGATCAATTACCAATAGGTAGAATTCACATTTAGAGAATGGTTATATCAACCAGGTGAATTGGTAGTTTTAACCATTTATTTCTTGGTAGTTTTGACCAATTACCAATAGGTAGAATTCACATTTAGAGAATGGTTATATCAACCAGGTGAATTGGTAGTTTTAACCAAATCTGATGAGTCATTTCAACCTATTTAAAATTGTACCTATGATGCATCTGAGGTAATCAATTTATAATAGGTTAATCACGTTATTTCAACCATTTATTTTAGGTTAGAAATAATTGGTTGAAATAAACAGTTTCTGCAAATGGTCATTTTAACCAAATTAACTCACAAATTTACTGTAATTAATTATTTGGAAACAATTATTACATCATATCATTTTCTCTAGCTATAGTAACTTTAAAAAAACATTAATAAACACAATGTATTTTCTGCTGAAATATTTATTTGAAAATGGGTAGAATTTATAACCATTTTACCATTTTCCCAAATGGTCATTTTAACAAAATTACAAAGGTAAAAGTCACAAAACAAAATATTTTTTTTTGCTGAAATATTCATTTGAAAATGAGTTTTACTCAGTGATACTATATACTGCTACAAGCTTCATGTACATGTACAGAATGCATAGGCGGCTACACTAAAGACCATTGATTGATTGATCGATTGGTACACTGTGACTTGAACTGGGATAACTGCTCTCTGCCATCAACTGGAAACAATGTAATAACAGCTGCATGAAGACTTACACAAATAGCTTTCTGCAGAGCCAGTGGAATAACATGTTACTAAATTTTCCAAATTCAACATTAGTTCAAAGCAATCAACCCACATATAAACAATTCCAATTAATCAGATGTGAGCACCAAGCAAGGCTGTCCATAAGAACAGCCTCAGCCAGGCATATACCAGAAGGCAAGGATCACTTGCCTTGATATAACGACGGCTCCTGATTTACAAGAATGTCTTATTGCGAGTGATAAGAAAATGGCCAAATCAGAATTACAAACTTACTGTAGTAAGAATAGCGTTCACCATGTTATTACACTGACTTCACATAAATATATGAATAAAAACCTATTATTTGAATAAATAAATAAATAACAATTTATTGGGTAATAATTACGAGAATTACAAAGTAATTTGCATCTAGGTCCATAATATAATATATCAGTATAACATAAACTATAATTAGGTAATGATAATATAAAAATTGAAAATGAATGAAATAATAAATAAGTAGCAATAATTATTATTAAGCCAGTGGAATTACATGTTGCTAATACAACTTGCAGATAAACACTCAGTATATTTTCAATTGACACACACACAAAAACAATCTCAAAGAACAGATGTGAGCACCAAGCAA
Organism: Actinostola sp. cb2023; assembly: GCA_033675265.1. Lineage (NCBI taxonomy): Eukaryota > Metazoa > Cnidaria > Anthozoa > Actiniaria > Actinostolidae > Actinostola > Actinostola sp. cb2023. Next base: position 244,039 of record JAUJYZ010000571.1, on the reverse strand, counting down.
GGCTGTCCATAAGACAACCTCAGCCAGGCATATACCAGAAGGCAAGGGTCACTTGCCTTGATATAACGACGGCTCCTGATTTACAAGAATGTCATATATTGCGAGTGAAAACAAATTAATGGCCAAATCACTGATCAGATTCATATTGGGCTATCGCATTTTATATCCGCACCCCCCCTGTTGAGGGCATGTGCTTTACCATACCCCCCTCCCCTGGATTTCCAACACCAAAACAGGCCCCCCTCCCCTGGATTTCCAACACCAAAAACAGGCCCCCCTCCCCTGGATTTCCAACACCAAAACAGGCCCCCCTCCCCTGGATTTCCAACACCAAACCAGGCCCCCCTCCCCTGGTTTTCCAACACCAAACCAGGCCCCCCTCCCCTGGATCTCCAACTTCGAAAATAACCCCCCTCCCTTGGATTTCCAACTTCGAAAATAACCCCCCTCCCTTGGAAATCCAACTTCGATAATAACCCCCTCCCTTGGATTTCCAACTTCGAAAGTAACCCCCCTCCCTTGGATTTCCAGCTTCAAAACTGACCCCCCTCCCTTGGAATTTCCACATGCCCTCAACAGGGGGGGTGCGGATATAAAATGCGGTAGCCCATTGTAAGAATAACTTCCATGTTTTTACACTGGCTTCATTCGCAGGAATATAATGTATAATCAGTACATGTATTAGCATCCATCAAGTTTTGTTACAGAGGCTAATAAAGGTAATATAAAGGTAAAGAATGAATCAAGGTTTCGTTTATAAGCTATATATAGCTTAGTTAACTTATCACGAGGAATATAAGGGCTTAGTAGACTGCAAAACAGCTCCTAATTCTTCGCTAAACACTGTGGACAACAGTTGAAGTTCGTTCGAATCGTTGGGGCCACAAGAGAATACATATGATTCGTTTTCTCGCGGCCCCAACGACTCGTTCAAACTTCAACTCTTCAGTCTCGAAGTTTTGCAGTCACACGAGTAGTCAACTGATCTTACCTCGCTAACGAAGTGTAATTCCTTGTTCCTCGCTTCAGGTTTTGGCCGTAATCATATCCTAACACATACATGAACTGTTCCACAACAATTCCAGGACATTTCATAGTAGAAATGGTCGATTATTTCACTAAATAAAGTCACTTATTGTCTTGCAACCGTTCAACGTGAAACAGAATGGCAGTATGAATCTTTGCCCGCCTAAAATTCAAATTAGACATTGCTAGCCAATCACAGTGAAGCTCTACACGACAGCTTTCCAAATAAGGTAAATCCTTTAATCCTTTAATCCTTTTAAAATCAATAAGATTCATTTGGTCGAGTAACACGAGTTTTAAAAATGACAGTATTATTGTTCGCAAGTTCAATTCTGGATATTTTACCATTCTAAGAAAATATTATTTGATTACCATTATATTTTACAGATATGTTTAGGTAAAGCTGTGGACAATCGTAAACTATAACTGATTCAACAAGACACTTATGGAATGTTTGTTATTTACATGTATATTATACAAAGGTATTCTCAATCTAATGTGAAGCTCATGCAAGGGAGCACGTTAAAATGTTGCATGTTTGTCGTGGTTTTCGTCGAAAATATCGAACGTTTAAAAAAAAAAGTCTATTCAGGGTTGACTCCGGAAATTCCAAATAAATACCATTAGTGTATGCACCATTCATATTGGTACTTTTTAATGTAACACATCGATTCTTGGTTGAAATATAACCACTTCACTATTGGTCATAGTAACCAATAAGAATGGGTATGTTAAAAGTACCATCGATTTCTGAATAATTGGGTTTGAAATATTTGGACCATTTGATATTAGTACTTTCAACCAATTTATCTTGGCTGAAACATCTACCATTTCATCATTGGTTATAGTAACCAATTAAAATGGGTATGCTTAATATACCATTTAATAATTGGTTATATTTGGACCATTTGTTATTGGTACTTTCAACCAATTTATCTTGGTTGAAACATCTACCATTTCATCATTGGTTATAGTAACCAATTAAAATGGGTATGCTTAATATACCATTTAATAATTGGTTATATTTGGAACATTTGTTATTGGTACTTTCAACCAATTTATCTTGGTTGAAACATCTACCATTTCATCATTGGTTTATAGTAACCAATTAAAATGGGTATGCTTAATATACCATTTAATAATTGGTTATATTTGGACCATTTGTTATTGGTACTTTCAACCAATTTATCTTGGTTGAAACATCTACCATTTCATCATTGGTTATAGTAACCAATTAAAATGGGTATGCTTAATATACCATTTAATAATTGGTTATATTTGGACCATTTGTTATTGGTACTTTCAACCAATTTATCTTGGTTGAAAAATCTACCATTTCATCATTGGTTATAGTAACCAATTAAAATGGGTATGCTTAATATACCATTTAATAATTGGTTATATTTGGACCATTTGTTATTGGTACTTTCAACCAATTTATCTTGGTTGAAACATCTACCATTTAATCATTGGTTATAGTAACCAATTAAAATGGGTATGCTTAATATACCATTTAATAATTGGTTATTTGGACCATTTGTTATTGGTACTTTTTACCAGATTCAAAATGGTTACAATCTAACCCATTTATTATTGGTACATTTAACCAATTGCATTGGGTTATAACCATTTAAATTGGTTGATTTAACCAATCCGGTTTTACAGTGTAGAAATTAAAATTGAAATACAGAAGTTTCAAGTTTCACTTAGATTCTTTTTGGTGATGGTTTAATTTGGTCAACAGTTGGCTCACTGACATTGGCACCGAACACTCCGTATCAACTGAACAACAGCATTGCGCATTTCTTGTATTCTCCAGAAATAAATGACTGGGTTTAACAAACTGTTTAACATGAGAAGTGTCTGAGTGAATGTGGCTGCAATGGACAGTTCTAGTCCCATGTTTCCTTTCGCAATGATTGCAGTGGTGGTAAACAAAGCAGGACAATAACACAACACAAATGCACCAATGATGTAATACATCGTGTTGACCGATTTCTTGTATCTCGGCAATTCTGATTGCTGTTGAGCTTGTATGTCTGCTGAGTGTCGACGAACGATTTGAGAAATGTTTATCATCAAAAAGATATTTTAGTAGAACGCCTAAAAATGAGAAACTGAGAATGGCCATGTCTAGCGCGGTATGTTCTACAATTGAAACGATCAAACCCCACGACAAACTAATAATCCAAATTGTTATTACAACTATACAAGACCGCTTAGTTGTGATAAGTTCTTGGTACCTTAAATGCAGGTGGATGGCAAGGAATCGATCCATAGTGACGGCGGTGACTGTTAAAAAGGATACTGTTACCAATGTCGGCACAACTTTACTTATCATGTTACTACTGATTGTCCTTATAGGGAAATTTATAGTCCATTGCGCAAACATACCCAAAATATAGGCCGGCTGCACCACAACAGCAACACCAAAGTCAGAGATGGCTAAACTAAGAATAAGGATGTAGGAGGGGCTTCGTAAAGACGTCGTCTTCACAAAAGTGAAAATGGTCAAGAAGTTTAAAACCGAAGCCAAGCTTACAGCATTGATGACCATCATGGACACAAAAAAGTTACGAAAGTGAGCATCTGTTTCCAAACGGAGCATCGCGTCAAATCCTCTTGCTGTTTTCAGTCCCTCTGTACATGTTGTTGAATTGTTCGTGTTCATGTTTGGCTGGGACGATTTCAGTGTTTCGATGGCTTTTCTCACTGAACCAAAGCAGCTGCAGTTTGTACTGAGCCGGTGAACATGAATCACTGGAGTTCTGTATTAGATAATGGTCGCTGCAGAATCTCTAGAAACGATTGTCAAATATGTGTAGACTGGTAATTCATGCAGGTGTTCCAATCTTTACTGAACTTGTACCCCTTGGAACTTGTGAACATACACGTTGTATTGTACAAGTAGTGTACTTGGCGACTTCTAGCGTGAATCAGACTCGATTCAGTTACGATTCAGCGCGAACTTCGTGTCTTGATCTCTATTCTCTGCTAAAGGGCGGTTTGACTAATCGGAATAAATCATTGGACGAAATGGTGACGCTTAGGAGCCGTGTCTATCTTAGATAGCAGTATTGAATATGGATCGAAGCCCAACTTACTTTTATAATCTTTGGGTAATTAACTACATTATTAGAGAGCTGATAATTTGATAATGGTGATGATGTGTTATTGGGGGAATTAATTGAACAAGGAAATAAGATGGAAACGTGGAATATTCGAGAAGATTGGTTCGTTTGGAAAACCAAAGTGGACTTGAAACTTTTGGAAAAATTCAACCAAAACAGTGAAATGGTGAAAGCGTGCATGTCGGATCCACATAACTTCATTAGTTTCAAAAACGTTCTTTTAAAGATCAACATTGTTTAATGTCAGTGTAGATTGTGTCTCAATAAAGCTATCGGGACTGTTGAATCAACGTGATCCGGTCGTCTATATGTGCTGTGTGGAAAAACTTGCATTTGAAGCTGCTTGAAATGGAATATATAATGAGCTAGCTGGTAATGTTCTCTTCGTTTCAGAGGTAATTGGTTTATCGAATTGGTCGTCGTATTTTGTCCAATGTGCAGCTGGTTCATGCTATCATGGAAATTTGATAGAAACGTCGTGTAAATGTAGACAGAGAAGAAGTTGTAATCTTGCTTGCATTGTTCTCAAATTGTTTTAATTGTAGTTTTTTTCGTCAAATCATACTTAAAAGAATGGAAAAGTCCGTTCACTAAACTTGCTGACATGGATATTGAGTAAGGTCGTCATGTGACATTGGCTTATTTGACTTTAATGAGATTCCTGACGCGCTAATTATAGATTGTTGTTCACAATCCCAAAACTTGTGTTTTATGCGGTCGTAGCTTCGAAGCAGTCTTTGTTCAGCGTCATTGACAGGTCTCTTGGCTCTCTGCTAAAATGTCATTATTTTGGATATCCTTACTTGGGGCTGATTTGATTTCGTATTTTTAGGTCTGGGGTAGGATCTTATTTTCCAAGTATCTAGGACTAAGCCCTTTACTGATTTTAGCATTTCCGAAAACCCCTTATTTGAAGACCTTCGAAGTAACAATGTAAAGCCTTACGCTATGATCTAGAAGTACCCTGGAAATTGTTGTGTAAAACCAAAAAAAAATATTGAGAATGACCAAACCATTCAACTTGCACTACAAGACCTTGAGATGAGCGTAACCTTGAAAATCCACAGGAAATTAAAATATGTTTTATTTCTTACAATTTACAATGCATATGCAGTAAATAAGAGTTCTCAAGCTAAATATAAATTAAAATTGAAATACAGAAGTTTCAAGTTTCACTTAGATTCTTTTTGGTGATGGTTTAATTTGGTCAACAGTTGGCTCACTGACATTGGCACCGAACACTTCGCATCAACTGAACAACAGCATTGCGCATTTCTTGTATTCTCCAGAAATAAATGACTGGGTTTAATAAACTGTTTAACATGAGAAGTGTCTGAGTGAATGTGGCTGCAATGGACAGTTCTAGTCCCATGTTTCCTTTCGCAATGATTGCAGTGGTGGTAAACAAAGCAGGACAATAACACAACACAAATGCACCAATGATGTAATACATCGTGTTGACCGATTTCTTGTATCTCGGCAATTCTGATTGCTGTTGAGCTTGTATGTCTGCTGAGTGTCGACGAACGATTTGAGAAATGTTTATCATCAAAAAGATATTTAGTAGAACGCCTAAAAATGAGAAACTGAGAATGGCCATGTCTAGCGCGGTATGTTCTACAATTGAAACGATCAAACCCCACGACAAACTAATAATCCAAATTGTTATTACAACTATACAAGACCGCTTAGTTGTGATAAGTTCTTGGTACCTTAAATGCAGGTGGATGGCAAGGAATCGATCCATAGTGACGGCGGTGACTGTTAAAAAGGATACTGTTACCAATGTCGGCACAACTTTACTTATTATGTTACTACTGATTGTCCTTATAGGGAAATTTATAGTCCATTGCGCAAACATACCCAAAATATAGGCCGGCTGCACCACAACAGCAACACCAAAGTCAGAGATGGCTAAACTAAGAATAAGGATGTAGGAGGGGCTTCGTAAAGACGTCCGTCTTCACAAAAGTGAAAATGGTCAAGAAGTTTAAAACCGAAGCCAAGCTTACAGCATTGATGACCATCATGGACACAAAAAAGTTACGAAAGTGAGCATCTGTTTCCAAACGGAGCATCGCGTCAAATCCTCTTGCTGTTTTCAGTCCCTCTGTACATGTTGTTGAATTGTTCGTGTTCATGTTTGGCTGGGACGATTTCAGTGTTTCGATGGCTTTTCTCACTGAACCAAAGCAGCTGCAGTTTGTACTGAGCCGGTGAACATGAATCACTGGAGTTCTGTATTAGATAATGGTCGCTGCAGAATCTCTAGAAACGATTGTCAAATATGTGTAGACTGGTAATTCATGCAGGTGTTCCAATCTTTACTGAACTTGTACCCCTTGGAACTTGTGAACATACACGTTGTATTGTACAAGTAGTGTACTTGGCGACTTCTAGCGTGAATCAGACTCGATTCAGTTACGATTCAGCGCGAACTTCGTGTCTTGATCTCTATTCTCTGCTAAAGGGCGGTTTGACTAATCGGAATAAATCATTGGACGAAATGGTGACGCTTAGGAGCCGTGTCTATCTTAGATAGCAGTATTGAATATGGATCGAAGCCCAACTTACTTTTATAATCTTTGGGTAATTAACTACATTATTAGAGAGCTGATAATTTGATAATGGTGATGATGTGTTATTGGGGGAATTAATTGAACAAGGAAATAAGATGGAAACGTGGAATATTCGAGAAGATTGGTTCGTTTGGAAAACCAAAGTGGACTTGAAACTTTTGGAAAAATTCAACCAAAACAGTGAAATGGTGAAAGCGTGCATGTCGGATCCACATAACTTCATTAGTTTCAAAAACGTTCTTTTAAAGATCAACATTGTTTAATGTCAGTGTAGATTGTGTCTCAATAAAGCTATCGGGACTGTTGAATCAACGTGATCCGGTCGTCTATATGTGCTGTGTGGAAAAACTTGCATTTGAAGCTGCTTGAAATGGAATATATAATGAGCTAGCTGGTAATGTTCTCTTCGTTTCAGAGGTAATTGGTTTATCGAATTGGTCGTCGTATTTTGTCCAATGTGCAGCTGGTTCATGCTATCATGGAAATTTGATAGAAACGTCGTGTAAATGTAGACAGAGAAGAAGTTGTAATCTTGCTTGCATTGTTCTCAAATTGTTTTAATTGTATGTAGTTTTTCGTCAAATCATACTTAAAAGAATGGAAAAGTCCGTTCACTAAACTTGCTGACATGGATATTGAGTAAGGTCGTCATGTGACATTGGCTTATTTGACTTTAATGAGATTCCTGACGCGCTAATTATAGATTGTTGTTCACAATCCCAAAACTTGTGTTTTATGCGGTCGTAGCTTCGAAGCAGTCTTTGTTCAGCGTCATTGACAGGTCTCTTGGCTCTCTGCTAAAATGTCATTATTTTGGATATCCTTACTTGGGGCTGATTTGATTTCGTATTTTTAGGTCTGGGGTAGGATCTTATTTTCCAAGTATCTAGGACTAAGCCCTTTACTGATTTTAGCATTTCCGAAAACCCCTTATTTGAAGACCTTCGAAGTAACAATGTAAAGCCTTACGCTATGATCTAGAAGTACCCTGGAAATTGTTGTGTAAAACCAAAAAAAAATATTGAGAATGACCAAACCATTCAACTTGCACTACAAGACCTTGAGATGAGCGTAACCTTGAAAATCCACAGGAAATTAAAATATGTTTTATTTCTTACAATTTACAATGCATATGCAGTAAATAAGAGTTCTCAAGCTAAATATAAATTAAAATTGAAATACAGAAGTTTCAAGTTTCACTTAGATTCTTTTTGGTGATGGTTTAATTTGGTCAACAGTTGGCTCACTGACATTGGCACCGAACACTTCGCATCAACTGAACAACAGCATTGCGCATTTCTTGTATTCTCCAGAAATAAATGACTGGGTTTAATAAACTGTTTAACATGAGAAGTGTCTGAGTGAATGTGGCTGCAATGGACAGTTCTAGTCCCATGTTTCCTTTCGCAATGATTGCAGTGGTGGTAAACAAAGCAGGACAATAACACAACACAAATGCACCAATGATGTAATACATCGTGTTGACCGATTTCTTGTATCTCGGCAATTCTGATTGCTGTTGAGCTTGTATGTCTGCTGAGTGTCGACGAACGATTTGAGAAATGTTTATCATCAAAAAGATATTTAGTAGAACGCCTAAAAATGAGAAACTGAGAATGGCCATGTCTAGCGCGGTATGTTCTACAATTGAAACGATCAAACCCCACGACAAACTAATAATCCAAATTGTTATTACAACTATACAAGACCGCTTAGCTGTGATAAGTTCTTGGTACCTTAAATGCAGGTGGATGGAAAGGAATCGATCCATAGTGACGGCGGTGACTGTTAAAAAGGATACTGTTACCAATGTCGGCACAACTTTACTTATTATGTTACTACTGATTGTCCTTATAGGGAAATTTATAGTCCATTGCGCAAACATACCCAAAATATAGGCCGGCTGCACCACAACAGCAACACCAAAGTCAGAGATGGCTAAACTAAGAATAAGGATGTAGGAGGGGGTTCGTAAAGACGTCGTCTTCACAAAAGTCAAGATGGTCAAGAAGTTTAAAACCGAAGCCAGGAAGGAGCTCACAGAATTAATGACCATCATGGACACATAGAAGTTTCGAAAGTGAGCATCTGTTTGCAAACGGAGCATCAAGTCAAATCCTCTTGCTGTTTTCAGTCCATGTGTTGTTGAATTGTTCGTGTTCATGTTTGGCTGTGACGATTTCAGTGTTTCGATCGCTCTCTTACTGAACCAAAGCAGCTGTAGCTTGTACTGAGCCGGTGAACTTGAATTACTGGAGTTCTGTATTAGATAGTGGTCGCTGCAGAATCTCTAGAAACGATTGTCAAATATGTGTAGCGGACTGGTAATTCAGGTGTTCCAATCTTTACTGTCTTTACTGTGAACATACACGCTTGTATTGTACAAGTAGTGTACTTGGTGACTTCTAGCGTGAATCAGACTCGATTCAGTTACGATTCTGCACGAACTTCGTGTCTTGATCTGTATTCTCTGCTAAAGGGCGGTTTGACTGATCGGAAGAGATCATTGGATGAAATGGTGACGTTTAGGTGCCGTGCCCATCTTATATAGCAGTATTGAATATGGATCGAAGACCAGCTTACTTTTATAATCATTGGGTAATTAACTACATTATTAGAGAGCTGATAATTTGATAATGGTGATGATGTGTTATTGGGGGAATTAATTGAACAAGGAAATAAGATGGAAACGTGGAATATTCGAGAAGATTGGTTCGTTTGGAAAACCAAAGTGGACTTGAAACTTTTGGAAAAATTCAACCAAATCAGTGAAAATGGTGAAAGCGTGCATGTCGGATCCACATAACTTCATTAGTTTCAAAAACGTGTTCTTTTAAAGATCAACATTGTTTAATGTCAGTGTAGATTGTGTCTCAATAAAGCTATCGGGACTGTTGAATCAACGTGATCCAGTCGTCTATATGTGCTGTGTGGAAAAGCTTGCATTTGAAGCTGCTTGAAATGGAATATATAATGAGCTAGCTGGTAATGTTCTCTTCGTTTCAGAGGTAATTGGTTTTCGAATTGGTCGTCGTATTTTGTCCAATGTGCAGCTGGTACATGCTATCATGGAAATTTGATAGAAACGTCGTGTAAATGTAGACAGAGAAGAAGTTGTAATCTTGCTTGCATGGTTCTCAAATTGTTTTAATTGTAGTTTTTCTTCAAACCATACTTAAAAGAATGGAAAAGTCCGTTCACTAAACTTGCTGACATGGATATTGAGTAGGGTCGTCATGTGACATTGGCTTATTTGACTTTAATGAGATTCCTGACGCGCTTATAGATTGTTGTTCACAATCCCATAGCTTGTGTTTTGTGCGGTCGTAGCTTCTAAGCAGTCTTTGTTCAGCGTCATTGACAGGTCTCTTGGCTCTCTGCTAAAATGTCAGTATTTTGGATATCCTTACTTGGGGCTGATTTGATTTGATTTCGTATTTTTAGGTCTGGGGTAGGATCTTATTTTCCAAGTATCCAGGACTAAGCCCTTTACTCAGGGGCTTTGCTTGTTGCTTTCGGCCCGGACAACGATATTTGGAATAGGTGTATACACTCAATTGCAGAAACGTTGTAGTATACATTTATACAAATATACAAATATCCGTCTAATGAGATGCTAAATGTTAGACATGCTAAAATACAACTGTTTAAGCACAAAATAGTGTTGAAAAATATTGTGTTGTCCTTGTTGGATGCGATACTAATCTAAATTTGATGATTCTGATATATTAGAAGAATATAAGCGATGTTTCGCACTTTGTATCTCATTAGATATCTTGTATCTCATTAGATATTTGTATAAATGTATACTACAACCTTTCTGCAATCGAGTGTATTTTATATTGAAGAAATATAAAACGGAAAACCGTTTTCTATTTGTTTTATAAAATAACTACAAGGATTTCTTTCGTAAAAGTCCTTTATTTATCCGAGATTTTACTGATCAAAATTTCAATTCTCCTGAAAAGCGTCAGAAATCGCCCATCATCCAATCAAATCTCACGAAAGAAATCAAAATGGCAAAGCGACTCGACAACTTTTACCTGTGCCGTTTACTGTTTTGACACGAAAAACGATTTGAAGAATGCTATTTTCTGTCAGAAAATTACAGAAGAATGCTTGTTACACTTTGTTTTTGTATCCTGTGAACACGAAACACGAAGAAAAGTGAGAAAAGCTGAGCCGAATCACGATCAATGACAAAGAGTCGTCAAACTTTCTGAAATATTTGACAACTTGATGAATGGAGCACGAAGTCAGGTAGCCAAATCTACAGTTGTTGTCGTATTTTTGAATCTTTTCATCCGCTTTTCTCGACAAGAATGTATAAATGATGGACGTTTCTGAGACACATGAATATATTTTTTCTCTTTGACATATTTTACTAGAGATATGAATGTTCTGGCGAACCCGCCGTGTAGCTACAAGAATCGCTCTGTTTTCACTGTTTTGTGAGTATAAATACGCAGAATACGGCTATCTTTTCTTGATATTTTCAGTCGTACACTTGAGAAAATATGTGTAGCTATATAACTTACAAAATGGTTAGTATGTGATTGAGAAAACTGAGCCGTTATATTTAGTTTTCTTCGTTATTGTGGACAAAAATAATTGGACGATTCCGCGTCGAGTTTCTTGCCGGCCGTGCATGTTGAACTTGAAGCTCAATTCTTGGAAAATTACTTACTTTTCGGTTAAAAATCATCAAAATCACATCTACCTAGAAAAACTGTAATTTTATGGCTTTTGTTTAGTAAATAAAACATGCTGCGCTTGACAACAGAAAAAAATACATTTGTGGTCAGTTATTTTTACAATCAAATCCACTGCATCGCTTCAAGGTTGTTGTTCAAGGTCATGAGCCATGTTTATGTGCTCTTATATCACATAGCTTTTTAACCAATCAGAGCGCGCGTTATATATGTATGTTATTTTATAATATTTATTATAGTGTCCCCAATTAGTTGTATAAACTAAATACACTGAAATAAAGTCATTATTATTTATTATTATTACTTTAAATAATGGAAAATTAAAGTCCGTTCACTGAGCGTTGAGTAGGGTCGTCATGTGACATTGGCTTATTTGACTTTAATGATATTCCTGACTCCAAAAACCTCATATTCCTGCTTTCTGTTGACTTTAAACGAGTATGTCGCACAGTTATAGGGTATGGATTTCAAAGGACATGGGGCATAGCAATAACCTTCTATTCCTGCTTTCTGTTGACTTTAAACGAGTATGTCGCACAGTTATAGGGTATGGATTTCAAAGGACATGGGGCATAGCAATAACCTTCTATTCCTGCTTTCTGTTGACTTTAAACGAGTATGTCGCACAGTTATAGGGTATGGATTTCAAAGGACATGGGGCATAGCAATAACCTTCTATTCCTGCTTTCTGTTGACTTTAAACGAGTATGTCGCACAGTTATAGGGTATGGATTTCAAAGGACATGGGGCATAGCAATAACCTTCTATTCCTGCTTTCTGTTGACTTTAAACGAGTATGTCGCACAGTTATAGGGTATGGATTTCAAAGGACATGGGGCATAGCAATAACCTTCTATTCCTGCTTTCTGTTGACTTTAAACGAGTATGTCGCACAGTTATAGGGTATGGATATCAAAGGACATGGGGCATAGCAATAACCTTCTATTCCTGCTTTCTGTTGACTTTAAACGAGTATGTCGCACAGTTATAGGGTATGGATTTCAAAGGACATGGGGCATAGCAATAACCTTCTATTCCTGCTTTCTGTTGACTTTAAACGAGTATGTCGCACAGTTATAGGGTATGGATATCAAAGGACATGGGGCATAGCAATAACCTTCTATTCCTGCTTTCTGTTGACTTTAAACGAGTATGTCGCACAGTTATAGGGTATGGATTTCAAAGGACATGGGGCATAGCAATAACCTTCTATTCCTGCTTTCTGTTGACTTTAAACGAGTATGTCGCACAGTTATAGGGTATGGATTTCAAAGGACATGGGGCATAGCAATAACCTTCTATTCCTGCTTTCTGTTGACTTTAAACGAGTATGTCGCACAGTTATAGGGTATGGATTTCAAAGGACATGGGGCATAGCAATAACCTTCTATTCCTGCTTTCTGTTGACTTTAAACGAGTATGTCGCACAGTTATAGGGTATGGATTTCAAAGGACATGGGGCATAGCAATAACCTTCTATTCCTGCTTTCTGTTGACTTTAAACGAGTATGTCGCACAGCTGTCCTGACTGTTAAATCAACGTGATCCAGTCGTCTATATTTGCTGTGTATGGAAACGCTTACATTTGAAGCTGCTTGAAATGGAATATATAATGAGCTAGCTTGTAATTTTCTCTTCGTTTCAGAGGTAATTTTCGATGGAATGCGCTTTTAAGAAATAAAGCCGGTTTATTATTATTACTATTATTATTATTTTAGATTTTGGCATTTCGATGACATCAATTGCCCACAAATCATATTTTCCCGTTGCTCTCTATTCTTACTTTGTGGATGATATGATTTGCGGAATTTGCATTTTTATATCTGGAATAGGATCAGAATTTGCAAGTATCCAGTAGACACCCTTATTCTAAAAGTTCCGAAAACCACTTAATTGGAAGCCTTATCAGTAACGATATCAAACCTCATGCTCTTGTCTAGAAGCTCCCTGGAAATTACTGTGTAAAACCATAGAAACTTATTGTGAATCATCAAACCATTCAACTTGCACTACAAGACCTTGAGATGAGCGTAACCTTGAAAATCCACAGGGAATTAAAATATATTTTATTTCTTACAATTTACATTGCATATGTAGTAAATAAGAGTTATCTCAAGCTAAATAGAAATTAAAGTGTTACTTAGAGTCTTTTTGGGTGTTTCTTGGTGTTGCAGTCTGCATTGTATTCTTGGTTAGGTTTCTTTGTATGCAGGGTATTGTTTTGGTTCAAGTTCATTCTTCTCGTCCTTTGTGTTCATTGTCTAACGTCATCTGTTGTTCTGCAACACCAAGAAACCTCCGTCTTTTTGGTGATGGTTTAATTTGGTCAACCGTTGGTTCACTGACATTGGCATCGAACACTTCGCATCAACTGCACAACAGCATTGCGCATTTCTTGTATTCTCCAGAAATAAATGACTGGGTTTAACAAACTGTTTAACATGACTAGTGTCCTCGCTAAGGTGACTGCAATGCACAGTTCTAGTCCTTTTTTTCCTTTCAGAATTAATGAAGTGCTTCCAGTAAGCAAACCAGGCCAATAACACAATACAAATACACAAGTGATGTAATACATCGTGTTGACCGATTTCTTGTATCTCGGCATGTTTATGGCCGGCTGTACTGATTGCTCTTGAGCTTGGATCTGTGCTAAGTGTCGACGAACTACTTGAGAAATTTTCAGCATCAATAATATATTTAGTAGAAGAACAAAAAATGCGAAAATGAGATCGATCATTACAAGCGAGGAATATTCTACCTTTAAAATGGTCAAACCCCACGACAAACTGATAATCCAAATTGTTATTACAACTATGTAAGACCGCTTAGTTGTGACAAGTTCTTTGTATCTTAAATGCATGCGAATAGCAAGAAATCGATCGATAGTGACGGCGGTGACTGTTAAAAAGGATGTTATTACCAATATCTGGAAAACGTTATTTACTATGGTAACAGTAATTGTCCTCAAGAGAGCATTTTTCGTCCACTGCGCAAACATAAGAGAAAAATAGGCCGGCTGCACCACAACTGCAACACCAAAGTCAGAGATGGCTAAACTAAGAATAAGGATGTAGGAGGGGGTTCTTAAAGACTTCGTCTTCACAAAAGTGAAGATGGTCAAGAAGTTTAAAACCGAAGCCAAGAAGGAGCTCACAGCATTGATGATCATCATGGACACCAGAAAGTTTCGAAAGTGGACATCTTTTTCCAAAAGAAACGCCACGGAAAATCCTCTTGCCGTTTTCAGTCCCTGTGTTGTTGAATTGTTCGTGTTCATGTTTGGCTGAGACGATTTCAGTTCTTCGATAGCTTCTCTCACTGAATTAGAACCAAAGCAGCTGCAGTTTGTACTGAGCCGGTGAACATGAATTACTGGAGTTCTGTATTAGATAGTGGTCGCTGCAGAATCTCTAGAAACGATTGTCAAATATGTGTAGCGGACTGGTAATTCAGGTGTTCCAATCTTAACTGAACTGATACCCCTTGAAACTTGTGGACATACACGCTTGTATTGTACATGGAGTGTACTTGGCGACTTCTAACGCGAATCAGACTCGAACCCCGACGTCTCTGCAGCCCCGAAAATACTCCGCTGGATGGATATTTCTCGAAGTCTGTACGCTTTCAGTTGTATCAGATCGAAGTCATACAGTGCGTTCAACAGGAACTTCATGTCTTGATCTGCATGTATATTCTATTCTAAATGGCGGTTTGACTGATCGGAAGATATCCCGCTTGCAAATTAGATTGATGATCGTTCGATCATTGGACGGTATGGTGACGTTTAGGTGCCTATGTTAGATAGCAGAGCCACAATTAGTATAGGTAATAGCATGGTTTGTAGTGATATTTGGGATAAATACCACGAGTGATATTTCAAAATTGTCACAAATTTCACTCGCTGGAGGCTCGTGAAATTTTGTTAACAATTTTGAAATATCACTCGTGGTATTTATCCCAAATATCACGTACAAAACATGCTATTAAATGTTTATAACATGACCTAAGAAAATACTGCAATTTCGATCAGTTTGTCTGTAGTTTTACCATGAACTAATGGAAAATGCTCTCAAGTAAATTATTTTCATAGAAAACGTTCATAAATTAGATAACAAATGAAGAAAACAGAAACAAGAGGTTTCTAAAGCTTTATTTTTACCTTTTTCAGCAATAATTCTTAATTCACTTCTCGATCTAAAGCAGGAAACCTTTACTTTAGCACGATCAACAGTCGATCGTTTCTCGCTGATTTTTGCAGTCTCAGCCAAAGAAAACCTTCCTGATTTGTCAACAATATATCGATGTTGATGTACTTTTTCAATTTGTTGTTCTTGAGATTTGTTTCTAGGTATATTTCAGCTTTTTTAGCGAGAAAAACTCTGTCGGGTTTATCCGCCATCTTGGATTTGAATGTCATGCTTGGTGCTCAAACAATGGTTACCATGGTGATTTTGAAATACCACTCCTGAGAGCTTGAAATACCACTATTACGCTGAAATACCACTCCTCTCAGCCAATCGAATTGCAGGATTTTCTTAGGTCATATTATAACCGTTATAATAGTTGGGTGATTGGGTATTAGACAGCTGTTGTTATTTTTGATAATGGTTATGTAAAGGCCTTGTTATACGGTGGAACTTTTTCGTGAACGAACTTTTTCGTGAAACAGTGCAAGACAGTTTCACCGTGTAACATGTTTGCTGAAACAAGTTTCACGAGGTGTGCTACACGGTGCAATGGCTGGTTTTATGAAACGTTTTTGCTTCGAGTTTCACGAAAAAGTAGAAAGAAGTTCTACTTTTCATGAAACTGTCCCGCAACGCAAATTCGAAAAAGTTTCCTGAAAACGACCATGTTACACGGTGAAACTCTTGGTGAAACCTGTCTCGCACCGTTTCACGAAACAGTTTCACGAAAAAGTTTCACCGTGTAACAAGGCCTTAAGCGATAGAAACTGCATGATGTGAGGGATTTATCCACAAATATACGCACGAGCTGACTGTACAATGAACGAGAAATGTTAAAAAGTATGAAGAAATATCGAGTTTATTTCTAAAGCCAGCAAGTGCTACTTGTATTTGTCGATAAAACACTCACGTCTCATTTATTATTCAAACTGAGTACACCGGCTGCAGTTGTAAAATGATCAAATTTGTTCTCGGGCTAATTAAAGTCATTCAACTGAATGTAAATAAAGCAAACGCTTTTACCAACGCTTTCCCTGGATATCTTCTCTGCAACCATTCTAAAGAAAACATGAATAGAACATTTCTTTCTTTTTTGTTTAGAAGTCCCAACAAGGAAATTTCATTTATCATTTTTAAGATGTGAGCTCCGTGCAAAACTCAACGACAAAGCCACAACACAGAAGTAGCCGACGGCAAAAAGTGCTTGTTTTGAATGATAATTTCGTTGGTCTAATTTTAGCTTTTATCACTGAAATTTCACAACTAGTTTGACGAACAGTCTTTTAGACTGAGCACCTGCTATTATTTGGTCTATTTATTCTTTAGGGGATTGTTATCCGGTCAACAACCTACTTCAAATTGGAGGCATAACATACTAACGTACTAACTCCTCATGATTGTAAGCTGCTCGGCTTCCGTAGGCGCCTTCGTATGCAGCCCGAAAAAGTCCTCCATCGGTTGTAAAGCGAATGTGAAATGCGCTATATAAGAACGACCATTATTATTATTTAGCTAACTAGTTGGTCACTTTGTCAGGTTCATTCAACAGCCGCCATGACTGTGTGTGGAGTGAAATTAAACCATGCAGAAAATTGAACAGACGGTCCGCGGCACGCGGTAGCTGCATAGTTTAGCCAATCAGACGCCAGAATTTAGTACAGTTTATGAAGTTTGAATAATATGATACAGTGGAACCCGGTTAATACGGACACCATCGGGACGAGACGCAGTGTCCGTATTAACCGGGTATCCGTATAAACCGGGTTGGTCAATTTACGTCACTTACATTTTTAGTGGAAACAATGACTGCATGTCACTGGTGATGTGTTTATTTTTAGTGGGGAAACTCTGAATGCACGTAATTAGCGATCAGTTTACAAGTTGAACGTGAGAATAATAATAATAATAATAATAATAATAATAATTTAATTCTTGAAAAAGCGCATTACATATAAATCTCAATGCTCTTTACAAGTGAGTAAGAAAATATAGAAAATATAGAGAAAGCACGGAACGTGCGTAATTTTAATTAATAAGCGATCAATTTACACATTGTCGTTGTTTTTGAGAAAATAAAGTGTCCGTATTAACCGGGTAGACTTTGTATGAAAATACGCATATTGGGACAGGAAAAAACTGTCCGTTGTCCGTATTATCCGGTGTCCATATTATTGCTTCTTATAGAGTACTAAAGTCATGACGTCATAAAAAATACATTTTGCTTTTATAAAATCAATACACTGTATTTTCGGCTCCGTTCTTAACTTTAGGAACGGAGCCGAAAATACAGTGATTTGTTAAGGCAAATTATATATTCAACTGGCCATATCTCGACCGCTATTTAACCGATTGTCATAAAAATTGGTGTATGAACTTCTTTCATGATATTCTATTTGAACTGGAAATCAAAAATGTATAAAAGCAAAGTTAATTGTTTCGTGACGTCACACTTTAGTACTCTATTCATTGATATGTATAATTTACCATTATTATATAATTATCGATGAAATATCTATATTTCTGTCCTTCGAAAAATTGATATCTTCACACGTGAAGATAACATATCGTAAAGTAAAAATTATTTCAAAACCAAAAAAAATGTTTCATCGATAAGTATATAATAAACAGAATATTACATGGTCGCTTGGAGATACGAATTTTATCTGCTCGTGTTGAATATCTCTCACTCGTTCGCTGTGCTCACTCGTGAGAGATATTATCAACACTCGAAGATAAAATTCGTATCTCCGCGCGCCCATGTAATATCCTCTATTTCTATTGTTGTCATTACTTATTGTAATCTATGGATATTCTAGCTCTACCTTGGCATATTTATCTAAGAGTACAGCATACGATACGTACTATCATCGATTGAGCGTAAGTAGCCCAACGAATCGCCTTTATTTGAACAACTGGAAGACTTGGTCGCACGCGACCGCAAGGCATCTATGGGTAAAATCCAACATGGCGGCATACTCTGTAAAATAAGATCCAGAAAAGGAAAATATTTATCTGACCGAAAATAATATTACCGGAGCAATATAAGCTCTAGAGTACATTCAATACGGTAGTCGACCTGTCCATCCAAACAATACATAGGTGCTTTGGGGTCATGATTCGATCCCAGTCTTCCAATCATTCCATCGATCTGTCTGTCTGTCTGTATTTTGCTGGCGCTTTGATTTTATCGTGTATCAGTTTTGTGTGTTTATCGTAGTTTTTGACCATTGCAGGAATCCATACAAAGCCAACAAGACTCGTATACTCTCAAGAATAACAAAGCACTGGAAGACGTCTTGAAGTATGCTATGGATAAAGCAGTTGGTAAATAGATCATGTTATATAATAATTGGTATACTACGCGCACATTGATTGGTTGAGGGTGGTGTGTTATTATAGTTTTTACAATAACAGAGCGTAATCTCGCAATCTGATTGGCTCTCAGCCGTTGTCAATATTAAGAGAACAGACACACACTGTATGACGAATCGCTCGCGCACGGAGCCAGCGCGCGCTTGAAACGGTTTTTCTTTCAAACTTTTTCCTTCTATTTGGATGGTTTTTTTTACTTTGTTATTGTAAAAAACAAGTTGCAGATGGTTTTTTCGTTGTCTGTACTCTTATTGACACACACTTGACGTCTTAAAATGTTCAAAACTCTAGTGGAATCACACGCTACGCTGGTGATTCCACTTGAATTTCCAGTGAACATTTTATGACGTTAAGTGTGTGTCAATAAGAGTACAGACATATATATTGAAGTTACAGTCAGGTTTACGATACATTATTGATTATATCGCAACGTTTCCGATTTTAATACTGATGAAGGCCATTGATTAATGGCTGAAGTTGGACTGTCTGATTCACGAGATGCTATTCATCCGTAAAATAAAACCATCCTTGAATACGCAATCATACTCCGTGCGTGCTAAAGTATTATTTAGCATTCCTGACACTTTACTACAGTACTTTATCATTGTTCAAATGTACTTTATATTCATATTCTGTTAGTCTTAACTCACTTGCTTGATAATGTTGTCATGATGACAACGAAACGTCGCATCTTATCGCTGGTTTTCCGAAATAATAATAATAATAATAATAATAATAATAATAATAATAATAATAATAATAATAATAATAATAATAATAATAATAATAATAATAATAATAATAATAAATAATAATAATAATAATAATAATAATAATAATAAATAATAATAATAATAATAATAATAATAATTATTATTATTATTATCAATAATGATTTGCTTATACATAGACAGGCAAAAAAAATATATGACAAAATATATATAGACCGACGTTTCGGAGTCATCATGACGCCATTGTCAAGCTTCTTCCATCTACAAACATTATCGCGCCAAGCATGACATGGCCCCAGGAGACATTCATAAGCACTTTCGTGTACTTAAGAAGTGCAAAGACAAATTTGATTGTTTGGTACACGAAATGCTTCTGATAAAACAATTAAGACCAAGTCTCAACATCCAATCAGACTCAATACGTGCCAAACTGTTTACATAACAGTCATAACCTTCTTATGTTAATTTGCAAACGTTTTAAGACTATTATTCATTGAATTTCTCGTCACTTCACCTTGATAATGGCGTCATGATGACTCCGAAACGTCGGTCTATATATATTTTGTCATATATTTTTGCCTGTCTATGAATAATAATAATAATAATAATAATAATAATAATAATAATAATAATAATAATAATAATAATAATAACAACAACAACAACAACAACAACAACAACAACAACAACAACAACAACAACAACAACAACAACAACAACAACAACAACAACAACAACAACAACAACAACGACAACAACAACAACAACAACAACAACAATAATAATAATAATAATAATAATAATAATAATACGTCTTTATTAATAGAGATAGAAAATACATATCCTATTTACAATAAACTGGGAAACAAACAAAACAACCCTTGCGGGTGAAATACATTATATTTACGCACTGTTTGTTTCAGTCTCTTCCTTCCACAAGTTACTTTTGTTGCATATATTTTTACATTTCGTCTTTTGTAATTGCTTTACTATGATGACTAATTCAACAAATGAATGAATGAAAACTATTGCAGAGACATTTCTCAAGGTATCGAGCGCAAAGGACCAAACTCCCCGAACACTGAAAGTATTACAAAAGATTCTAGACAATGCTAATCAAGAGGCCATTGAGGTAGGTAATGTGAGAGGGGGAGGGGAAGGGGGGATTTACTGGCAGATATTTAAGATAGTGGTGTGCCACCAACCTTTTGAAACCCTGACCCTATTAAAGAATAGAGGCCATTGAGGTAGGTAATGTGAGAGGGGGAGGGGAAGGGGGGATTTACTGGCAGATATTTAAGATAGTGGTGTGCCACCAACCTTTTGAAACCCTGACCCTATTAAAGAATAGAGGCCATTGAGGTAGGTATTGTGAGAGGGGGAGGGGAAGGGGGGATTTACTGGCAGATATTTAAGATAGTGGTGTGCCACCAACCTTTTGAAACCCTGACCCTATTAAAGAATAGAGGCCATTGAGGTAGGTATTGTGAGAGGGGGAGGGGAAGGGGGGATTTACTGGCAGATATTTAAGATAGTGGTGTGCCACCAACCTTTTGAAACCCTGACCCTATTTAAGGATAAAGAATATGAAAGTCACAACCCTTTCTAAGCAATGGTGCCATAATAATAATACTTTATTCATTAATATTAATACATCAATACAATGAAAGGAGATATCAGAGGTTAACCCTATCGAGGATATCTCCCAAGTACTCATAACTATAATAATAATACTTTATTTATTCATTAATATTAATACATTAATATCAATACAATGAAAGGAGATATCAGAGGTTAACCCTATCGACGATATCTCCCAAGTACTCATAACTATAATAATAATACTTTATTTATTCATTAATATTAATACATTAATATCAATACAATGAAAGGAGATATCAGAGGTTAACCCTATCGAGGATATCTCCCAAGTACTCATAACTATAATATAATACTTTATTTATTCATTAATATTAATACATTAATATCAATACAATGAAAGGAGATATCAGAGGTTAACCCTATCGAGGATATCTCCCAAGTACTCATAACTATAATATAATACTTTATTCATTAATATTAATACATCAATATCAATACAATGAAAGGAGATATCAGAAGTTAACCCTATCGAGGATATCTCCCAACAAAAAAGATAAACAAATAAATATACTAAAATACATAAAATTGTATATAAAATATATAAAATTATATAAAATATATAAAAATATATAAAATTGTATAAAATTGTATATGACACTGAACTGAGTAAAATTGTATATATATATATATATATAAATACAAATACTATTAAAAAATATATATGGACTCTAATTATTTACAATATATTCTAAATTTATTACTAGAACTAGAGATATCACATCTTGACATATATCATAATATAGGCCTAATTGCCAATATATGATATGGTAGTATTGCCAGGTCGTGTAGTATTTGCATCCATAGAAGTCGCTAGGAAGTCGATAGTAAGGTTTGTTTTTATGTGTCTACGATAACATACAAAGTATCTACCTTATTTAGGGATCTGGCCCCGAAAGGTGAATAGCGCTATCCACCGGATAAGTCCTATCCAACGGATACAATTTATTGGATAACTGCATCAATTTTATCCGTTGGATAAGACTTATCCGGTGGATAGCGCTATTCACCTTTAGTGCAACCGGGGTCTGATTTGGTTTTCAGAGTGAAATACAAAATTTGATACCCTATCTAAGGATTCAGCATCTTAAAATCCCTATCGGGCGGCACATACATAAATAGCGTCTGTTTAGAGATGCGACTGAGAAAAACCTAGAGTGCAATTTAGAAAAGCTTGAAAACTAAATAACTAATTAGTACTAAATAGCACTAATGAAACAATAGAAAACAATATAAATACCTCTATTTAGTTATATTTAAAGTTAGTACTATTTCACGCTTTTCTAAATTGCACTCTAAGAGAAAAACAAAGACATCATTACTCCAATTACTAGGTAATTATTTTATTATTCAATGATCTCTTTTCTTTCGTGGTCAG
Source organism: Actinostola sp. cb2023 (assembly GCA_033675265.1). Lineage (NCBI taxonomy): Eukaryota > Metazoa > Cnidaria > Anthozoa > Actiniaria > Actinostolidae > Actinostola > Actinostola sp. cb2023. The sequence continues at coordinate 221,264 of JAUJYZ010000571.1, read as the reverse complement.
GTATTTGGAACAGAGAGTGACATCGCAGGACAAGAAGACATGTTTGAACCATATAAGTTCATGCTTCAGGTCAATAATATTAATAACCGTCGATCTGATATGGATGCTTTGAGACCGAGAAGAATTATGGGGAGGTCACGTGATCCATTAAATCAAGCAGCATTTTAAAAATGTACTCCAGAAAAGAGAAGTCGGGGTTGTAATACGTATTCCATATATGGTACGAGCGTATAGCGGCCCCTAACAAGCGAATAGAAGCACTTAACAAGCGAATGGCCGACCCTTTTTTTATTTCCTAGGATTGGACTTAGAATTTTGTTTCATCCGATTATTAAAAACTTCTTAACCTTTTAAAACTTTATATCAAATCTGAAACTCGAATCATCAAATTAATCACTTTATAGTCTGCCCCATCCCTAACCCTAAACGAATTACAGTCGTTTCGCTTCTAAAACTTTTCGCCTCCAGTCGTTTCGCTTCTAAGTCTTTTCGCCTCCAGTCGTTTCGCTTCTAAAACTTTTCGCCTCCAGTCGTTTCGCTTCTAAAACTTTTCGCCTCCAAGTCCGTTCGCTTCTAAATATATATACTTCCTAATAATGTTGCATGGTCCGTTCGCTTCTAAGGAAGGTTTGATCCCGGGGTTTGATATACTTATTGATCAGATAGATGTCCGAACTGACTACCGACTACTATATTTAACATATATAATGTATTTCACTAGTCTCCTCCTAGTATTTCACGATCAGTTTCTTTAAATTTCTCTTGATATTTCATCAGTTTCATTTAGAAGCGAACGGACTTTTGAATGTGGAGGCGAAAAGTTTTAGAAGCGAAACGACCTGATACCACCCTAAACCTAACCCTCCGCTTTAACGCACTTGACCACGAGGGATTACGCTGACAAACTCTGCATTTTTTCTAGCTTTTGAAAATATTTTGCATTGCAAATACCTATTAACCAAATTGGGGCCGCTATTCGCTTGTTAGGGGCCGCTATACGCTTGTTAGGGGCCGCTATTCGCTTGCACGCTTTTACCATATATGGAATACGTATTACAACCCCATCTGGAAAAGAGCAGCTCGTACTGTTAGGTACAGGAGCTATTGCATTAAAAATAAATCGAACATTTTCTAGGATTCAATCATATCGGGGAATGTGCTGTATCAAGCTCTTGCCATCCAATTTATTTTCCATAAAAATTATTATGATTTTATTTTTCGTGACATTTCTCCTGTGCCTAACGTTATGAGCTGAAAAGTCGCCTTTTTAGTGATATCGAGTTGCTCTTTTCATTTCTGGAGTTCATTTGATTTAAGGGGGTTGGGTCACGTGACCTCTAAGTGCAAGTAATAATAATAATAATATTTATTTATATAGCGTTATTTCTTCTAAAAAAACAATAGCGCTTAACAATAATAGTCTCCTATTGGAGTATGAACCGAACAGTACATAGCCTTTGAGTGAAGAGAAACCCGTCATTCACCCATAATTCCTCTCGGTCTCACATCATCCATTTCAGATCGCCCGGTATTATCTGAGGTTTTTATTAAATAGGTGTGTATGGTTTCCACAACCGTATCGTGTTGTATAGAATATACACAAGTAAACTACCTCCGCCATCTTTATTGGGTGTTATATGTTGTCATAATGGTTGCTTGATAAAATATATCTTAGCCTTATATTTGGATAATAATAATACTATATTTGGAGCATTATATAACGGTTATATGACATTGTTGATATTAACATTGAGTGTTTGTCATTTTAGGGGCGGATAGACAAGCAAATATCGAACTTAAGACAAGAGAACGAAGAACTTGTACGTCTTCAGGCAAATACAAAGGTAGTATGACTTATTTTTTTATATTTTTATTTTATTTACTTTGCCAATCACTACAAACATAATCATACAAGTAAACTAAATTAAATTGTGAACTTACAATACAAAGAAATTACAATACAATGGGAAAAGCATATCAAGAAATCCCCCATTAAAATGTGCTGTTTGCTCGGTCAGCTTTCCTACTTCCATATTTGGGCATTGCACTTACCATATTTGGAATCCCTGTAAACAAATCGCTTAAAAGTACAATTTCTATCGAAAAATCCATCCAAACTTACAGCGAGTAAATGAATGTAAAGTTGTCGGCCATTTTGTGTCACGGTCCGCAACTGCGTAGCCAATTACTGCGGGCTCAGAATATCAAGACAATAAATATAAATTACAACGATTAATAAACAACATGAAATTATTAAAGTCTATGGACAGAGTTCCATTTCAGACAGACAGTTATCCAATGTATTGGGTCATCAGGATTCAGTAGCTAGTAGGGAGTTTTTAAACTTAAAGTGCAACTAACCCCTTTGAAATTGTTTTAAAAATCTATTCAATATATGCTGAATAGTTGGTGGGTTCAGTATTTTGTGATTTGAACCTTGCGTTTATAGTTATAGAGGTTTGAAATCTCAATATGCAAATTTGATGACGTCTACTAAGGAATTTGCCATAACTTATTTAGACTTTTTCAAGAAGAACTTATTTTTTTAAATGGGCAAAACAGTTATAAAATCATTTATAAAGACTGTGAAAATATTCTGTAAGTTCTCAAATGTCAATAATCAGCACAAGGGCGTTTTTGTATAATAAATAATTCCTTAGTAGACGTCATCAAATTTGCATATTGAGATTTCAAACCTCTATAACTCATAAACGCAACGTTCAAATCACAAAATACTGAACCCACCAACTATTCAGCATATATTGAATAGATTTTTAATACAATCTCACAGGGGTTAGTTGCACTTTAAAAGCTTTGCAAAATCTACCGACGTCAACCGGAAGTGTAAATAATTTCTGTTTGGAGTTTCATACCTTCATAGTTAGTATACCCTGTGGATGAAGTAACCTCACAGGCTTAGGCTAGGACTAAATCTCTAATGTACGAAACCCCGAACAGAAGTTATCTACACTTCCGGTTGACGTCGCCGTCGCCGGTAGCCACCATGCGAGCAACCACAGGGATCCCAACATAATAACATTGAGCTCAGTGGTTCACAATGTCATATTGCTTTGTCGCTAGGTTAGAGAGCTTCTACTGGTGTTTAAAGACAACACGGCAAACAACAAGATTGCACTTCCTATCAACGAGACCGACTTGGAATCGAGGTAGCTATATTGGGTACCCTGTGTTATTGACCACCACAGGTTTCCCAATTGGGCACTTAGTCAACACGTAGCTCGTTTTTAAAATACTAACTTCGCTTACTTTCCGCGGGTGGACTTTTTTGAAATTCATAATTTTGAAAATAACCCCTAAAAGAGACCGGCCAATTCAATCAATTCTAAATGGAACTTAGTTTCCTAACAAGTAGGTCATGATTTTATATATACTAAAATGAACTGAATCGTTGTCAGGTTCAAAATCATAGAACATTGAAGCTGAGACCACTAGGATGTAAAGCGGTAAATCAGCTAAGTTTTATGTAGTCAGAGGAAAATGTTGGTGTTTATTGAAAGAAATGATCTCTAAGCAAAATTATACACATATTCGGGAAATAAATTACGAATAAGCGACGCTATTTACTGCTTGCCCATACATCCTAGCGGTCTCAGCTTCAATGTTCTATGATTTTGAACCCGACAACGATTCTTTAATGTGTATAGGGAAATATCCTAAAAGGCACCGGGACAACTTTAACGGTTGTCGTTCTATATTTAATCATCCTATACGGTACCAAACTACGCATTTAGCCCCGATTCCCCACCACTTTCATATGGGTCCCCTGCCCCGCTCCGTCTTGGAACAGTCACATGGTTATCTCACCAAGAAGAAAAGTTCATTTCGAAACCCTTGGAAAGAAATGCCGTACTGCTTTTAGTGGGGCGGATATGTGCTCAAATTGTTCACTTTTGGGTTAAAAGCATCAAACTTTCAGCAAATAAAGGTTTTAGCATGCTAAAACCTTTATTTGCTGAAAGTTTGGTGCTTTTAACCCAAAAGCGAACAATTCGACCTAAATTCTGCACATATCCGCCCCACTATTTGTCCTCAGAGTTGAATTGAAATCAAGAATGCTTCTTGTCTTGTTCCATTTTACGCAGGCTTATTGCAGAAAAAGAACGGATTTATTCCAGTTATAAGAGTTCTCAGGTTTGTACACAGCACAACATGTACACTGTATGGAAGCGATAGGCGTACTGGTAATTAATTACTCTATGGATGGTGTTAGGGTAACTGTATGGAAGCGATAGGCGTACTGGTAATTAATTACTCTATGGATGGTGTTAGGGTAACTGTATGGAAGCGATAGGGCGTTCTGGTAATTAATTACTCTATGGATGGTGTTAGGGTAACTGTATGGAAGCGATAGGCGTACTGGTAATTAATTACTCTATGGATGGTGTTAGGGTAACTGTATGGAAGCGATAGGCGTACTGGTAATTAATTACTCTATGGATGGTGTTAGGGTAACTGTATGGAAGCGATAGGCGTACTGGTAATTAATTACTCTATGGATGGTGTTAGGGTAACTGTATGGAAGCGATAGGCGTACTGGTAATTAATTACTCTATGGATGGTGTTAGGGTAACTGTATGGAAGCGATAGGCGTACTGGTAATTAATTACTCTATGGATGGTGTTAGGGTAACTGTATGGACCGGAAGCGATAGGTAGGGAGAGAGAAGCAAACTAGTTTGTAAAGAAGTGCAAATAAGGGCAGTCAGCATGCTCGAGAATCCAAGGGTGCTCTTCAGCGTGGGCTCGGAAATCGCCCTGCCAGAGAACCGCTGGAGAACTTGCCTGCTAGAACGGCTTCTGGGGCGTGATACGCACTCGAGCGCATCAACCTGGACGGAGACATAATCTCATTACGGTTTGACAGCTTGTAAGGTAAGTCTTCTTTTGACCTCGCTCTCCCTCTCTCGGGAAGGAGGTCAAAAGAAGACTCTGGCGCACAAGGTAACGTACTTGTCGTCTCCAACCAAAACTTCCAGACTTTAAAACAAAATCTGGACACGTCTTTTGCCGTTCAGGCATGTTCAGGATTTCTCTGTCGTCCGAACTCCGGCAATGTCAGTTGATATTCAAACTGTTATCGAAAAAACATCGCTTCGATTTTCTATGAACGTCTGTCTGACTATGAACGTAAATAACTGAAGTGCATAAATATTTTTAAATATCTTGTAAACAACTTTGATCTCTTGGATCCATCTTTCAACAGTCCTTTCATTAGCTATCAACACTGACTTTTGCCGACGGCGTCCGTTTTAATGAATGAAAATATGGCTGAGCTCTGATTGGCCCTATTTTTTTGTGACAAAAAATAGGGTCAATCAACAGCCAGCATTATCTCACGACCCAGAAGTCGTTTTAGCAGGTAAGTTCTCCAGCGGTTCTCTGGCGGGGCGATGTTTCATCCGAGCCCACGCCGAAGAGCACCGATGGATTCTCGAGCATGGGCAGTCAGTAGATCGGTACTGTTAGTAGTAGTGTTTGTGGTAATTAGTATATGGGTGATGTTAGTATAACTGTTTATAATATAAACTATGTGTACCTCCCAAGAACGCGCGCTTTGATTGGTTGCTGAGCGTGCATTATTATGTTATAGAAGCACAGAGCAGCGAAAACAAAGCAGAAAGCCTGTTTAAAGCTAGATTTATATTATTTATAAAGCGAATAGAAGATGACTCCGTGCTTCTATACAAAAATAATGCACTTCTGAGGTCTTGAAAGCTGCTGAATGCACTCGCGTTCCGCTCGTGCATCCACTAGCAGCTTTCAACACCTCAACGTGCATTATTTTTGTATAGAAGCACGGAGAGTCATCTTCTATTAGTTAAATGGAAGCGATGGATGGGGGCAGTCAGTGGATTGGTACTGTTAGTGGTAGTGTTTGTGGCTATTACTCTATGGGTGATGTTACGATAACTGTATATTATTACTTTATAGCAATTCTTAGCGCATTTGAACATGGAATTTGCGATTTTATAAATTAAATTATTATTATTATTATTATTATTATTATTATTATTATTATTATTATTGAATTGCGGGTATTTAACTTCGTCAGGCAAAGGGAATAGACGACAAACGCGTATTCAGACGTTTCGCCGGTGAAGGCTTCATCAGTGGTATATTTTAACTGAGAATCACTCTCTTAAATATTTTCAGTTAAAATATACTACTGATGAAGCCTTCACCGGCGAAACGTCTGAATACGCGTTTGTCGTCTATTCCCTTTGCCTGACGAAGTTAAATACCCGCAATTCATATATTACCAGGCATGGCATCTAATAACTGTTCTTCATATTATTATTATTATTATTATTATTATTATTATTATTATTATTATTATTATTATTATTATTATTATTATTATTATTATTATTATTATTATTATTATTATTATTATTATTATTATTATTATTATTATTATTATTATTATTATTATTATTATTATTATTATTATTATTATTATTATTATTATTATTATTATTATTATTATTATTATTATTATTATTATTATTATTATTATTATTATTATTATTATTATTATTATTATTATTATTATTATTATTATTATTATTATTATTATTATTATTATTATTATTATTATTATTATTATTATTATTATTATTATTATTATTATTATTATTATTTAGAAGAAATCTTTTAGGATAACATTTTACGATAAAGTTTAAGATTATGAAGTTCCGACGTTTCGGCGTTGCTTTTCAAGGATAAGTGTTAGTCAATGTATAGAGTTTATATAGAGTCCATTATGAATAATAATCAGTTCGAGGGTAGTCACTGGGGAGCACTGAACAATTTCGCTCTAATTGAGTCTGATTGTTTGTTAAGATTTGGATGAAGTTCTTGAATAAACAGCATCTCAAATATCAGACACTCGAATCTGTCTTTGCATCGACGTAAGGTGGTAACACTTATCCTTGAAAATGGCGTTAGCAACGCCGAAACGTCGGAACTTCATAATCTTAAACTTTATCGTAAAATTATTATTATTATTATTATTATTATTATTATTATTATTATTATTATTATTATTATTATTATTATTATTATTATTATTATTATTATTGTTATTGTTATTGTTATTATTATTTTTTTGTTTTGTTTTGTTATTATTATTATTATTATTATTATTATTATTATTATTATTATTATTATTATTATTATTATTATTATTATTATTATATATTATTATTATTATTATTATTTATTAACTGTATGGAAGCGATAGGTGGGGAGAAAGAGATCCTAATGAACGATTTGATTTTTTCGTCCTTCAGTAGACCGTAGCAAACGGTTTCAACATGTAGTTCGACTTCCAACTTTTGATACACACCGCGGTCAAATGTCTGAAAACACCGAAAGTCCAAAATAGTCTTGAGAGCAGAAGCTTCGTCAATAATTTGATAAAGATTACGACAATTTTTAATTTAAACATGTTTCGGAAGTGCTGCTTTTTTTACTTATGAAAAAAGTTATTGGAGTTTGTAATTACGTTTGACGAGCCAAAATGGTCGACTGTTTATACATTCTTCCTTATTGTTGATGCAGGAGAAAGCTCGCGCATGCGCAGACGTTTAACCGCGGTGTGACTTAACACGGTATCTTTGTTAAGTTTATGATTCTGAAAGAGAAATGGTATTTTCTTCAAACAGAATATTTCACATCAATAGGGATTTGCATGCACGTTTCAGTGTTGTTATCATTTGACGGTTTTATTCTCGCTTCTTTTGCAGACAGGATTTGATGAATTTGATGTTGTGAAGCTTATCTTTCGATCGCTTGAGGTACGAAATCAAGAAAAACGGAACAGTAAACAAAACTGAATGTATTCTATCAGTACTACGCACTGGAAAACACCGCATTCTCTACTTTCCCATAGCACATAATGCTTTGCGCCTTGGGGGGTAATACAAAAGAAAATGGGAGCTTTCTGTCAACTATGTAATTATGCAACACCATTTTATTTTGTATTATCCCCCAAGGCGCAAAGCATTATGTGCTATGAGAAATTAGGGAATACTCTTCAAACCTTGCAATTTCATCAGAAATTCGTTGGAATTTAATTTGCAACTAATTTCCAATTCTTGGAAATTATTTGCTATTCCAAGGTTTTTAAGAGCTAGCGTTTTTTGGTAATGTTGGTTAACTTTATTCCAATGGGTTTGCGCGGGAAAGGAATGCGCATGTCAGTGACGTGTACGTCAGCTGACCCAGCTAGTCACATAGTGTCGTTTTCGTTTTCGTGCAGTGCGGTGACCGTGCCATGTCGCAAGCATTCTGATTGGTTGAGCAATAGCTGTGCGCACTGTGATTGGTTGAATAGATGTCTTCGATTCCGTACCGTGACTGTAACTCTGTAGGTTTCCCACTCATATAAAAACGACTCACACTGATTTCTTGTTTCTTTTGGACATACGATATATAGAGAATGCCATGTCAAAGCACGTTCTTTTGGTACAATTATATTTATTCGCATTCAAATTGAAGATAACAAAATACACATAATACTAATTCCTCATTCCGGAATAGTTCTCTTTCGAATTCGCAGATACCGCTGTAAATTCAGACAGCAGAGGCATGTATGCAGGGTTAGCCTCGATCGAGTCAGAGTAAATTATTCACAAATACCAACGAGAATGCGAACAAATGTTGTTGACATTGGACAATAGAAACATTATTTTATAATTCCATGGGTTACTCTCTGACTGGAGGTGTTCTAGAGTGCAAACACTAAAACCGTGAAACAGTACAAACTAGTTAGTGCTAAATAGCACCAATGAAACAATAGAAAACAAAATACATTGCACTATTTAGTGCTAACTAAAGTTAGCACTGTTGCATGGTTTTAGTGTTTGCACTCTATTGTCCAATGTCAACAACATTTGTTCGCGTTCTCGTTGATTATTTGTGAATAATTTACACTGACTCGAGGCTCATCCTCTGCTGTCTGAATTTACAGCGGTATCTGAGAATTCGAAAGGTTAGTATTGTACCAAACGAGCACGCCCTAGATAAAGCCACTAGATGACTTGAATCAATGCCCTGTTTTTAGGAAGGTCTAGATGAGATCAGTGCCGAGCGTCGTTATGACAACATGGTAGCCTACAGCAAAGAAGTAGAAGTTCCTCTGTCGACTAGTAAAAAGATCGTCTTGATTTCAGCAGACAACTACGACACAGAGTTTTCCTTGAAGCAATACGTAAGTTTCTTTATGACAACAGCGATATAAGTGTCTGTCCTTCCAAGCGAGAGCTTTCCAGGGTTTGGTGTTATTAGGGCCATTTATACCACAGGCAGCCCAAGCAATACATTTGTGGAGTGTGGTGATTTACAGTGAATGTATGGGTCGAAAAATACGTATTTTTTGTTTTAATAAATTTAAACATACCTTGGTCCTGTGTTGTTATTAATGCTATTTTTAAAAAACATCATCATCATCATCATGTTAAAACATCATTCTGGCTGGTTTTTAGCCCGTTTTAGAGCGGTTTTTAATAAATTAGCCCACCAGTCTTTTCAAAAACCGCTCTAAAACGGCTAAAAACCAGCCAGAATGATGTTAAATAGCATTAACAACAACACAGGACCAAGGTATGTTCAAATTTATTAAAACAAAAAATACGTATTTTTCGCCCCATACATTCACTGTAAATCACCACACTCCACAAATGTATTGCTTGGGCTGCCTGTGTTTATACGAGACCAAATAAGACGCGGCTTACATAAGACGCGAACTAACCCATTTATACGAGCGAGTCTGTCCGTGGCTAGACTTGCTCCAAGTCTCGTTCGTTTTTCCCCCCGTGAAGTACGCTACTTGGGCTTCCTGTGTTTGCTTGGGCTTCCTGTGGTGGAAGGTGGGGATGGGAGCGAACGAGACTTGTAAAACTCGGCACCTAATCAATATTCATAAACTTAGCGGACAGGATCCTGTCCGCTGACGTAATAGTTTTTGAGATTTTTAACCAATGAGAAATGAGAAATAAAAACGACTCTCACTATTCAGGGGGGAGCTGACTTCACGTAATAGATTGTGGATTTGAAGCACAATGAATCTGGAAAATACAGCTATCGAAGCCGTTAAAAATGTTTTAAACCTGGTATCTCAAAGACTCATTTATTTCACAGCCAACGGGTTCGGGAAAAGGGATTTTAATGAAGATTGCTCTGTTTTAAAAATATTGACGGTTGGCCCGTAGCGTCAAGCTTATTGATCCTTCCGCCGATGAACTTTTCAGGGACGTAAGCTTAAGTTATATATTTGCGAATCTCGACAGGAAGAAGTGACGGAATAGGGCCATGTCTGGGCTGGATGTGTTGGATATTTATTGGATAAATGATATCCAGTATAAAACACGAATACACAGGTAAACGAAGACACATATTGCCGTTTATTTTGAAAATTTACGGTTTGAATTTCACTCAAATTCTCTCAACAAGAGCTTGTGCTTCAACCCGTGAAACCAATCTTAGTAATTCATTCTAATTAGTACTATCGAATGAACTTCGAAAGTGACTGATTTGAAAAAGGGGATTCGAGGCTATTTATCGACTCGAGAATTGCAACAATCGCTCTTTCCTTGAAGTTCTTGTCGTGGACTAGACTTTTATAAGCTTATGTCGTCGATGTTGGATGAATCCAATCCAACCAAATACGTTCAACTCACATCAATTTTGATATCGTTTACTTAGTTAGCACATTCAGTGAAATTTTCAGCCGAAGCAATATAAACAATCTACGAACGGTATCCGCTGCGAGCAGAGAAATCGACAACAAACAGCAGCCGACGCTTTGTCAGTTTTTAGAATCAATCCACTCCTCCCCCACTGCGTATTAATATTTCCCCCCTGATAAACAGAAGAGACGCATGTCAATCAAAAGTCCGCTAAGTTTATGAATATTGATTAGGTGCCGAGTTTTACAAGTCTCGTTCGCTCCCCTCCCCACCTTCCACCACAGGAAGCCCAAGCAAACACAGGAAGCCCAAGCAAACACAGGAAGCCCAAGTAGCGTACTTCACGGGGGAAAAAACGAACGAGACTTGGAGCAAGTCTAGTCCGTGGCTTACGCTAGATGCGGCTTATGCAAGAACTCGAACGAAGTTTTTGTATCATTTATTCGCGTGCTTCGCGTCTTATGTATGCCGCGTCTTATTTGGTCTCGTATAAATGGCCCTATTGATGTCAGTAGGAGGACAGTGGATGAGAAGCTCAAGTGGAGAGCAGTTACCGGCCAAATAGAAAATAATTCAGAATATACACGAGCAAATTTTCCTTGACAAGTTTTCCTTGACAAGGACGACTTGCTCTTGTAGACGACAAAAACATCGCCAATTTTTCCTTGTCAAGGAAAACTTGTTCGTGTAGATTTTGATGACGGTTAAACTATTGATTGATGGATGGATGGATGGATGGATGGATGGATGGATGGATGGATGGATGGATGGATGGATGGATGGATGGATGGATGGATGGATGGATGGATGGATGGATGGATGGATGGATGGATGGATGGATGGATGGATGGATGGATGGATGGATGGATGGATGGATGGATGGATGGATGGATGGATGGATGGATGGATGGATGGATGGATGGATGGATGGATGGATGGATGGATGGATGGATGGATGGATGGATGGATGGATGGATGGATGGATGGATGGATGGATGGATGGATGGATGGATGGATGGATGGATGGATGGATGGATGGATGGATGGATGGATGGATGGATTGATTGATTGATTGATTGATTTATTTATTCATTTATTTTCATTTATTGGGTTTACAAAAGAACACAAGGTCCCCTACAAGTTAAACCCCCCAACCCAGCCCCGTAAAATAAGTAACCCATCCCAAGATGGGGAGAAGAGACTAAAAGAGAACGGCTTACGAAGGACAGACGTCCTCAACGTCAGTGAATTTAATTGTCTTTTTTTACACGGTGTCAAATTTTCATTTTGCACACTTCTTTTGATGATATTAACATTACTTCTTTTTTACAGATTCGTCAAGTGTGTCTGTTGAATCTTGATGAGGGGAAACCTAAACACTGGCCAGTCTCTCTTAAAAACACTATCATATAGATAACTTCATTAACACCGATAAACAAGTCCGTAAAATAGTGAATTCACGTCGAAGCTTGTGGAAGAATCTGAAAGGGTTTTTCCAATGGTTGCTATGGTTATTTGGTATGTATTGATGGCTCCATCCAAAGGAAAGGAAGGGTCTCAGCGTTCTGTGGTCGCGATGCATTGCTGGGCACCAGACCCTCTCAGTTTATTAAATAATCACAGTGCATTATGGGTATGCTATGGATGTACATACATTTGCTATTGTTTGCAGTCTTGCAGTTCGTGATTATTATTTCATTGTGCCCTATTGTTGTAAAATGGAGCTTGATAAATGACGGAGAAGACATTGTTTTTGCACAACTGAACAACGCAACGAATAAATTCCATTTGTCGAATGCCATACAGCTGTAATTTCAAATTATAAAACACGTCTTATCTGGAAAACATTTTCAATTTCATCCATAGTCACTGTATTTTGAATATTCATTTTCAAAATCGATACAAATTGCTGGTTTGCAATACACGTCACGGCGGCCGTATTGGTTGAACTTCAACAAAAGATTGCTCATTAGTGTCTATTGTTTGTTCAACCAACATGGCCGCCGTGTCTTTATCTCTTGATTATCAAGGGTTTGATTGAAAACCAAGAATAAGCTAAACTTTGTTGGGTTTTCCCCTGCGTTCGTCAAAAGTTTGTCTTGTACCTTCCCCCACATAGTTATGATTGGTAAAATGATGGTTGGCCCGTAGCGAAGCTGATCCGTCCGCGGATGAACTTTTCAGATTGGACGTATTTATTTGAGAATTTCGACAGGAAGAAGTGACGGGATAGGGCCATGTTTGGGCTGGATGTGTTGGATATTTATTGGACAAATGGTATCCAGTGAAAAATTCGTTGTGGAGTGATTTTCTGCTGATTTACGGCCTTTTGAACCAAAGCCACCGAGTCCGTAGACTCCTACCTTGACTTCGTCTTTAGAGATGGGATTAAAATCACCTAAAAACACCACCAAATCACCAGGAAACATTCAAATATACAATAAAACACGAATACACAGGTAAACAAAGAACATTTTACGATTTAAATTTAACATACATAATGTTCTCTGTATTCTCTGTCAACAAGAGCTTGGGGTACCTGTGATTTCTGCCGTGCTCCCTTGTATCGATCAGGGAACGGAGCACGGTTTGATGACGCTATGTTTCGGCTGTTTGGTTTGAACCAAAATTCTGAAGAAAACGAACCAAGCGCGCTCGATGGCATAACTGGCGTCAGTAGCGCGCGCACTTCACTCGCTAAAATGTTATTCAAAAACATAAGAGAATCCTCAACTTTCTTGCCATTTTTTCACCATTCTTGTTCTTTTTTTATCAAAAATCCATAGTTTCTATATAATAAAGCAAACAGAACAGCTTTTTCCGTGCTCCGTTCAGTAATACAGCACTCAGGAAGTGACGAGTGCACTTCTTGAGTGCTCTCCACACTTCTTGAGTGCTCTCCACACTTCTTGGGTGCTCTCGGCACTTCCTTCGTGCTGTATTAACTCAGTGAACGGAGCACGGAAAAAGCTATTATATTTGTTAAATGCAGTATACAATCCATTATTATAAATGATTCATTATACATGTTGTTATTGTTATTACTATTTAAGCAATACAACACATTTCCGTGTTTATATTCACTTTTACAAACACGCGGGATGTTGGGAGAACAGGAGAAAAGTTTGAAAATCACGAGCCTCCGGCGAGTGTTCTCTCAACATCCCAAGTGTTTGTAACAGTGAATATAAACACGGAAATGTGTTGTATTGCTTTTATAAAATAACTACAAGGTTTTCTTTACGCAAGTTTTCATTGATCAAATGTGCAATTCTCCTGAAAACATCAGAAATGGCTCACCATCCAAATCTTGCAAATGAAATCAGAATGGCAAAGCGACTCGACAACTTTTATCTGTGCCGTTTCGCCGTTTAAAAAGTGTTTTGACAGAAAAATTGTTTTGAAGAATGCTATTTTCTGTCAGAAAATTACAGAAGAATGCTTCCTTTGTTAGTTAGTGTATCCTGTGAACACGAAAGACGAAGAAAAGTGAGAAAAGCTGAGCTGATTCAATGAAGACGTCAAACTTTCTAAAATATTTTACAACTTGATGAATTGAGCACGAAGTCAGGTAGCCAAATCTACAGTTTTTGTCGTATTTTTGAACCTTTTCATAGTTTTTTTTCAACAAGAATATATAAACGATGGATGTTTTTGAGACACACGACGATATTTTTTCTCTGACATATTTTACTGAAATTAAGTTATAGTCGATATTTGATTTTGAATTTAGCTACAAGAATCGAGAATTGCTCTGTTTTGTGAGTAAATAGAGTAATACGGCTATCGTTGCTTGGTATTTTCAGTCGTACACTTGATAAAATATTGTAGCTATAGAACTCAAAGAACGGTTAGTATATGTGAGTTACATTTAGTTTTCTTCGTTATTTAATGTTCTGAACAAAATAGGATGACTTATCTGTCACTCGTCGTTTCGTGTGTTAATCAATGCACATCAGTTTCGGCTTCAAAACAACAAAATCACATTTAGATAGAAGTTGAACTTGAGAAAATAAGAAATGCTGTAATTCTATGGCTTTTGTTTAGTAAATAAAACATATTTGACAACAGAAAAAATATATTTGTCGAATTGAATCCACTTCATCGCTTCAAGGTCTGTCAAAGTCACAGAAACCATGTTTATATTCACTTTTGCAAACACGGTTTTTGGGAGCTTCTAGCCAATCAGAGCGCGCGTTATATATATGTTATTTTATAATATTTCTCACATTTATTGGATTTACACCGATGCATACAATAGAATATATCAAGGTACCTATAAAATAATATTGTATTGTATTGAATTGTATAATCGGGCAATTTTGGTTCGATTCGGCGAAATATCAGAGCGAGTTAGGTCGAGCAATGGTTCGTATTTTGGCGAGACGTCGAGATATCCATATCAGGACCTAACGAGTCCTGATATTTCGCAGAATTGAACCAAAATTGCCCGATTATTCATTTATCATCCCACTATTTTCGCCGAAATGAAAGAATATCACTAAAAAAACATCGAGGACGATATTTTCAAAATACAAACTTATTAGCATATTGCCGGCACGCGTCCGTGAGAAGTGGCGGGAAAAAAAATTCAATCGTTCGTAGTTTTATTTGTTCAAGACGTTTATTTATCTTTTGAATGAAATATATTTCCCCTTAAAATGACCAGAAGTAATATAAAAATACAATGATTACTTATTTAGAACCACATTTTAACCAACTGTCCGTGATATCGTGGGATATCAGGACAGTAGAACTCACTTCTGATTGGCTAACTGATATTAGTGGGAAGATAAGGACGCATATAAATAAAAAAAAGAAAAGGAGAAGTTATTGATATTGTATGACCTACGTTTACTTATACATCACCTGAATTTCTTACATTGATAATTACGAACAGATATGATATAGACGGAAAAAGTTTGTACTAGTCGTCGATTTAGCAAATCGAACATGGTTTTCCATTGTCTGTTTAACAAATCGAAGTCGCTTTTCTATGGTCTGTACTCTTATCGACCATAGAAATGACGTCATTAAATTTCTATGGTCGATAAGAGTACAGACCATAGAAAAGCGACTTCGATTTGTTTTTTTTTACAACAATATTTACTCAGGAAAGCGGAAAAGGCTCCCAAAACGACAAATAAATTTCAAAGAAAAACTGATTCAAGCGCGCGCTGGTTCCGTGCGCGACCTAAACGTCTGGCTCTTATCCAAACAGCGCACGAGTAATTTGACAAATGTGGTTAGTTGCATATACATTTAGAAATATATAATTATATCTGGTCTTATATCACATTTCTTTCCCACAACCTTTTTAGAAATAGGTCAGTGTATGAGCCATGCTATACGGGTATACATTTTTGAGCTTCTTTGACTTGGAAAAGGAGAAATTATTTTAACTTCAACCAAGCAAGATGATATGGCATCTTGAGAGGACGTTATTACTGATCAATTGGACACCTGGACTGCTTGTTAATGAACAATACATTGATGGACTATATCTGAACATCAAGCTACAACAATTAGTGTGACATTATTCAAGTTTTTACAATAACTTACAAATTTATCGCACGCTGATTGGTTAATTTTCATCGTCAATAAGAGGACAGACAGATAAAAACAAAATGGCGTGTACAAAGCTGAAGATCGATGGAGAAAATTTCATCAATGGACAATTTTCCTTCGTTCCAAGTTGAATTTCTTGAGGAAATTTCAGATGAAAAACTATGCTTGTCTCTGGAGGAAGTTGAGTCCGAACAGAAAGTAAATGATAGCGTTCGCTTTGCGACACTAAATGACTACGAACTGCACGAAATAGTCAAGAAATTCGTAAGAGAAATACAAGATGGTGTGTAAACATGTTTGAATAATTGTTGTTATCCACACTACTTTGTTATGAACAAATTTATCGTCAATAAGAGGACAGACGCATTAAAAAGTGATGTCAATTTGTTAATTAGAGCATTTAACGAGAAGATAAAAGACTCATTTTGAAGGACTAGCTACAAAGGTACCGCTACAAATATATAATTGCCACTCAGCTTGTAATATCAGGGATCAATTCCTATTGGCTACTTCATGTAGACCGCTGGTTCGGGCGTTTTGTTATTGAGCTGCTTTTTTAAATAAAACATATAATATTGTTAAATGAAGAAAGCTGCCTAAATGTCACCTAGTTATGCGCTTAATTTTATCCAATGATCAAACGACTTGAACCAATTTTTAGTTTCCATATTGTGTCATTATGTTAATACAAATGTTCGACATTTACTGCTGATCACTTTCTGTTTCGCATTTGCCAGTCGTTCGCTGTACTTCTAAGGTGCCGATCAGTTCACTCTGCTATAGATAGCAGAACTCCGAGATTGTCCATCAGTGGTCCGCTGTACTTCTAAGGTGCTGATCAGTTCACTCTGCTACAGATAGCAGAACTCCGAAAGTTCCTGAACTGCCAATCTTCAGCTGCTTTTGAAATCGTAGCAGCCCTGATACGTCAAGATGAACAATTCCACAACAGAAGGAGTCAAAACGATGGATGTCCATTTGAGAAATTTCATTGTGTCCATGATCGTTATCAACGCCATAAGCTCCATTCTGGCTTCTGTTTTAAATTTCTTGATCATCTTGATTTTTACGAAGACGACGTCTTTACGAACGCCCTCGAACATTCTTGTTCTTAACTTAGCCGTATGTGACTTTGTCATTGGGATTCTTGTGGAGCCGGCATTTTGTTCTTATATGATTAGTTCCCAGTTGATGAACAATCCTTCCATATCGGACATCAGCGATGGAATATATATAACAAGTAAACGACACTTGATCGGTATATCGCTGTTGACAATCACTGCCATCACTGCCGATCGATTCCTTGCCATCCACCTGCATTTAAGGTACCAAGAACTGGTCACAACCAAGCGCTCTTCAATAGTTGTAGCTATGATTTGGATTGTGTCTTTGTTGTGGAATGGTTTTTCTCCTTTGGCGAAGAAAGAAGTCAGACAAATAGTCAATCCCATTTTGACAGTGGTCATTCTTCTACTAACTATATTGTTAATGATAGAAATATCTCG
Organism: Actinostola sp. cb2023; assembly: GCA_033675265.1. Classification (NCBI taxonomy): domain Eukaryota; kingdom Metazoa; phylum Cnidaria; class Anthozoa; order Actiniaria; family Actinostolidae; genus Actinostola; species Actinostola sp. cb2023. The sequence goes on along the minus strand of JAUJYZ010000571.1, from coordinate 203,480 downwards.
AGTCATTCATCGACACTCGGCACAGATTCACGCCCAACAGCAATCAATACAGCCAACCATAAACATGCCAAGATACAAGAAATCAGTCAACGTCATGTATTACGTGATTGCTGTATTTGTAGTGCGTTATATCCCATATCTGTGCATGGTATTGGGTAGAAACAGTTACAGTAAGTCGGATTTATTTGTTGTAAGAACATTGGCGAAAACACTTCTTCTTTTTGGTAGTGTAGTGAACCCAGTTATTTATTGCTGGAGAATGCATGAAATGCGTAATGCTGTTGTTCAGTTGTTGCGAAATATCTGCCGATAGTAACACAGCTGCTCATTGTATTAATACTACAATAACTACAGTTGTAGTCGTAAATAGATTCGAAATCTTGAACATATCGAATGGATAAAGATTGGTTTGATTTTATGTTGGCTGAAAACTGTAAAGAAAACAAAAAACATTCTGAAAAAGGTACCAATGTGGAAATTGAATTCCAAAAGGCAAACAGGATGTGATTCAAACATTGTGTGGAATCGAGTATAACGAGATCACTTATTTTTAAATGGCGGACACGGAATATCGGTACTCCAAGAGAATATTACAAAATCTAATTCGGTGACCTTTCCTGTTTTTTTGTATTGTAAGTGTATGTATACGAAAGCTACAAAATATCAAAAGATGAAGGCATGCCATCCCGCGAATTTTTTTTCAAAAATCGTCAAAAATGATCAACTTGCGATCTTGAGCGAAGACTGGAACAAAAACGCCTTGTTTGACATTATTGATATGGATGCATCTCAACACAAGAAAATGAGAAGTTATTGAATTTGTATGACAATTACGTTTACATATGCATCACCCAAAGTTCTTACATTGATAATTACGAACATATACAGACGGAGAGTGTTTGTACTTTGCCGTCGATTGTTTTGTTTAAAATAAATTAATGTACAATAAATAAGTACAATAAATACGGAGATCAGACTGAAAATGGTATTTCTAAGACCAAACTCAATATTTAATACATTTCCGTTTCGTTCTGGTAATTACTTAGAACTGAATGCTTTATGAACTAAATTGTCAGGTTATTTACATATACTATATAAATCTATAGTTCCATCCATCTGGTCTTCTATTATCACCTTTCTCTACAACAACCTTTTTAGAAATAGGTCAGTGTATGTGCCATGCTATACGGGTATAGATTTTTGAGATTATTTGGCTTGGAAATGGAGAAATTATGATAACTTCAAGCAAGCAAGATGGCATATTGGGTGGATGTTATTATCGACCAATTGGACACCTGGACTACTTTCTAATGAACAATACATTGATCGACTATAAACATCAAGCTACAACAATTAGTGTGACTTTATTCAAGGTGAGAGCATTTAACGCAAAGACAAAAGACTGTCTGGCGAAATTATTGAAGGCATAGCTACAATTATGCAATTGCTCAGCTTGTCATATCAGGGATCAATTCCTATTGGCTACTCCACGTAGACCGCTGGTTCAGGCGTTTTATTTGTCATTGCGCTGCTATTTTTATTAAAACATATAATATAATATTGTTAAATGAAGAAATATGCCTAAATGTCACCTTGTTATGCACTTAATTTTATCCAATGATCCAATGACTTGAAAACCAATTTTTAGTTTGATTGTCTATAAGTGATTCGCAGTACTTCTAAGGTGCTGATCAGTCCACTTTGCTATTGATAGCAGAACTCCGAGATTGTCTATAAGTGGTCCGATGTGTAGCTGATTTTTCTGATTCACGCTTGAAAGGAAGCATATCTCAAATACTTTCACTTTGAACTGAAGCATCTGTAAATATTGAAATCTGCCTGACTTTGCTGACAGTCTAATGCCATTTTGGCAACAATTGTTCATTGGTTCATTGTCAATTAAGTTACTTTGCCAGATCGGTAGAAATCTTCACCTGCCTTTGAAATCGTAGCAGCCCTGATACGTCAAGATGAACAATTCCACAACAGAAGGAATCAAAACGATGGATGTCCAATTTGAGAAATTTCATTATGTCCATGATCGTTATCAATGTCATAAGCTCCATTCTGGCTTCTGGTTTAAATTTCTTGATCATCTTGATTTTTACGAAGACGACGTCTTTACGAACGCCCTCGAATATTCTTGTTCTTAACTTAGCCGTATGTGACTTTGTCATTGGGATTTTTGTGGAGCCGGCATTTTGTTCTTATATGATTAGTTCCCAGTTGATGAATAATCCTTCCATAGCGGACATCAGCGATGGAATATTTAGAACAAGTCAACGACCCTTGATATGTGTATCGCTGTTGACAATCACTGCCATTACTACCGATCGATTCCTTGCCATCCACCTGCATTTGAGGTACCAAGAATTGGTCACAATCAAGCGCTCTTCTATAGTTGTAGCTATGATTTGGATGGTGTCTTTGTTGTGGAAGGGTTTTTCTCCTTTGGCGAAGAAAGAAGTCAGGCAAATAGTCAATCCCATTTTGACAGTGGTCATTCTTCTACTAACTATATTGTTAATGATAGAAATATCTCGAGTCATTCGTCGACACTCGGCACAGATTCACGCCCAACAGCAATCAACACAGCCAACCATAAACATGCCTAGATACAATAAATCAGTCAACGTCATGTATTACGTGATTGCTGTATTTGTAGTGCGTTATATCCCATATCTGTGCATGGTTTTGGGTAGAAAACATTTCAGCAAGTCGGATTTATTTGTCCTAAAAATTGTGATGAAAACACTTCTTCTTCTTGGTAGTGTAGTGAACCCAGTTATTTATTGCTGGAGAATGCATGAAATGCGTAATGCTGTTGTTCAGTTGTTGCGAAATATCTGCTGAACTAAATCGTTCTACGAAAATATCACCTCATCACACTTCCTCTACTATTAAAAGTTAAACTAAAAACAGATTTTTAAATCAATTATACTGAGTTGAGTTAGTAGTGAGACGTCAACAGAAACAGTGAACACAGCCTTTGGAAATGCGTACCACAGAAGACATTGTTTATGATCGCCATCAACTGGCAATGCAACGTGGCTACCATCTAATGCAATGCTTTAGTTCTAGAACGACGGAGGTTCGATCGGCACCGGTTGTTTGCGAAGCTTCAATTAAACAACCTGCGGACAGGAATCTTGATGAGGGGAAACCTAAACACTGGCCAGTCTCTCTTAAAAACACTATCATAGATAACTTCATTAACACCGATAAACAAGTCCGTAAAATAGTGAGTTCACGTCGAAGCTTGTGGAAGAATCTGAAAGGGTTTTTCCAATGGTTGCTATGGTTATTTGGTATGTATTGATGGCACGCACCATCCGAAGGAAAGGAAGGGTCTAAGCGTTCTGTGGTCGCGATGCATTGCTCTCAGTTTGTTGAATAATCACATTGCATTATGGGTATGCTATGGATGTACATACATTTGCTATTGTTTGCACTCTTGCATATGGAACCATACTTGTCCTGCCCTTGGCGTACCTGGACCCTTTACCATACATTCCATGGTTTTCCAATAACAATATTCAATCTATTCCATTGAGTTGTTTATGAATAAAAAGGACGCCCGGTTAGTTTCTTTTCTCTGAATATTGTAATAATTTTTTCATTGTGCCATATGTTTTATACAAAATGGAGCTTGATAAATGACAGAAAAGACATTGTTTTTAATTTGCACAACTGAACAGCGCAACGAATAAATTCCATTGTTGATAAATGTACTTTATTTTAATAAAAAACTTAGATTTCACAAGGAGCGTTCATCAACAGTACGGTGGCTGCTAGATGTAATGTTTCAAAGCCGAGAATGAGGACTAGACGGGGTTTCCAGTCCGAGGCGAAACGACTTCTCATACTCATTAAAGTGCACCTAACCCCTGTGAGATTGTTTTAAAAATCTATTCAATATAAGCTGAATAGTTGTTGGGTTCAGTATTTTGTGATTTGAACCTTGCGTTTATGAGTTATAGAGGTTTGAAATCTCAATATGCAAATTTGATTACGTCTACCCAGGAAGCATTTATTATACAAAAACGCCCTTGTGCTGATTATTGACATTTGTAAACTTACAGAATATTTTCACAGTCTTTATAAATGATTTTATAACTTTTTTGCCCATTTCAAAAAATAAGTTCTTCTTGAAAAAGTCTAAATAAGTTATGGCAAATTCCTGGGTAGACGTCATCAAATTTGCATATTGAGATTTCAAACCTCTATAACTCAGAAACGCAAGGTTCAAATCACAAAATACTGAACCCAACAACTATTCAGCTTATATTGAATAGATTTTTAAAACAATCTCACAGGGGTTAGGTGCACTTTAATTATTACATGCAATGGGCTAAGTGAAAATGCCGGAATACAAAACTAACAAACGTCAACTGAAATTTCAGAATACAAAACAGTTTCACTGGGATATAATCGCTCATCACTCACAATGAAGTCTATCGTTTTGGCAAGTAGTATTGTGCTTTATACGTTATACGTTATATTGTGCAGTTTTGTTCAAAACGTTTATAAAAATACAATGGTTACTTATATATTTAGAAGCTTAAGCACATTTTAACCAACTGTCCGTGATATATCGTGGGATATCAACACACTGTCCTGATATCGTGGGATATCAGGACAGTAGATCTCGCTTCTGATTGGCTAACTGATTTTAGTGGGATGATAATTATATATAATCGGGCAATTTTGGTTCGATTCGGCGAAATATCAGGGCGAGTTAGGACAAGCCATGGTTCGTATTTTGGCGAGACGTAGTCGAGCCAAAATACCCATGGCAAGACCTAACGAGTCCTGATATTTCGCCGAATCGAACCAAAATTGACCGATTATTTTTTTATCATCCCACTCTTTTCGCCGAAATGAAAGAATTTCACTAAAAACATCGAGGACGATCTTTTCAAAATACAAACTTATTAGCATATTGTCGGCACGCGTCCGTGAGTTTGAGAAGTGGCGGGAAAAGTTCAATCGTTCGCAGTTTTGTTCAAAACGTTTATTTATCTTTTGAATGAAACATATTTCCCCTTAAAATGACCAGAAGTAATATAAAAATACAATGGTTTCTTATTTAGAACCACATCTTAACATCTGTCCATGATATATGATATCAGGACAGTAGAGTGTCCTGATACCGTAGAATATCAGGACGGTAGAGTGTCTTGATACGGGAGAATTGTCGATTGTGATTGGTTGAAACAAATATTGGGGATGATAAACCGATATAACACGGCTGCTCATTAATTGTATAAATACTACATTAACTACAGGTGTAGTCGTAAATGGATTCGAAATCTTGAAAATATTGAATGAATAAAGGTTGGTTTAGTTTTATGTTGGCTGTACTGAAAAAGGTGCCAATGTGGAAATTGAATTCCAAATGGCAAACAGGATGTGCTTCAAACATTGTCTGTGTGAAATCGAGTGCAACGAGATCACTTATTTTTAAAAAATAACTCGAAGTTAAGGAAATGTTGGGCTACCAGTGGTAAGGCTTTTCCAATATGGCGGGCACGGAATATCGGTAGTCAATTCAAGGGATAACTTTACAAAATCCAGTAAGTGTATTTATACTCACGCTAGTTCGGTGACCTACCCTGCAATTTTTACTGTAAGTGAATTTATACTAAAGCTAGTTCGGTGACCTACCCTGATATTTTTACTATAAGTGTATGTATACTAATGCTAGTTCGGTGACCCCTACCATGACATTTTTACTGTAAGTGAATTTATACTAAAGCTAGTTCGGTGACCTACCCTGCAATTTTTACTGTAAGTGAATTTATACTAAAGCTAGTTCGGTGACCTACAATGATATTTTTACTGTAAGTGAACTTATACTAAAGCTAGTTCGGTGACCCCTACCATGACATTTTTACTGTAAGTGAATTTATACTAAAGCTAGTTCGGTGACCTACCCTGATATTTTTTACTGTAAGTGTATGTATACTAAAGCTAGTTCGGTGACCTACAATGATAATTTTACTGTAAGTGTATGTATACTAAAGCTAGTTCGGTGACCGACCCTGACATTGTTACTGTAAGTGTATGTATACTAAAGCTAGTTCGGTGACCTACCCTGATATTTTTACTGTAAGTGTATGTATACTAAAGCTAGTTCGGTGACCTACCATGATATTGTTACTGTAAGTGTATGCACGAGGAGCTTTACCCAGAAATAAATTCACAGCATGGGTCGTAAATCGGTGTTTTGTTGGTGTGAAAATGTACGCATTTACGCAAGCGGTGATGACTAATAGGGTCAAGTCGTGCCAGCTTTAATCAACAAACTATAACAACATCAGAATCGAAAATTAGACGCGCATAGTTATCGATCAGTTATATTTGTTAGAGAGAGAGAAAAATCCCAAGAGCGGATTTACGGGCGGAACACCTAGTAACTTCTGCTGCTCTGCTTTCGGGCGAATCACCTTAAAAGCAGTTGGAATATTAAGTAGAATCAAGCTAGATGTGACTGTTATGTTTACTTAGTAGTTACAGAGAGGAAAATACATCCCAAGAACAGATTTACGGGCGGAACACCTAGTAACTTCTGCTGCTCTGCTTTCGGGCGAATCACCTTAAAAGCAGTTGGAATATTAAGTAGAATCAAGCTAGATGTGACTGTTATGTTTACTTAGTAGTTACAGAGAGGAAAATACATCCCAAGAACAGATTTACGGGCGGAACACCTAGTAACTTCTGCTGCTCTGCTTTCGGGCGAGTCACCTTAAAAGCAGTTGGAATATCAAGTAGAATAAAGCAAGATATGACTTATTTAAATAGGATGTTTGACTTTTTGAACACCTTCGGAATTTGGCGCGCTTTTTGGTTGTTTATCGGCACGACTGCGAGCAACTTCTAAACAACTTCCTTCACCAAAGCCTCCAATTGTAGTGACAAGAAATGTACTTTTAATCTAGCTCACTTGTTAGCTTTCTTACTTTAATTTTTGCTGGCCTTGAGTTTTCTTGTTTACCTGCAACCCGGTACTTGATTTCCGTTCGACATCATCTGACATCATCTCACGGATCATGGAACTCGAATCGAAGTCATTTATGAAATCAATGACTTTCGCGAAATCGCGAGCTAGACAGCCATGGTTTAAATCTCTGAATGTCAGAAGACAGCCACAAATTCCAAATGAGGTCGAAGCGTAGACTTCTTCGGTTCGGCCTTTAATAAGAATCTCGCTTCGCAAGTGGACGCCATTTTCAAAATCGAGCTTTTTCAATGGCACACGTCCGATTTTAAATTCCTCGCCTGGGAAAGCTATCAATCTCATTGGTGAGAGCGTACCACTGACGACTCGTGACAAGTAGTGATGAAGAAACTCGACGAAACTGCATCGATCCTTACGCCATTGATCTGAAGAGTGGAACTGGTGATCTTTCGATTTGCGCGCAAAATACATAGTCAAGAATGACATTATAAAAGTGACCTTCTAGATTTATTAACTTTATTAACAGGCATTACAATGCCTGATGATGACATACACTACAGAGTTGTACTCATGAAGGTTCAATATCCGTATCGACACTCCATAGTGATGACATATCATGTACCACAGTGTTTGATGATATCGTACTTAAACAATAGCAAATTGAGTCTCCCGCAGCGAAACAACTCACTTTCAAAGTGAGTTGTTTCACTTTTTTCCGGCTAAAGCTTCTCGTGATACTAAAGCTAGTTCGGTGACCTACCCTGATATTTTTACTGTAAGTGTATTTATTAAATTTTTTGTCAAAGAACGCACGAAATATGCACAAGAACGCGCGAAATATGGGACCGTATGTTGGGTAGTTACTTCAAACTGGCTTTCCAATCATTCATGCAGAATCGTGCGATGAAAATTAACCAATCAGCGTACGAGAATTCTACATTGGCTAGCGCGCGCTCGTACAGCTGAGATTTCCAAGTTTTCACTGTAATTTGTTGTTTTTCTTTCACCAGAATAGCTAGTTTCTTTGACAAAAAATATAATAAACAACTTATTAGTCGACTAAGCATCTAATACGGCTGTGAATTATTACTCGTCATGTATTTTGGCTCGCCTAAAGGCTCGCCAAAATACCAAATGACTCGTAAAAATACACAGCTGTATTAGATGCTTAGCCGACTAATAACCTCTATGTATACTAATAGCTAGTTCGGTGACCTACCCTGAATTGTTTACTGTAAGTGAATTTATACTAAAGCTAGTTCGGTGACCTACCCTGATATTCTTACTGTAAGTGTATTTATAATCCCACTAAAATCAGTCAGCCAATCAGAAGCGAGATCTACTGTCCTGATATCCCACGATATCAGGACAGTGTCTTGATATCCCACGATATCACGGACAGTTGGTTAAAATGTGGTTTTAAATAAGAAACCATTGTATTTTTATATTACTTCTGGTCATTTTAAGAGAAAATATGTTTCATTCAAAAGATAAATAAACGTTTTGAACAAAACTGCGAACGATTGAACTTTTCCCGACACTTCTCAAACTCACGGACGCGTGCCGACAATATGCTAATAAATTTGTATTTTGAAAAGATCGTCCTCGATGTTTTTAATGATATTCTCTCATTTCGGCGAAAAGAGTGGGATGATAAATAAATAATCGGTCAATTTTGGTTCGATTCCGCGAAATATCAGGATTCGCTAGGTCTTGCCATGGGAATTTTGGCTCGACATACGAACCATGGCTCGACTTAACTCGCCCTGATCATGATATTTCGCCGAATCGAACCAAAATTGCCCGATTATATATAAATATCAATAAACACAAGAAAAGGAGAAGTTATTGATATTGTATGATCTACGTTTACATATACATCACCTGAATTTCTTACATCAATGATATGTTTGTACTATAGTCGTCGATTTAGCAAATCGAACATGGTTTTCCATTGTCTGTACTCTTATCGACAACGGATGACGCCATAAAATGTTCCACTTGAGTTTTGAAAATTTTATGGCGTCATCCGTTGTCAATAAGATTTCAGATTTATTTCGATAAGAGTACAGACAATGGAAAACCATGTTCGATTTGTTTTTTTACAACAATATTTACTCAGGAAAGAGGAAAAGGTTCCCAAGACGACAAATACGTTTGAAAGAAAAACTGATTCAAGCGTGACAAGTGTTGTCAAAAGTAATTTAATTTAGTTTCGTTCCGGTAATTACTTAGAACTGAGTGCTTTTAACTGTATTAACTAAATTGTCAGGTTATTTGCATATACATATATAAATATATAATTATATTTGGTCTTATATCACCTTTCTTTTCCACAACCTTGTTAGAAATAGGTCAGTGTATGTGCCATGCTATACGGGTATAGATGTTTGAGCTTCTTTGACTTGCAAAAGGAGAAATTATTTTAACTTCAAGCAAGTAAGATGGCATCTTGGGTGGACGTTATTATCGACCAATTGGACACCTGAAGGACGTGCTAATGAAACATCAAGCTACAACAATTAGTGTGACATTATTCAAGTTCAGAGCATTTAAGCAAAGATAAAAGACTGTCAGACGTAATTATTGAAGGCATAGCTACAATTATGCAATCACTCAGCTTGTAATATCAAGCATCAATTCCTATTGGCTACTCCACTTAGACCGCTGGGCCGAACGTTTTGTCATTACGCTGCTTTTCTTAATATTTTCAAATGAAGAAAGCTGCCTAAATGTCACCTTGTTATGCGCTAAATTTTATCCAATGATCAAATGACTTGAAAACCAAATTTTAGTTACCATATCGGGTCATTATGTTAATAAAAATGTTCGACATTTACTGCTGATCATCTTTCTGTTTCGCATTTGCCAGTCGTTCGCTGTACTTCGAAGGATGTGTAGATGATTTTTCTGATTCACACTTGAACTTTGAACTGCAGTATCTGTAAACATTGAAATATACCTGACTTTACTGTCTAAAGCCATATTGGCAACAATTGTTCATTGGTTCATTGTCAAGTTACTTTGCCAGATCGGTAGAAATCTTCACCTGCCTTAAGTTTGAAATCGTAGCAGCCCTGATACGTCAAGATGAACAATTCCACAACAGAAGGAATCAAAACGATGGATGTCCATTTGAGAAATTTCATTGTGTCCATGATCGTTATCAACGCCATAAGCTCCATTCTGGCTTCTGTTTTAAACTTCTTGATCATCTTGACTATTGCGAAGACGACGTCTTTACGAACGCCCTCGAATATTATTGTTCTTAACTTAGCCGTATGTGACTTTGTCATTGGGACTTTTGTGGAGCCGGCATTTTGTTCTTATATGATTAGTTCCCAGTTGATGAATAATCCTTCCATATCGGACATCAGCGATGGGATATTTAGGACAATTCAACAAGCCTTGATATGTGTATCGCTGTTGACAATCACTGCCATCACTACCGATCGATTCCTTGCCATCCACCTGCATTTAAGGTACCAAGAACTGGTCACAACCAAGCGCTCTTCTATCAAGTTGTAGCTATCATTTGGATTATTTCTGTGTTGTGGAAAGGTTTTTCTCCTTTGGCGAAGAAAGAAGTCAGGCAAATAGTCAATCCCATTTTGACAGTGGTCATTCTTCTACTAACAATATTGTTAATGATAGAAATATCTCGAGTCATTCGTCGACACTCGGCACAGATTCACGCCCAACAGCAATCAACGCAGCCAACCATAAACATGCCAAGATACAAGAAATCCATCAACGTCATGTATTACGTGATTGCTGTATTTGTAGTGCGTTATATCCCATTTCTGTGCGTGGTATTAGGTAGAAAACATTTCAGCAAGTCGGTATTATTTGTACTAAAAACTTTGTCGAAAACACTTCTTCTTCTTGGTAGTGTAGTGAACCCAGTTATTTATTGCTGGAGAATGCATGAAATGCGTAATGCTGTTGTTAAGTCGTTGCGAAGTATCTGCTGAACTAAATCCTACGAAAATATCACATGATTGCTTCTTATTGTTTCAATGCATATAACAATAAAACATATAAATTGTAAAGTGAACGGTACCAAGGCCCAGTATGAAATATCGAGACTTCTAGTTATGGACATCTCGTCATAATTCTGTAAATAAAGTACGCTGTCGTCGATATCCAAAACGCAGGGCCGTACACATCACAAGGGCAGGGGGGCAGGGGGGGGGGGGGGGGGACAGATGCCTTCCCCCCCCTCCCTAGCAAGGCGAAAAAGATACCAACATGTACTGAGAACTTTGCTAATTTTATTTATTTCATTGCTGTTAAATACGTACTGCCCCCCTTGAATATTGGGTTATGTAAGGCCCTGAAACGACATCATTTTCAGTTGTTGGGAATTCCAATTTCAATTTCAGCTGTTGGGAATTCCATATGGAGTGGTACGTATTGTACAGTGGGATGCTTACCTTTCAATCAATGCTTTTAAACATTCAGCGATGTTCTCCCCAGCACAAAAATAACCGGCAAAAAAACAATGAGTATCACTACAATCTATATTATCTATAATTTTATTATTATTATTATTATTTATTTATTTATTTATTTATTTATTTATTATTTATTTATTTATTTTTATCTATAAGCTAAATGGCATCTAATGGGCTTGTGTCATCTGTACATGTCACCGAAGGCAAACGAAAATATCATAACTTGAAAGAGCATACTAAAATTAGTAAAAGTTGAAAATTCAAAAGAATCAAGAAAATAAGACAAAAGCTAAAGGCTTTCAAAGTTTCCCGCTTTGAAAAGGATTTGTATGGGTTTTTCGCTTGGAGGACAAGCTGTTGCCTTCCAACAAACATTTCCATACAAAAAAGGTAAAGTTTGAATGCCTGTAACTATTGCCCTATTTACGTATTTCCCCTCAAACTTGCCACTTTTACTAACTTTAGCATGCTCTTTCCAGTTATAGTATTTTCGTTTGTCTTCGGTGAAAAGACAAGCGCGCGCTGGTTCCGTGCGCGTGACAAGTGTTGTCAAAAGTAATTTATTTTAGTTTCGTTCCGGTAATTACTTAGAACTGAGTGCTCCAATTGTCAGGTTATTTGCATATAGAAATCTATAATTATATCTGGTCTTATATCACCTTTCTTTTCCACAACCTTGTTAGAAATCTGAGGTCAGTGTATGTGCCATGCTATACGGGTATAAATGTTTGAGCTTCTTTGGCTTGGAAAAGGAGAAATTATTTAACTTCAAGCTAGCAAGATGGCATCTTGAGTGGACGTTATTATCGATCAATTGTACACCTGAAGGACGTGCTAATGAAACATCAAGCTACAACAATTAGTGTGACATTCATTGGTTCATTGTCAAGTTACTTTGCCAGATCGGTAGAAATCGTCACCTGCCTTTGAAATCGTAGCAGCCCTGATACGTCAAGATGAACAATTCCACAACAGAAGGAATCAAAACGATGCATGTCCATTTGAGAAATTTCATTGTGTCCATGATCGTTATCAACGCCATAAACTCCATTCTGGCTTCTGTGTTAAACTTCTTGATCATCTTGATTTTTACGAAGACGACGTCTTTACGAACGCCCTCGAACATTCTTATCCTTAACTTAGCCGTATGTGACTTTGTCATTGGGATTTTTGTGGAGCCGGCATTTTGTTCTTATATCAGATTAGCGGCCGGCCAGTTGATGAATAATCCTTCCATAGCGGACATCAGCGATGGGATATTTAGAACAAGTCAACGACCCTTGATATGTGTATCGCTGTTGAAAATCACTGCCATCACTGCCGATCGATTTCTTGCCATCCAACTGCATTTAAAGTACCAAGAACTGGTCACAACCAAGCGCTCTTCTATAGTTGTAGCAATGATTTGGATGGTGTCTTTGTTGAGGAATGTTTTTTTTCTCCTTTGGCGAAGAAACAAATCAGGCAAATAGTCAATGCCATTTTGACAGTGGTCATTCTTCTACTAACTATATTGTTAATGATAGAAATATATCGAGTCATTCGTTGACACTCAACGCCCAACAGCAATCAACACAGCCGACCATAAACATACCAAGATACAAGAAATCCGTCAACGTCATGCATTACATGATTGCTGTATTTGCAGTGCGTTATATCCCATTTCTGTGCATGGTATTGTGTAGAAAACATTTCAGCAAGTCGGATTTATTTGTCCTAAAAATTGTGATGAAAACACTTCTTCTTCTTGGTAGTGTAGTGAACCCAGTTATTTATTGCTGGAGAATGCATGAAATGCGTAATGCTGTTGTTCAGTTGTTGCGCAATATCTGCTGAACTAAATCCTACGAAAATATCACCTGATTGCATAGACTTTAGACATAGACATAGACTTTATTTTAGTACCAGTAGTTTACCTACAATTTAGTTTATAAGTTAAGTTAATAGATGAAGAAAAGCTATGTTTTGCGGGTTAAGTAATATAACTGGATTATTAGGTACAAGCTATCTATAATAACGCTAGGTTAACCGAGATAGATAGCTGAGAATATAATTTATTTTGAAAATATAATTTGGTCAGTCAATGAAGAACAAGAGAAAAAATACAAATACACATATACAATAACATAATAATAAGACAGTGTAAGTATAAGCTGACATGACTATGTATCATATAAACTTATATTTAAAGTGAACAGATAAGATAAAGATAAAGTAATATAAAATCATTAGTTACATGGATCAAGAAAATACATAAATAGTTGATATATAATAAACAAATAATATAATTGATAAATACAGTATATATTAGATGATAGAATATAAAGTGAATCATGTGGAGTAAGATTTCAATAATTGATCATTCATTTTTTCTTTAAATTTAACTCTATTTAAACTTTTCATGGACTCATCGATTTCATTCCAGATTTTAGCACCAGCAAATTTGATGTTAAATTTCCCATAGTTTGTCCTTGCCTTTGGTAGAAAATACGAGGATTTAGAAGCCAATCTAGTGTTTTTGATTCACTGGATTGAAGAAGGATTTAAAGGAAATAGGTAGATTATTTGAAAAAAAATCGTGCATAAATAGTGTAGTTTGAAAGAAAATGAGATCAGTGAGTTTTAATATATTTAAGTTAATAAATAAAGGATTTGTGTGAGCATTATTGCTTATTACTTCAATGCATATAACAATAAAACATATTGTAAAGTGAACGGTACCAAGGCCCAGTATGAAATATCGAGACTTCTAGTTATGGACATCTCGTAATAATTATGTAAATAAAGTACGCTGTCATCGATATACAAAACGCAGGGTCGTACACAGCACAGGGGCAGGGGGGACAGTTGCCCCCCCCCCCCCCCCCCCCCCTAGCAAGGCGAAAAAGATACCAACAAGTACTGAGAACTATGCTAATTTTATTTATTTCTTTGCTGTAAAATACGTACTGCCCACCCTTGAATATTGGGTTATGTACGGCCCTGAAACGACATCATTTTCAGTTGTTGGGAATTCCAATTTCAATTTCAGCTGTTGGGAATTCAATATGGAGTGGTACGTATTGTACAGTGGGATGCTTACCTTTCAATCAATGCTTTTAAACATTCAGCGATGTTCTCCCCAACACAAAAATAACAACAAAACAATGAGAATCACTACAATCTATATTATCTATAATTTTATTATTATTATTTATTTATTATTATTTATTATTTATTTATTTTATCCATAAGCTGAATGGCATCTAATGGGCTTGTGTCACCTGTCACCGAAGGCAAACGAAAATATCATAACTTGAAAGAGCATACTAAAATTAGTAAAAGTTGAAAATTTCAAAAGAATCAAGAAAATAAGACAAAAGTTTATAACTCGCCAATGCGAAGCTCAAATCACAAAATACTGAATCGAACCATCCCACTATTCACTTCATATGTAGTCGATTTTTAAAGGAAAAAAATTCGTGTCATATAAGTTGAAATGCGCATTATATAAAAGACATGAAATAGCAACCAAGCTAACAAAAATGAAATAAAAATTGATCATTATTTTAGAAGAAAAAAGACTAGTGTGCTGATGGGGTTCCTATGCTGGAGCTGTAGAGTGGGTATACAGACTATTATTTAAAGTGCTAAATGGACGGAAATCGGTTCGAAAATTTAAAATGAGCTGTAATTTTGCTGAAGTAATATTGAAGGACCTATTGATCACTGTTTGCCATTAAGTTAAAATGTTGCTTTCATATTCCAAGAAGTGCTGTTTTTTTTTAAAGAATGGATTGGGTTAAGTAGATGACGTCATCTACTCATCCCGTCACATAAACACTCATAGCTGATATACATAGCTTTCTCGGCAAGTATTCGATCAAATGTTGTTGTTTTTTTCCGGATTTTATTTATTTATTGAAAATAATATCATTTACAATCAAACATTTAATTTTTTTAAATCGATCGATTTTCATCCGGCAAGTAGCGCTTTAACATTGGCTAATCTTAGTTTTGTTCGACTTGGACTGCCTGTGGTAGAAAATGTGGTTTGGAATGCGCACGCGCGCGGGATTTGGGATATAGAATGCGGGATATATAGCTGCCACGGAATGAAGATGAAAATTGAAAAGGGAACAGCAGGATTACCGCAGTGAGCGATCTCGCCAATATCCCCAGTCTCTCTCAGTATTTGTACCACAGGATTCCCATTTTATTTTGAATTAGGAAACCCTCATGGCTACATTCCACCCGTTTGGCTCACTGTGGCTAACTAATTAGGAAACCCACATGGCTACATTCCATCCGTTTAGCTCACTATGGCTAACTAATTAGGAAACCCACATGGTTACATTCCACCCGTTTGGATCACTGTGGCTAACTAATTAGGAAACCCACATGGCTACATTCCACCCGTTTGGCTCACTGTGGCTAACTAATTAGGAAACCCACATGGCTACATTCCACCCGTTTGGCTCACTGTGGCTAACTAATTAGGAAACCCACATGGCTACATTCCACATGCACGTTTGGCTCACTGTGGCTAACTAATTAGGAAACCCACATGGCTACATTCCACTCGTTTGGTTCACTGTGGCTAACTAATTAGGAAACCCACATGGCTACATTCCATCCGTTTAGCTCACTATGGCTAACTAATTAGGAAACCCACATGGTTACATTCCACCCGTTTGGATCACTGTGGCTAACTAATTAGGAAACCCACATGGCTACATTCCACCCGTTTGGCTCACTGTGGCTAACTAATTAGGAAACCCACATGGCTACATTCCACCCGTTTGGCTCACTGTGGCTAACTAATTAGGAAACCCACATGGCTACATTCCACATGCACGTTTGGCTCACTGTGGCTAACTAATTAGGAAACCCACATGGCTACATTCCACACGTTTGGCTCACTGTGGCTAACTAATTAGGAAACCCACATGGTTACATTCCACACGTTTGGCTCACTGTGGCTAACTAATTAGGAAACCCACATGGCTACATTCCACCCGTTTGGCTCACTTTGGCTAACTAATTAGGAAACCCACATGGCTACATTCCACACGTTTGGCTCACTGTGGCTAACTAATTAGGAAACCCACATGGCTACATTCCACACGTTTGGCTCACTGTGGCTAACTAATTAGGAAACCCACATGGCTACATTCCACCCGTTTGGCTCACTGTGGCTAACTAATTAGGAAACCCACATGGCTACATTCCACCCGTTTGGCTCACTGTGGCTAACTAATTAGGAAACCCACATGGCTACATTCCACCCGTTTGGCTCACTGTGGCTAACTAATTAGGAAACCCAAATGGCTACATTCCACCCGTTTGGCTCACTGTGGCTAACTAATTAGGAAACCCACATGGCTACATTCCATCCGTTTAGCTCACTATGGCTAACTAATTAGGAAACCCACATGGCTACATTCCACACGTTTGGCTCACTGTGGCTAACTAATTAGGAAACCCACATGGCTACATTCCACCCGTTTGGCTCACTGTGGCTAACTAATTAGGAAACCCACATGGCTACATTCCATCCGTTTAGCTCACTATGGCTAACTAATTAGGAAACCCACATGGCTACATTCCACACGTTTGGCTCACTGTGGCTAACTAATTAGGAAACCCACATGGCTACATTCCACCCGTTTGGCTCACTGTGGCTAACTAATTAGGAAACCCACATGGCTACATTCCACCCGTTTGGCTCACTGTGGCTAACTAATTAGGAAACCCGCATGGCTACATTCCACCCGTTTGTTTCACTGTGGCTAACTAATTAGGAAACCCACATGGCTACATTCCACCCGTTTGGCTCACTGTGGCTAACTAATTAGGAAACCCACATGGCTACATTCCACCCGTTTGGCTCACTTTGGCTAACTACAGATCAATCTCCTCGAGGAAGTAACATTTACCAGCGCAAGACCGCGGTGATTATCTGATACAACAAACAGCATATTTTAGAACACAGATTTATTAGCAGAGTAAAGTGTTAGAATATTATGTGTAGAACTATTTGCCAGCCAGCACCCATTTGATGTGAATACGTTTTCTTTCTAAACAGTTATATCATCGATTATTGGTCGTTATCATAGATGTAATTCTCGTCTTCCTTTGTAATTGGATATGGTTTCATATCGTCTTCTATCACTGGTTTTGGGTTGGTGTCCACCTTCTCTTTTACGAGATGTCTACGTCTTCGATACGCCTCACTGGATAACGATCAATAAAAATTGAATAAGATGGCGTGGTTGACAGTGCCTTCCTGCCTTCCCGCCTTCCTGCCTTCCTTCCTTCCTGCCTTCCTTCCTTCCTTCCTGCCTTCCTGCCTTCCTGCCTTCCTGCCTTCCTGCCTTCCTGCCTTCCTGCCTTCCTGCCTTCCTGCCTTCCTGCCTTCCTGCCTTCCTGCCTTCCTGCCTTCCTGCCTTCCTGCCTTCCTGCCTTCCTGCCTTCCTGCCTTCCTGCCTTCCTGCCTTCCTGCCTTCCTGCCTTCCTGCCTTCCTGCCTTCCTGCCTTCCTGCCTTCCTGCCTTCCTGCCTTCCTGCCTTCCTGCCTTCCTGCCTTCCTGCCTTCCTGCCTTCCTGCCTTCCTGCCTTCCTGCCTTCCTGCCTTCCTGCCTTCCTGCCTTCCTGCCTTCCTGCCTTCCTGCCTTCCTGCCTTCCTGCCTTCCTGCCTTCCTGCCTTCCTGCCTTCCTGCCTTCCTGCCTTCCTGCCTTCCTGCCTTCCTGCCTTCCTGCCTGTCTGTGGGCCGGGGTAACCTTACCTTCCGTTACTGGTCGTAACCAAGAGAACTAACATCGCACAGATTAGAAACTTGTGATTCATTGTGATTCGTTTGACCTGAAATGAATGAATGAATGAATAAACGAATGAATGGATGAATGAATGGATGAATGACGTTATCTGAACGAAATCGACCATAAAAGAGTCTGAACGAAAGCCATAAGAATATACAACGAATCATTCGTCAACATAAATGTCATGCCAACTTTACATTGCTTAGATCTGAATCTGATTTGTTACCCTGAGTTTCAGAGATTATTATTTTCCCCTGTACATGTCCACTATGTTGAGCGCCGAAGGCGCGATATGAGCGAAAAATAATAACCTCTGAAACACTCAGCTGACTGATCGAACCGCTCCATCCAGGGTACAGGAATTAATCTATTCATTCCAAAATCTAGAGCACGATACTGATTGGATAATCAAAATAACAAAGCACTGGATTGGCTACAAGCCATCACGTGAACGTATAGCGATGACACGCATCGTATAAAGTAAATCAAGTGTCGATGGAAAAGCAAGCAGATTATGTTTTGCGTGACGATCTTATTTGTCAATGAGTCATAACGTATCTAGCAGAACAATTGGAATACCAGCAGTCAGTGACGAAGAAACCCATGGTAATTGTTTAGCCCTCTGGTTTCTTTAATCAATGCCCATTTATCGGAGCTACGAGTTCAAGGAAGGCTACTAAGGCTGCCTGTTTGGGTATAGTGAACATGCAAACGATACATCAACACAGTAAAAACAGTATCCGCCCTCCACTCGTAGCTTATATGATCTGATTGGCTTACCCGGTATACATCATGAAACGTTTAAACCGTCAATCATTTTACATCAAATCGAGGATGCTAGTGAAGTGTTTCAGAGGTTATTATTGTCTCCTCCTATCGAGCCTTCGGTGCTCACCATAATGGACAGGGGATAATAATAACTCTGAAACTTAGGGTACTGGTTTGGTGGAACCGTACGTTCCACGATAGATTTCAAGGTGCTAAGTTCGTACCAAAATTAAAAAAAAACGAAACAAAAAGTCGACTGTTCTTGTAGACCGGAAGTAATTTGTTCTCATGCAAGCAGCCAGGTCACTTAGCTCCTCCGCCATCTTTAAAATTACCCAGAATGCATTGTAACAAGCAGACTCAAACTCGACAAAAGTGGCGAGTCGCTGTCTTTATATCTTGCAAAAGTGGCTCAAATATGCCTTGAATGGCGTAGTTTAAGGTGCTTCTACCCAGACACTGAAGTACAGGAGACTGCTGAATGTTTCTCCAACGCAAAACTTTGGAAATGATGGTTCAGTACATAGGATTTCGCTGGTTTGTGTTCAGTTGACATTGACTTGGAGTTGGGACAACGATTCTTCGCTAATTCTTTTGCTCTTTGTTTTCTAACGTTAGCGAGTCATCTTCATCTTTCTTTTGAAAATTAAGTCATGTTGTTGTGTTGAACTAACTTACATGTAGCTTAGATTCTTACGAGTCCAAAATACTGAAAATTTCGAGTTTACATTTTTGAAAAGCTCCTGTAAAAGTATACTTAGTGAATACAATTAATTAAACCTATTACAGAATTATTGTATCGTGTATTTTCCTGAATGAAGCAAAAGTAACACAAAACAAAACAATTTTAGCGTAAGAGTTCGGAAAGCAAATATCACTTCCGGTCTCGCGACATAGCAACCGGGTTACCTGGCAACGAGATAGTACCGACCCCCCTTAAGTTATATTAAAATATACTATTGGTCGCTTACTAGGGAGTAAGGTGTCCTATTCAGCAGTCACTACAGATTATAGACCTCTCAAAACAAGACGATTTGAATCGGCTGAAATATTTCAGAAACTCATTTTTCCTTTCCTGAAAAGGAAAGGTGTCCCTCTTGGGGTCACGGTACGGTTCAAAAGTATAGCAGTCTATCGACTGCATTTATCACTTGACCCAATTAGACTACGAGTTCGAGTTTTCTATGAGTCAATAGTCAACGAGGCGCGTAGCATTGTTGATGGTCTTTTGTGTGTCGGCGGAGGCATTTGGGGAAGCGTTTTGATGGCTCAAATGGAGAATCTTCGAGCAATACACGTACCGTTGCTCTCTACTCGTAGAAGCGATCGCTGTGACCAACACAGTGAAGTTTTATTCGATTGCCGGCTTTATCCACGACTGTGCGAGATACTGGACGCTAGCTAGAGCTAATGTTCAAGTTTATGGGCAATAAGTTTGATCAAGAGAGCATTATGCTCTCTTAGTTTGATATGATAACAATGATAATAATAATAATAATAATAATAATACTACTACTACTACTACTAATAATAATAATAATAATAAATATAATAATAATAATAATAATAATAATAATAATAATAATAATAATAATAATAATAATAATAATAATAATAATAATAATAATAATAATAATAATAATAATAATAATAATAATAATAATAATAATAATAATAATAATAATAATAATAATAATAATAATAATAATAATAATAATAATAATAATAATAATAATAATAATAATAATAATAATAATGATAATAATAATAATAATACTTTATTATTTATAATAAAGTGCTCAAAGCGCTATCTAAATTATAATTACAATGATAACAATGCCATAACCAATGAGCTTCGCTTGTTCACGACAAAACTTCAGGTAAATTCGAGAATACAAAAGTAGCCGTTTGTATTTGCTACTAACGGTATTGAACTAAGACCACGTTCTTATTGGGATTAAAATAATAACAATTAAAATCGAAACACACTTAATCCAACAACAATAGGGGCTACGCTAACAGAGAGTTCTAAATCCTGGAATTACTTAGGATAGCGTAAAATTTCCAATTATAAGCCACTCCAGATTAGCCTTCTCAAAAACAAGACGCTCTTATTCAAGGAGTTATAAATAACTCTTTTTAAAAATGCGACCATTCTTAATATAATTTATTATAGAATAATAATAATAATAATTAAAAATAAAATAATAATAATAATAATAATAACTAGTCGACTGGACTGACCGGTTTGGTAAGTCAATCAAAATGCTTACGTAGGATGTAAAATACTATTGGTCGAGAGAGCTATCCGATTTAGAGGTGGAAACATCGATCAAAGGAAGTTATCGAGGAATACCATAAGCTACAACAAGTTACTAAGTTACATAAGTTGATTGGTGAAAAAAAAGTAGTAAATATGCTATAATAAAAGAATATTGCAAACTAAATAATTTACAGGTGGTTTCCTAATTGTAAAAATAAGGTCAGAAAAATGTAGCAATGTCGTAATCTAACTCCATTCACACCAAACATTGTTTATGTAAACTGACTTTCTTCGCGCTTCTCTCATTCGAGGGCATTTAATTTCACAAGAATCAAACTACCTGGAATTTCTACTGTGCAACATAAAGGGCAGTTTATACCAGCAGTTTTGTGCCAAAGGTTGCGTGGCGTTTAATTTGTAGATAATGTCCTAATCCTGTATTAGTTAAACCACTTTAAAACCTTTAAGCCTTGGTGTGAACGGGGTATAGGAGGGGTTAGTGTAGTTACTACCAAACCGTCATCTTAGTACACCATATCCAATGAGATTCAGTTTGTTCATGGACGCAAAACTTCAGGTTCTGAATTCAATAAAAGGAGCCGGTTGTATTCAGTGCTATTTTAATATGACATTCAAGTATACATTCGTGTTGGGTGACTGCTCTTGTTGGGCTATTTTAGTAAACAAAGTAATTTGCATTTAGCTGATCAATGTCTGCTGTAACATTACTTGAAGTACAAGTTCAAATTTTATTTCACTTCAGATAACTTTATATATTATATACATATTATCTAAATAACAATTTCACAATAATGTTGACGAGTACAGTTTGAGTATAGAAGGAACAGTTGTAGACGTGTGCGGTTGTCAGAGGAGCAGTGCTTTTGAGCTTTTGAGCCACATATATAACTGTAATTAATCTCTATCCGGTGGCATTGTATCAGGATTATTGTTTTGATTTAATAAAAAAATCAATATCTGCTTTTTTGCTATAAAATGCATCATAATCTAATCAAGTTAGTCTTCCTCCTTCCTTCCTCCTAGTTGTTTACACAACACTAGATTAATAAGCCCTTTCACGGTATTTCGCCGCCATTTTGAATTGGGGCAAACTCGGTAAAATTAATAGAAATCTGGATCACTTTGACTTGCCGTAACTCCGCTCAATTTCGTTGGATTTTTAAAATCTTACCATTTTAGGAAATATGTTTTCTTTGTTATTTATGTCCTATAATAGGATGGGTATTGGAAGAATACAAATCGAGAATTTTTGTTTTTTGTTTTCAAAATAAAACGTTCGGCACGTGAATATGCAAATTAGCTCGAAATATTCGTGAAAAGAGAAGATTGACTCGAAAAAGTTAGTGAAAACACCTACATTGGTCTTATTTTCATACCGACAACTGATATGCAAGCCTGCTGATTATCGAAGGTTAAATTTTGAAAATCCAACAAAATCGAGCGAAGTTGCGGCAAGTCAAAGTGATCCAGATTTCTATAAATGTTGCCGAGTTTGTCCCAATTCAAAATGGCGGCGAAAAACAGTGAAAGGGCTTATTGTTCGCGAATTTTGCGGGAAATTTGTCAATACTTTTATGACGTAGAATGTCATGTTCGTTTCAGGTTTTTTTTCACATCATATTTCAGATAAATAAATGGTAAATATCCTTATTGTGAAGTCGGATTGTATTATCATCCATGTCATTTCTAGGGAATACTTTTCCACAACTGAGCTAACCTGAGAGAAGATCTACAAAGAAGATAGTTATGCAAATTATGTAATCAGCTTCTGAGGTAAAAAGCAAATATACACCGTTGCGTTTGATGACCACTCAAAGATATTAAAAAAAGCCAAATGAAACGTTTCTGATTATCAAAAATAGAGAAGATTATATTGAAAATTGAGGCGAATCGGCCCACCCCGATGCGCGGCCCCTACCTGGTTTTCTCAGATATCGACACTAAAATGGTATCAGACCGTTGCAATTGGGATTAAAATAAGATTAAAATCGTAACAACTACACTAGGGATTACAGTAATTAAAAGTAATAGAGAATTCTAAATCCTGGAATTACTTAGACTTAGGATAGCGTAAAATTTCACTATTATAAGCCATTCCAGATTAGGCTTAAGCTTCTCAAAAACAAGACGCTCTTATTGAAGGTTTCTGATCAAGTTTTATTGGAAACAACACCATTAACTTGTTCAATCGGCCTTTAAACCAACTTCCCTTAAACGGATGTAGATATATTATACCAGCAAGAGAGCATAAGTATTCGAGACAAAATAAAGTCTATATGTATGTGACTGTGTTTGTACGCTGGATTTTGTCAATACAAAACACGTACATGTAGTTCATTATTGAAGTGATCGTTCTAGATATTTCAAGGGATATATTCTCAACGATAGCCAGGTCAGCCTTTGTCTTCATGTTTATCCATTTATGCAATTTGTATTCAATATTTTCTGTTGGCAATATGTTCAGACTTTTATTCATCATTCATTGATTGTAAGCTTACTTAATCTTATAGATTTTAAACATAAACAAAGTAAAACTCCGTTTTTAGTCAAAATATTTTGTAACGTAATTGTCCCTTTTGAGATGTAGTTATGTATTTAAAAAAAACTGAAACTGATACCACACAAGTGACACGTCCTCCCCTCCGATGATTCTAGCGCTTTGCGCACCAAACCAGCTCGAAAACAGCTGAAATGCACTCAAGCTGAACTCTGGCTTATTAGGGCCATTTATACGAGCGAAAATAAGACGCGGCTTATCTTAGACGCGACTTAGATAAGACGCGAACCTCTTCGTATAAACAGCACTTTTAGACCTAAGACGCGGACAAAATAAGAACAGCTCAGAACGCTGTTCTCCGATAAGCTAGTCGCGTCTTAGACTAAAAGTGCTGTTTATACGAAGAGGTTCGCGTCTTATCTAAGTCGCGTCTAAGATAAGACGCGTCTTATTTCTCTCGTATATAAAAATCAATTCTTTTTACTATTTACTATTTTGTATATTGTAAAAGGACAACGTTTTTGAAAACAGGTGTATATATATCTTCTGGCAAAGCTTGATGATTTTCGATTTTTCTAACCTGGCAACCTGTTCTCGATATTTAGAGTCAGATCGAGTTGATATTTATATCAGCTATAATATTGGTTAACGTTTTAGGTTTTCTTATTTCCTACTTATTTGAGAAATATTGTCCTATTGGAAATATTAAAGAATAAAATGTAAAAAGGAATAACTATGACTATTTGTTTGTGATAGCAGGAAATTCTGATTCTATTTCGTAGGCCCTGGTATTGCTGCTACAAGAGTTCAGTACTGCATTTCTTTCTGCTTGAGTAATCTGCTTTGTGTTTTATGTTAATACAACGAAAATTATTCCTTTTCTAATTTACCTTTTACTATTTTACTATGGACAACGTTTCTGCAAACATGTTTGTATCCGAATTACATTTATAACTAATAATTAAATCTTTCTAAAATCAACGGCTCAATATGATTTTGTGTGCGAGTGTACAGTTAATTCAAAGAACGTTGGCCTGGTTTTGTTGCATATTGCATTCCCAGATCGAGATGTATTATGGACTGATCAATATACATGTGTTTGTTTGCGTTGCCGAAACTGATATATTGGTCGACTGTCAGGGATTCCCTGATATTTGGTTGCGGGTTTTGGAACTCCAAAATAGAAAAAAAAAACACAATCATCGTATCGACCACAGTGCACTTTGGTCTGGGAATGCAATATGCAATATATAGCTGTATATTTTAATCGTTACGTTTGAAACGGATAAACAATTAACAATATTCCAAAGTTTGATTAAATTTGATTGAAGAGAACTAACCATGAAGTTGGCGTGGGAGACGATGGAATGCGCGCATTTTCAGTGTTTTAGTGGTGGGTCAGTTTGAGGAGAAGGTAAATATCTTCCGCTAGTTACCAACACTAAGGACATTTTAAATTGTTTCAGTCATGATGATAACACACAAGTGACACACATCCCACCCTCCTCCTATAATTCTAGCCCTTCGATAACCAAACCAGCTCGAATTCTATCAATTATTTTCGTAGCTTGATTTCAGAGCTTCGTCGTTGTTATGATTTTCTCACTTTTTCATTGGTTTTTAAAATTTGTAAACAACATTCTAACAATTTTGATTGATCGAAATTTGACAAGTAAACCATTTGAATGCTACTTGTAAGCCCGTAGGAAGTTTTTCTGATTATACTGATACAATAAACTGCATGTTTTAGAACACAGATTTATTAGTAGAACCCACTGGATTAAATATGGAAAACTACACGCACGTTCTCTCTTAAAGTAAAGTGTAAATATATAATGTGTAGAACTATTTGCCAGCCAGCACCCATTTGATGTGAATACGTTTTCCGCTGAAGGTTACGAGTTATTTCATCGGCTGTTCGTCGTCGTAGATGTCGTTGTAATTCTCGTCTTCCTTTGCATTTCGATATGGTTTCAGCTCGTCTTCCATCACTGGTTTTGGGTTCATTTTCCTGTTCACCTTTTTCCTTGACAGATCTCCTCTTCGTCGCATATTCGCATCGCTGTTCATCAATTGATACAAAACGAGTGAGATGGCGTGGTTATATCACTCTGTGTCTGTCTGTCTGTCCGTCTGTCCGTCTGTCCGTCTGTCCGTCTGTCCGTCTGTCCGTCTGTCCGTCTGTCCGTCTGTCCGTCTGTCCGTCTGTCCGTCTGTCCGTCTGTCCGTCTGTCCGTCTGTCCGTCTGTCCGTCTGTCCGTCCGTCTGTCCGTCTGTCCGTCTGTCCGTCTGTCCGTCTGTCCGTCTGTCCGTCTGTCCGTCTGTCCGTCTGTCCGTCTGTCCGTCTGTCCGTCTGTCCGTCTGTCCGTCTGTCCGTCTGTCCGTCTGTCCGTCTGTCCGTCTGTCCGTCTGTCCGTCTGTCCGTCTGTCTCTGTCCGTCTGTCCGTCTGTCCGTCTGTCCGTCTGTCCGTCTGTCCGTCTGTCGTCTGTCCGTCTGTCCGTCTGTCCGTCTGTCCGTCTGTCCGTGGGGTAACCTTACCTTTCGTTGATGGTCGTAACCAAGAAAACTAACATCACACAGATTAGAAACTTGTGATTCATTGTGATTCGTTTGACCTGTAATGAATGAATAAATAAATTAAAGTAACGAACGAATGAATGACTTTATATGAGTTAAAATGTATAGATTTAGTCAGTTTAGTCCGACGCGAAATCTATCATAAAACAATCCGAACGAAAGCCATAAGAATACATCGAATCATTCGTCGACTTAATACATGTCATGTCAACATTACTTGGATTTTAATCTGATTCATTGGAACCGTTTCACGATAGGTTTTAAGCAAAATTACAAGAGAGGAATCAATCCAAGTCGAATGACCGGTTTGGTAAGTCAAGCCAAAGTTAATAGTTAGTTTGACCTGAAATAAATCTTATTGAAGGGGTTTTTGGAATAGTTTTGTTGAAAACCACATCCAACTATTTCAGAAATATTTCACAAGCATTTTTCGTTTCCTGGCAACCGGCAAATTGTGTTGCGGAAACCAATGTTGCGCGTGCGAGAAAACGCGCGCGCCAAAAAGTTTTGCAGAATTAAACAATTGATTTTGCAACAATCTTTATTCGTTTGCGTCGTCATGTTTTTATGTTGTTGTTTAAGGCGCGCTGGCTGCCATGCGGCGTGTGCTTCTTGGGATCACTGTACGGTTAATATACCAAGTACTGGCTCCTTCAACTGCATTTCTCACTTGACACCTAACTAGTTCCCCAGATTGCTTTTCTTGCCGTTAGAGTGCAAACACTAAAACCATGAAATGTCAGTGCTAACTTTAATTAGCACTAAATAGTGCAATGTCTAGATCTTTTGTTTTCTATTATTTCATTGGTGCTATTTAGCACTAAATAGTTTGTACTGTTTCACGGTTTTAGTGTCTGCACTCTACTGTTACTTTGTTTTCCTTGTACTTATATTGAGATTCTATTCTCTTTTTTGCACTTCACTACTGATGGTGGCATTCGAAGTGCCGAAACATGTATAGTAAAAAAACGTCTTTACGAACTGTAGTCAGATTCGTTTAATAGTTCACTTCTATAAAAAAACATTTGTTACTGATATCCTGTTATACGTCCTCCGTTACTTATTTTTCTTAACGTATAAGTAGCTATTAACTAACTACCTTAATGCACTGTATTGTTTTACTTGGATGACTACCCTTCAATTTGTAGTGTCGTATTCACTTAAATATGAAATGTTTCCTATTCGGCTGAACGAAGCGACTGAAAGCCTGAATAGAACTGTACTTTCAGGTTGTATTACCAACACAATTATATAGATTATGTACACCGTTCAATATAAAGGTACTTGGTAGAACTAACGGGCATGGAATTTGGAAGGAGAGTTAACTTAACTGAGGACAATATGACCAGCATACGAAAGCGAAGTCCAAAACGACCTAGTCTAGAGCTGAGGTACACATTCAGTGAAAGACATAGAACACATAAATTATGAGCATAAGCTATGATATACGAAACTGAAACTCATTCTCTCTTATTTCCTCTAATTGATCTCGTAGTTTGTGAATAATAATAAAGACATACATGCAGTTGTTTTTCGGAGATATTTGAATATATGTGTTAAAACACATCCGTGCTAAGCTGAAATCCGACCTTAAATAAAGTTTGCTATGTATGTAATACTATGTATCCGGTATGTATCTGCCTCGTACCCAGTCGCTTCTTCGGAGGGCAAGGGGAAGGGGAGGGGGGAGGGGGGACGAGAAAGCGAAACGCGCAAAGGAGCACGGGAAGGGAGAAAGACGGGAAGCGCCTGGCAGATAATGAATCCAACATGGCCGACTTAAATTTATGCAAAAATATTCAAAGTTGTAATTCACTCAAAAGCGATAGATCAGTTCATGAAGCGGTCCACAAACTCGACTGTGGTGAACTCTTGTTTTACTAGCTTTTATTTGAAAGCTGGTATTCGAAAAAGCTATAAAGACTTCCATGTAAACTATGTTCGCATACGAGCATGAACGACCCCGCAAGGTTGTTACATCACAGTATGAAAACAATTTCAGGAGCTCAAATAAATAGCCTAAAAATACAAACTGTAATGACAAGGGAAATACATATTCTTTTATAGTCTCTATGGTTTCAGCTCAAATTTAAAAAAAACTGATCTGGACAAGCTGCTGACGCTAGCTTGTGCGTCACTTCGGCTCTACAAAACACAATTTTCGGCTCGGTTAACATGGTTTTTATATACACTGAAACTGTTGCTTCATTCGATGCTTCGATTAACTATGAAATTCTTTTGAAAAAACACATACGCATTTCTTTAGAACTAAATTTACGCCAGGCTACAATGTAAAGTCAGCAAACATCTATTATGGCTAGGAAAAATCAACGGTGACGCCAAAACAAACCCGTCGTTTCTCAATTGAAGCGAGAAGGTCACAAGCCACCTCTGTATTAGCTCATTTTAGGAATTCAGATAAGTCTGTGAAATCATGCAGTAGGTCAAATTAGCCCATCCTTCAAAGGTCGTTAACTTTGGACAAGGGTTCTCCCACATTTTTTATTTCCTTTGCGATCCCCTCTAATCCCTTCCCATGGTGCTTTGCTCCCCAGTCTTCTTTTCGCTTTCTCGTCTCCCTCCCCCTCCCCTTCCCCTTCCCCTCCGAAGAAGCGACTGGGTTCGATACGCTGGATGGCCCTGCTGGTTCTTTCTCCATGACGAGCCGCATAGAGTTTTATATGTGATAAGATGATCGACAGCAAAGTGGTGGTTCAGATTACAGCCTGCGCTTTTCGAAATAACGGCAACATGGCTTCTTACTTCGTTCTTTGAAAGGTCGATTAAACACAATTATGGCTAGAAAAGGACGACAATTTTCAATTGGCTTAAAGTATTCAATTAGATATCTGTGAACATGCAGTAGGTCAAATTAGCCCATCTTCAAAGGTCATGGAACTTTGGTGGTTTCTTTTTATGCAAAGTTATATTTCCAGAGTTTCCAAGTTAAACTATTATAAAATTTCTTAAACATTGAAAACAACACACACTGATCGCAGCTTAGTGTATATAAACCGTCGTGACAACTTACGACGCGTCATTCACTCTCGGGCACTTTGATTGGATGATAACACTGACACACCTCCGACCAAAATATAGGTCGGTAAAAATGGCGCGTTGCAACTGAGAAAAGTCCGTTTCCCGAGAGATAGGAAAAAGAGGGAAAACAGACTTTGAGAAAGTCTATCTGATTGGCTAAGAGCACTGCCATTAAACGTCAATATCTGCTGCGTAGCTAAGCAATTCTTCGTGTTAATCGAGCGGGTTTCTTGAGAAATTTGCAGACTTTTTGAAAAAAATACTCGTTCAAATTAATCCCTAATTGCACTCGAAACCATATGATATAAGTGTTCAAAGCGAATGTACACATACTAAAAGTAGATAAGAAAGTATATTACCCTTAATTCGAAGTCTTGCTGAAGTCCAGTTGCTTGTTCGCTCTGCCAGCAACTCTCGCTAGTGACCGCGTGCTTGTGCTTAAGTAGCATCGCTACTTCTTGAGTGACAGATGTCACTCAAACAAAATTAATAGAAATCTCGATCACTTTGA
The DNA here is from genome assembly GCA_033675265.1 of Actinostola sp. cb2023. Taxonomy (NCBI): domain Eukaryota; kingdom Metazoa; phylum Cnidaria; class Anthozoa; order Actiniaria; family Actinostolidae; genus Actinostola; species Actinostola sp. cb2023. The sequence goes on along the minus strand of JAUJYZ010000571.1, from coordinate 173,585 downwards.
CTTACCGTAACTCTGCTCGATTTCGTTGGATTTTTAAAATCTTACCATTTTAGACAAGATGTTTTCTTTGTTATTTATGCCATATAATATGATGGGTATTGGAAGGATTCAAATCGAGATAAAAATATTTTTGTTTTCTAAATAAAACGTTTGGCAATATGCAAATTAGCTCGAAATATTCGTGAAAAGAAGATTGACTCGAAAAAGTTAGTTAAAACACCTACATTGGTCTTATTTTCAGCCAGACAACTGACATGCATACCTGTTAATTATCTAAGTACCTTTAAATTTTGAAAATCCAACAAAATCGAGTGGAGTTAACGGCAAGTCAAAGTGATCCAGATTTCTATAAATGTTGCCAAGTTTGCCCCAATTCAAAATGGCGGCGAAAAATCGTGAAAGGGCTTATTGTTCGCGAATTTCGCGGGAAATTTGTCAAGACTTTTATGGCGTAACGGAATGCCATGTTTGTTTCAGGTTTTTTTTTCACATCATATTTCAGATACACCTGTTTTCAAAAACGTTGTCCATTTACAAAATACAAAATAGTAAATAGTAGAAAGGAATTAATTGGAGAAACAATGAGCCAGAGTTCTGCATGATTGAATTTCTTTTGTCTCTCTAATTAATTCCTTTCTACTATTTACTATTTTGTATTTTGTAAATGGACAACGTTTTGGAAAACAGGTGTAAATAATTAAATGGTAAATATCCTTATTGTGAAGCCTGATTATATTATCATCCATGTCATTTCTAGGGAATACTTTTCCACAACTGAGCTAACCTGAAAGAAGAACTACAAAGAAGATAGTTATGCAAATTATGTAATCAGCTTCGGAGGTAAAAAGCCAATATGTAAAGGAAGAAAATTAGAGAAATTTAGAAGAAATTTCTAGGCAAATTATTCAAGTTATTTTCATATGAATTGGCAAAACAAAGCGAATTGGCAGATATTTTCTATAAGTGAAGACACAATGAACAGGTTAAAGATTCCAGTAAACACCTGTTGCAAGTAATTCATTATTCACAACTTGTAGTCATAACGTTAGAAGACTTCTGATCCCTAACGTTATGGCCAGTGATAAGGGTCACTTGTACCAGTTCACGGATTCCTTAATCTTCTTGTGAGAACCAATAATTCTTCCTCTTCGTTACGTTATCTTTTAGCAAGTATTTCATGTTCAATTATGATTGGATTAGGATGTGACGCATTGTAACTTTAGTGATTAGATATGCATATCATACCTGTACATGTTAGTCAACGTTGTAAGTTAGGATGATGCAATGTAAGGTATAAATAGAGACCGTTGATATTGTAATATCGGAGACCGATGTAGCCTTCACGGGTTGCAGAATGAGAGACCAACTAGCCCTCGTGCTAGCTAGAGCACTGATTAAAGTGTAAGATTCCAGATACAAGAACTTCCGTGCCTCGTTACTTCAAGTCTCGTACTTACTCATAGGGTAATTGTACGGGCCCCCGCTGAGTGAGTCGCCACTACCAAAGCTAATCACCCCAAAGATTGAGCAAGTTGAATTGGATTCAGTAGAAATAAGCGCAACTTATTTGCTCACGAACCACGTCAAGTAGTCATAAAATCCTTTCCGTAACAAATATACACCGTTGCGTTTGATGACCACTCAAAGAAAGACATTAAAAAAGCCAAATGAAACGTTTCTGATTATCAAAAATAGAGAAGATAATATTTTAGAATCCGTTAAAAAAGTTAAACATAAAATTTAATTTTTCTATATTTATATTCTAAATTGTATTCGGTTTTTTTTTTCATCTTGTAAGAGCATTGAGACTATGTATAATGCTCCTAAAACCTTACAATTTAACCGATAACTCTTTAAATGCGATCATTCGTAATCTTTTATGATGTACTATAAATGGTGAAAATTGAGGCGAATCGGCCCACCCCGATGCGCGGCCTCTACCTGGTTTTCTCAGATATCGACACTAAAATGGTATCAGACCGTTGCAATTGGGATTAAAATAAGATTAAAATCGTAACAACTACACTAGGGATTACAGTAATTAAAAGTAATAGAGAATTCTAAATCCTGGAATTACTTAGACTTAGGATAGCGTAAAATTTCACTATTATAAGCCATTCCAGATTAGGCTTAAGCTTCTCAAAAACAAGACGCTCTTATTGAAGGTTTCTGATCAAGTTTTATTGGAAACAACACCATTAACTTGTTCAATCGGCCTTTAAACCAACTTCCCTTAAACGGATGTATATATATATTATACCAGCAAGAGAGCATAAGTATTCGAGACAAAATAAAGTCTATATGTATGTGACTGTGTTTGTACGCTGGATTTTGTCAATACAAAACACGTACATGTAGTTCATTATTGAAGTGATCGTTCTAGATATTTCAAGGGATATATTCTCAACGATAGCCAGGTCAGCCTTTGTCTTCATGTTTATCCATTTATGCAATTTGTATTCAATATTTTCTGTTGGCAATATGTTCAGACGAGTTTAGGGTTTTGCTTTTATTCATCATTCATTCATTGTAAGCTTACTTAATCTTATAGATTTTAAACATAAACAAAGTAAAACTCCGTTTTTAGTCAAAATATTTTGTAACGTAATTGTCCCTTTTGAGATGTAGTTATGTATTTAAAAAAAACTGAAACTGATACCACACAAGTGACACGTCCTCCCCTCCGATGATTCTAGCGCTTTGCGCACCAAACCAGCTCGAAAACAGCTGAAATGCACTCAGGCTGAACTCTGGCTTATTAGGGCCATTTATACGAGCGAAAATAAGACGCGGCTTATCTTAGACGCGACTTAGATAAGACGCGAACCTCTTCGTATAAACAGCACTTTTAGACCTAAGACGCGGACAAAATAAGAACAGCTCAGAACGCTGTTCTCCGATAAGCTAGTCGCGTCTTAGACTAAAAGTGTTTTTTATACGAAGAGGTTCGCGTCTTATCTAAGTCGAGTCTAAGATCTAGATAAGACGCGTCTTATTTCTCTCGTATATAAAAATCAATTCTTTTTACTATTTACTATTTTGTATATTGTAAAAGGACAACGTTTTTGAAAACAGGTGTATATATATCTTCTGGCAAAGCTTGATGATTTTCGATTTTTCTAACCTGGCAACCTGTTCTCGATATTTAGAGTCAGATCGAGTTGATATTTATATCAGCTATAATATTGGTTAACGTTTTAGGTTTTCTTATTTCCTACTTATTTGAGAAATATTGTCCTATTGGAAATATTAAAGAATAAAATGTAAAAAGGAATAACTATGACTATTTGTTTGTGATAGCAGGAAATTCTGATTCTATTTCGTAGGCCCTGGTATTGCTGCTACAAGAGTTCAGTACTGCATTTCTTTCTGCTTGAGTAATCTGCTTTGTGTTTTATGTTAATACAACGAAAATTATTCCTTTTCTAATTTACCTTTTACTATTTTACTATGGACAACGTTTCTGCAAACATGTTTGTATCCGAATTACATTTATAACTAATAATTAAATCTTTCTAAAATCAACGGCTCAATATGATTTTGTGTGCGAGTGTACAGTTAATTCAAAGAACGTTGTCCCAGGTTTTGTTGCATATTGCATTCCCAGATCGAGATGTATTATGGACTGATCAATATACATGTGTTTGTTTGCGTTGCCGAAACTGATATATTGGTCGACTGTCAGGGATTCCCTGATATTTGGTTGCGGGTTTTGGAACTCCAAAATAGAAAAAAAAAAACAATCATCGTATCGACCACAGTGCACTTTGCTCTGGGAATGCAATATGCAATATATAGCTGTATATTTTAATCATTACGTTTGAAACGGATAAACAATTAACAATATTCCAAAGTTTGATTAAATTTGATTGAAGAGAACTAACCATGAAGTTGGCGTGGGAGACGATGGAATGCGCGCATTTTCAGTGTTTTAGTGGTGGGTCAGTTTGAGGCGTAGGTAAATATCTTCCGCTAGTTACCAACACTAAGGACATTTTAAATTGTTTTAGTCATGATGATAACACACAAGTGACACACATCCCACCCTCCTCCTATAATTTTAGCCCTTCGATAACCAAACCAGCTCGAATTCTATCAATTATTTTCGTAGCTTGATTTCAGAGCTTCGTCGTTGTTATGATTTTCTCACATTTTCATTGGTTTTTAAAATTTGTAAACAACATTCTAACAATTTTGATTGATCGAAATTTGACAAGTAAACCATTTGAATGCTACTTGTAAGCCCGTAGGAAGTTTTTCTGATTATACTGATACAATAAACTGCATGTTTTAGAACACAGATTTATTAGTAGAACCCATTGGATTAAATATGGAAAACTACACGCACGTTCTCTCTTAAAGTAAAGTGTAAATATATTATGTGTAGAACTATTTGCCAGCCAGCACCCATTTGATGTGAATACGTTTTCTTTCTGAAGGTTACGAGTTATTTCATCGGCTGTTCGTCGTCGTAGATGTCGTAGTAATTCTCGTCTTCCTTTGCATTTGGATATGGTTTCAGCTCGTCTTCCATCACTGGTTTTGGGTTCATTTTCCTGTTCACCTTTTTCCTTGACAGATCTCCTCTTCGTCGCATATTCGCATCGCTGTTCATCAATTGATACAAAACGAGTGAGATGGCGTGGTTATATCACTCTGTGTCTGTCTGTCTGTCTGTCTGTCCTGTCTGTCCGTCTGTCCGTCTGTCCGTCTGTCCGTCTGTCCGTCTGTCCGTCTGTCCGTCTGTCCGTCTGTCCGTCTGTCCGTCTGTCCGTCTGTCCGTCTGTCCGTCTGTCCGTCTGTCCGTCTGTCCGTCTGTCCGTCTGTCCGTCTGTCCGTCTGTCCGTCTGTCCGTCTGTCCGTCTGTCCGTCTGTCCGTCTGTCCGTCTGTCCGTCTGTCCGTCTGTCCGTCTGTCCGTCTGTCCGTCTGTCCGTCTGTCCGTCTGTCCGTCTGTCCGTCTGTCCGTCTGTCCGTCTGTCCGTCTGTCCGTCTGTCCGTCTGTCCGTCTGTCCGTCTGTCCGTCTGTCCGTCTGTCCGTCTGTCCGTCTGTCCGTCTGTCCGTCTGTCCGTCTGTCCGTCTGTCCGTCTGTCCGTCTGTCCGTCTGTCCGTCTGTCCGTCTGTCCGTCTGTCCGTCTGTCCGTCTGTCCGTCTGTCCGTCTGTCCGTCTGTCCGTCTGTCCGTCTGTCCGTCTGTCCGTGGGGTAACCTTACCTTTCGTTGATGGTCGTAACCAAGAGAACTAACATCACACAGATTAGAAACTTGTGATTCATTGTGATTCGTTTGACCTGTAATGAATGAATAAATTAATTAAAGTTACGAACGAATGCATGACTTTATATGAGTTAAAATGTATAGATTTAGTCAGTTTAGTCCGACGCGAAATCTATCATAAAACAATCCGAACGAAAGCCATAAGAATACATCGAATCATTCGTCGACTTAATACATGTCATGTCAACATTACTTGGATCTTAATCTGATTCATTGGAACCGTTTCACGATAGGTTTTAAGCAAAATTACAAGAGAGGAATCAATCCAAGTCGAATGACCGGTTTGGTAAGTCAAGCCAAAGTTAATAGTTAGTTTGACCTGAAATAAATCTTATTGAAGGGGTTTTTGGAATAGTTTTGTTGAAAACCACATCCAACTATTTCAGAAATATTTCACAAGCATTTTTCGTTTCCTGGCAACCGGCAAATTGTGTTGCGGAAACCAATGTTGCGCGTGCGAGAAAACGCGCGCGCCAAAAAGTTTTGCAGAATTAAACAATTGATTTTGCAACAATCTTTATTCGTTTGCGTCGTCATGTTTTTATGTTGTTGTTTAAGGCGCGCTGGCTGCCATGTGGCGTGTGCTTCTTGGGATCACTGTACGGTTAATATACCAAGTACTGGCTCCTTCAACTGCATTTCTCACTTGACACCTAACTAGTTCCCCAGATTGCTTTTCTTGCCGTTAGAGTGCAAACACTAAAACCATGAAATGTCAGTGCTAACTTTATTTAGCACTAAATAGTGCAATGTCTAGATCTTTTGTTTTCTATTATTTCATTGGTGCTATTTAGCACTAAATAGTTTGTACTGTTTCACGGTTTTAGTGTCTGCACTCTACTGTTACTTTGTTTTCCTTGTACTTATATTTAGATTATATTCTCTTTTTTGCACTTCACTACTGATGATGGCATTCGAAGTGCCGAAGCATGTATAGTAAAAAAAACGTCTTTACGAACTGCCGTTCATAGTCAGATTCGTTTAATAGTTCACTTGCTTCTAAAAAAAACATTTGTTACTGATATGCTGTTATACGTCCTCCGTTACTTATTTTTCTTAACGTATAAGTAGCTATTAACTAACTACCTTAATGCACTGTATTGTTTTACTTGGATGACTACCCTTGACTACCCTTGAATTAGTGTCGTATTCACTTAAATATGAAATGTTTCCTATTCGGCTGAGCGAAGCGACTGAAAGCCTGAATAGAACTGTACTTTCAGGTTGTATTACCAACACAATTATATAGATTATGTACACCGTTCAATATAAAGGTACTTGGTAGAACTAACGGGCATGGAATTTGGAAGGAGTGTTAACTTAACTGAGGACAATATGACCAGCATACGAAAGCGAAGTCCAAAACGACCTAGTCTAGAGATGAGGTACACATTCAGTGAAAGACATAGAACACATAAATTATGAGCATAAGCTATGATATACGAAACTGAAACTCGTTCTCTCTTATTTCCTCTAATTGATCTCGTAGTTTGTGAATAATAATAAAGACATACATGCAGTTGTTTTTCGGAGATATTTGAATATATGTGTTAAAACACATCCGTGCTAAGCTGAAATCCGACCTTAAATAAAGTTTGCTATGTATGTAATACTATGTATCCGGTATGTATTGTATTCACGCTGGATGGCCCTGCTGGTTCTTTCTCCATGACGAGCCGCATAGAGTTTTATATGTGATAAGATGATCGACAGTTGTTAGGATTAAATAAACAGGATTAAGTAAAGGTAGCTATTGTTTGGATGGTAGTTCAGATTACAGCCTGCGCTTTTCGAAATAACGGCTGGTTAACATGGTTAACCTCTGTTGTTTACTTCGATTCTATGAATTCTTAACGGCCATTCTTTGAAAGGTTACGAGTACATGTAGCAGCAATTATGGCTAGGAAAAGGACGACAATCGTCGCTTCAATTGGAGAAGGCCAAAATCTGTAGTATTCGAATTAGTTATCTGTGAACATGCAGTAGGTCAAATTAGCCCATCTTCAAAGGTCGTTAACTTTGGTGGTTTCCGGTGTTTTTATGCAAAGATACAGGCTTCTTAGTTCACTCGATTAAAAATATATTTCCAGAGTTTCCAAGTTAAACTATTCTAAAATTTCTCAGTGAAAACAGCACACTGATCGCAGCTTAGTGTATAAATTGAGGTGACAACTTACGACGCGTCATTCACTCTCGGGCACTTTGATTGGATGATAACACTGACACACCTCCGACCAAAATATAGGTCGGTAAAAATGGCGCGTTGCAACTGAGAAAAGTCCGTTTCCCGAGAGATAGGAAAAAGAGGGAAAACATATTTTGAGAAAGTCTATCTGATTGGCTAAGAGCACTGCCATTAAACGTCAATATCTGCTGCGTAACTAAACAATTCTTCGTGATAATCGAGCGGGTTTCTTGAGAAAATTGCAGACTTTTTGAAAAAAATACAAATTAATCCCTAATTGCACTCGAAACCATATGATTACCGATACTTATAAGTGTTCAAAGCGAATGTACGCATACTAAAAGTAGATAAGAAAGTATATTACCCTTAATTCGAAGTCTTGCTGAAGTCCAGTTACTTGTTCGCTCTGCCAGCAACTCTCTCTAGTGACCACGTGCTTGTGCTTAAGTAGCATCGCTACTTCTTGAGTGACAGATGTCACTCAAACAAAATTAATAGAAATCTCGATCACTTTGACTTACCGTAACTCTGCTCGATTTCGTTGGATTTTTAAAATCTTACCATTTTAGACAATATGTTTTCTTTGTTATTTATGCCATATAATATGATGGGTATTGGAAGGATTCAAATCGAGATAAAAATATTTTTGTTTTCTAAATAAAACGTTTGGCAATATGCAAATTAGCTCGAAATATTCGTGAAAAGAAGATTGACTCGAAAAAGTTAGTTAAAACACACCTACATTGGTCTTATTTTCAGCCAGACAACTGACATGCATACCTGTTAATTATCTAAGTACCTTTAAATTTTGAAAATCCAACAAAATCGAGTGGAGTTAACGGCAAGTCAAAGTGATCCAGATTTCTATAAATGTTGCCAAGTTTGCCCCAATTCAAAATGGCGGCGAAAAATCGTGAAAGGGCTTATTGTTCGCGAATTTCGCGGGAAATTTGTCAAGACTTTTATGGCGTAACGGAATGCCATGTTTGTTTCAGGTTTTTTTTTTCACATCATATTTCAGATACACCTGTTTTCAAAAACGTTGTCCATTTACAAAATACAAAATAGTAAATAGTAGAAAGGAATTAATTGGAGAAACAATGAGCCAGAGTTCTGCATGATTGAATTTCTTTTGTCTCTCTAATTAATTCCTTTCTACTATTTACTATTTTGTATTTTGTAAATGGACAACGTTTTGGAAAACAGGTGTAAATAATTAAATGGTAAATATCCTTATTGTGAAGCCTGATTATATTATCATCCATGTCATTTCTAGGGAATACTTTTCCACAACTGAGCTAACCTGAAAGAAGAACTACAAAGAAGATAGTTATGCAAATTATGTAATCAGCTTCGGAGGTAAAAAGCAAATATGTAAAGGAAGAAAATTAGAGAAATTTAGAAGAAATTTCTAGGCAAATTATTCAAGTTATTTTCATATGAATTGGCAAAACAAAGCGAATTGGCAGATATTTTCTATAAGTGAAGACACAATGAACAGGTTAAAGATTCCAGTAAACACCTGTTGCAAGTAATTCATTATTCACAACTTGTAGTCATAACGTTAGAAGACTTCTGATCCCTAACGTTATGGCCAGTGATAAGGGTCACTTGTACCAGTTCACGGATTCCTTAATCTTCTTGTGAGAACCAATAATTCTTCCTCTTCGTTACGTTATCTTTTAGCAAGTATTTCATGTTCAATTATGATTGGATTAGGATGTGACGCATTGTAACTTTAGTGATTAGATATGCATATCATACCTGTACATGTTAGTCAACGTTGTAAGTTAGGATGATGCAATGTAAGGTATAAATAGAGACCGTTGATATTGTAATATCGGAGACCGATGTAGCCTTCACGGGTTGCAGAATGAGAGACCAACTAGCCCTCGTGCTAGCTAGAGCACTGATTAAAGTGTAAGATTCCAGATACAAGAACTTCCGTGCCTCGTTACTTCAAGTCTCGTACTTACTCATAGGGTAATTGTACGGGCCCCCGCTGAGTGAGTCGCCACTACCAAAGCTAATCACCCCAAAGATTGAGCAAGTTGAATTGGATTCAGTAGAAATAAGCGCAACTTATTTGCTCACGAACCACGTCAAGTAGTCATAAAATCCTTTCCGTAACAAATATACACCGTTGCGTTTGATGACCACTCAAAGAAAGACATTAAAAAAGCCAAATGAAACGTTTCTGATTATCAAAAATAGAGAAGATAATATTTTAGAATCCGTTAAAAAAGTTAAACATAAAATTCAATTTTTCAATATTTATTAATTCTTAATTGTATTCGGGATTTTTTGTTTTTGTTTCATCGTGTAAGAGTATTGAGACTATGTATAATACTCCTAAAACCTTACAATGTCACCGATAACTCTTTTACTGAGCAAAACAGTTTGATTTGGCTTTTTATAATGCCTTTCTTTGAGCGGACATCAAAGGCATCGGTGCATTTTTTTTAGTTGTCGGGCGATTCTCGGTCCTTACTGTGATCCTCTCTTAAATGCGACAATTTTGTAATATTTTATGAGACTATGAATTGTGAAAAATTGAGGCGAATCGGCCGACCTCGATCCACGGCCCCAACCTGGTTTTCTCAGACATCGACACTAAAATGGTTGCAAAACCGTTGCAATTGGGATTAAAATAAGATTAAAATCGTAACAACTACACTTTTGATTTCAGTATTTAAAAATAGTACAGAGTTCTAAATCCTGGAATTACTTACACTACTTATTATAACATATCTAACATATAACGCGCGCTCTGATTGGCTAATAGAGCGTGCACCAATTCTCCATGGATGCACGCTAATGACGTCATGGAAAATCACTTGCCAACTTTGTTGTTCAAATAGTTTCATGTATTGAAAGACGCTTCAAAGAGCGAAATGAACCTCAAAAAAGACAGGAAAACAATGCTTTTAAAGGAATTACGCTTTATCATTCTAAGAAGAAGTCAAGTGCCACGGCATATTTCAAATATCGGAGAAAAAGATGTGTAAATTCTGAAGTTTTGGTGTTGGTATTGTCGCTTCGATGTGATTAAACTAAGACTCGAGTGAAGCTATATTCTGATTCGCTACAGCTCAATGTGGCCATTGAAATGAACTGAGATTGACTACAAGACTACAACACTCGTTCTTCGACTGAGTCCAAACTACACAACTGTAACTGTAAGTTAAAGTCTTACTGTACACAGTCGATGATTGAAGCTTGGGGAACGTGCAAACGTCGAATTCTCAACCATCTCCACACTAGTAAATGAAAAAGGGATCTCAAAACGTCTATAAGAAATGTTAATGGATTTTCAAAGAGGATTCAATACGTCCCATCGTTCAAAAACAACCTGTTTCTTTTCCGAAAACTTGCAAATAATTTTTTGCTCAAATCGCAAGTACTCAACGGTCAAGTACAACAATCAGATGTATTCAAAAACTTTTGTAATGTAAGCTTACTTTAAAAACTTTGTACTTATTTCGATTTCATTCAGAGCTCGAACTAGTATGAAAATGACCGAACATGTGGTGTTAATTTGCCGTTTTATAATTAACTTATTGAGCTTTTTCTTTACGTCGGTATGTAAGTCTTAATAACTCATCGCGCGATCGGCCAAGAAAGTTAGTTTTCTAAAATAAAATAAACAAATAATTATCTAACATTTGATTGTGGCTATGTTTTCCCCCCCGCTTCTTTCGTGCTTAGCAACCTCCCGCGTGCATCTAAAACTCGACAGATGCACGCTAGGCGTTCACCAATCCTTTAGGATAGCGTAAAAATTCACTATTATAAGCCATTCCAGATTAGGCTTAAGCTTCTCAAAAACAAGACGCCCTTATTGAAGGTTTTTGATCACGTTTTATTGGAAACAACATCCATTGACTTTTTCAACCGGTTTTTCAACCAACTTCCCTTAAACGGATGGAGTTGATATTTATACCAGCAGATATGTATTCGAGACAAAATAAAGTCTATGTGTGTGTGTATGTACGTTGGATTTTGTCAATGCAAAACACGTACATGTAGTTCATTATTGAAGTGATCGTTCCAGATATTTCAAGTGATATTCTCAACGATAGCCAGGTCAGCCTTTGTCTTCATGTTTATCCATTTATGTAATTCGTATTCAATATTTTCTGTTGGCAATATATGTTCAGACGAGTTTACGGTTTTGCTTTTATTCATCATTCATTCATTGTAAACTTACTTAATCTTATAGATTTTAAACATAAACAAAGTAAAATTCCGTTTTTAGTCAAAATATTTTGTAACGTAATTGTCCTGTTTGAGATCAAGTTATGTATTAAAAAAAAACTGAAACTGATACTACACAATTGACACGTCCCCACCTCCGATTATTCTGGCGCTTTGCGCACCAAACCAGCTCGAAAACAGCTATGAGCCGAGAAAATATATCAGAGCTTCGTCGTTATGTTATAATTTTCTCGCATTTTCTTTGGCTGATAAAATGTGTAAAGACAATTGTAACAATTTTGATTGTTTGACAAGTAATCCATTTGAATGCTATTTACAAGGTTTTGTCCGGAAGTTATTTTGATAATAGTAGTAGTAGTAGTGACTTTATTTAAGAGGGAAACACGTAACGGCTTTCGTAGGTCAGGCCATGGTACGCCGTGAACTTCGTGCCCTACTCTTAGTCGAACAGTGGTGTGGGTTCTTTAACGTCCCTCCGTTGCAATGTAATGTAGAGTGTGGAGAGACGGGACCGCCATTTTACGTGGTCATCCGAGCCACACGATGATCTAACCATTTGTAAATGTAATTACAAAGGCAGCACCTTCTCAATTATTTGAAGACCCTGAGTAATGGTCGGGTTGGGCTTGAACCACGAACCTCCCGCACAATAGACCGGTACTCAACACGAATTAACCAGCTGAGCCAACCTGCCAACTTTGCCATATCTGATGCAATAAACTGCATGTTTTAGAAAACATATTTATTACTGAGCAGAACCCATTGGATTAAATATGGAAAACCGCACATTTTCTATTAAAGTAAAGTGTTAGAATATTATGTGTAGAACTATTTGTCAGCCAGCACCCATTTGATGTGAATACGTTCTTTCTAAAGAGTTATTTCATCGGATGTTCGTCGTCGTAGATGCCGTCTCGTCTTCCTTTGTACTTGGATATTGTTTCAGCTCGTCTTCCATCGCCGGTCTTAACGCTTGGGTTCATTTTCCTGTTCACGTTTTTCTTTGCCAGAGATCTACGTCTAGATCTTAAAGACGAGGACGCACTATAAAAGAAGAGGTACCTAGGGTAAGCTTGTTGGATCTGTCAATCAAATCTAACGAGACGTCACAGAGAGAGGATCTCAATAACTACAAGATCTAAAAATATATCAATCAAATGAACAAGAAACTGTGGAAATAAGTACTAAAAACGCACATGGATAATATTTGTTGTACAATTCACTATCACTTTTCACTTTGGTAAATTATGGTACTTTGAACTGCATGGAATCGTTTAGCCGTTTTGAAGTCGCACGGCTCTAGTATTCTTATGCTTTATATATATATCGTTAAATTATCCTAAAATCTTCCCGCCAAGACATGGAAATGCCATTTGCGAATTAAATATACTCACAGCATAGGTTTCGAAACCTTACCGGCCTTTACCATAAAAGTACAGAGATGTACAAATGCTCGACACTTTTACCTCATAACAATAACAAGAGACCTACGCGAACGACGACACCATATAACAAGGCAGCAAAGACGAACGTAACTTGTGTAATGAAAACAATACTCTTGTCGCTTTACGTAGAAATATAAGCGAACATAGTTTTATGCTTGGAAATGCTTATTACAGGCAAATACTATTTTTAGGCCTGGTAAAGGAGTACGGATGTTGATTGTTGTGATACATGGCGCGCGAAATTCAAAACATCCTTCGTACGCGTGGTGCGACTGTGAATAATAATAAGCTAATTATTCGCATAGAAAATCGTATACAAGCATCAAGAGTTCCAGACTTCCGGTACGCGCGCAATGCATTGTGAGATTATTACAAAGGAAAAGTGAGCACCAAGTGAGGAAAAACATAGCTTGGGCTCCCTGTGTCTAGAACTGCTGCTCACTTTTCCTGTGTAATAATCTCATAATGCATTGCGTGCGTACCGAAATTAAAGTCTGGAACTCTTGATGCTTGTATAGATAACCACCGAATACGAAAAATATGGACGCGTTCGTCTATTATATCTGTTTTAGACGTAATATTACAATTTCTTCATTAACTTTGCTGTTGAAATGTGATTTTATTAAGACAATCATTTTACCCCGTTGTTCAGCCATGTTCAACCATTGTCCGCCATATTAAAACTCATTCAGCATTATTCAAAAATTGTGGGCGGAGCAATGCCCTTTTATAGTGCGCCCTCGTAGTTACTTTTCTAGATCGGTAGAAATCTTTACCTGCTTTTGAAATCGTAGCAGCCGTGATACGTCAAGATGAACAATTCCAAAACAGAAGCAATCAAAACGATGGATGTCCATTTGAGAAATTTCATTGTGTCCATGATCGTTATCAACGCCATAAGTTCCATTCTGGCTTCTGTTTTAAACTTCTTGATCATCTTGATTTTTACGAAGACGACGTCTTTACGAACGCCCTCGAACATTCTTGTTTTTAACTTAGCCGTATGTGACTTTGTCATTGGGATTGTTGTGGAGCCGGCATTTTGTTCTTATATGATTAGTTCCCAGTTGATGAATAATCCTTCCATAGCGGACATCAGCAATGGAATATTTAGAACAACTCAACGACCCTTGATATGTGTATCTCTGTTGACAATCACTGCCATCACTGCCGATCGATTCCTTGCCATCCACCTGCATTTAAGGTACCAAGAACTGGTCACAACCAAGCGCTCTTCAATAGTTGTAGCTATGATTTGGATTGTGTCTTTGTTGTGGAATGGTTTTTCTCCTTTGGCGAAGAAAGACGTCAGACAAATAGTCAATCCCATTTTGACGGTGGTCATTCTTCTACTAACTATATTGTTAATGATAGAAATATCTCGAGTCATTCGTCGACACTCGGCACAGATTCACGCCCAACAGCAATCAACACAGCCAACCATAAACATGCCAAGATACAAGAAATCCGTCAACGTCATGTATTACGTGATTGCTGTATTTGTAGTGCGTTATATCCCATATCTGTGCATGGTATTGGGTAGAAACAGTTACAGTAAGTCAGATTTATTTGTTGTAAGAACATTGGCGAAAACACTTCTTCTTTTTGGCAGTGTAGTGAACCCAGTTATTTATTGCTGGAGAATGCATGAAATGCGTAATGCTGTTGTTCAGTTGTTGCGAAATATCTGCCGATAGTAACACAGCTGCTCATTGTATTAATACTACAATAACTACAGGTGTAGTCGTAAATAGATTCGAAATCTTGAACATATCGAATGGATAAAGATTGGTTTGATTTTATGTTGGCTGAAAACTGTAAAGAAAACAAAAAAAATTATGAAAAAGGTACCAATGTGGAAATTGAATTCCAAAATTAGGCAAACAGAATGTGATTCAAACATTGTGTGGAATCGAGTATAACGAGATCACTTATTTTTAAATGGCGGAAACGGAATATCGGTACTCCAAGAGAATATTACAAAATCTAATTCGGTGACCTTTCCTGTTTTTTTTTTGTATTGTAAGTGTATGTATACGAAAGCTACAAAATATCAAAAGATGAAGGCATGCCATCCCGCGAATTTTTTTTCAGAAATCATCAAAAATGATCAACTTGCGATCTTGAGCGAAGACTGGAACAAACACGCCTTGTTTGACATTATTGATATTTAGTTCTTATTAACCGAGCGGGAGGTCTGTACAGGAAAATCTTGACCGAGGTCGTGAAAGTACAGACCGAGCGCAGCGAGGTCTGTACCACGACCGAGGTCAAGATTTTCCTGTACAGACCGACCAAGCTCGGTTAATAAGATATTTATTATATGGCCATTTCAACAACAACAACATTTAGTAATTTTGAGTTTTTCGCTCAACGTTTTATTGACCCTGAAGCGTGCGTAAATAAGCCTACTTGACTCGGCGAATCCAGTAAATTAAACCTCAAAACTTGAATGAAGTAAAGCGTGTTTTTATAAATATATTTCAAATCAGATGCCGTTATACACACAAAAATATTCACAATCCATTTTTAAGTCATTTTAGGTAAAGAAAAACGTAAGAAAAGACAACAAACACGCTTACTTGAAAAAATCACCAATCTTGTCACTCGTGTTGTCACTCATCGTCATGCAGTTTCAGCGAATTTGTTTTTGTTTAGCCTTGTGAAAACTCTTCAAACGCCACAACGATAATTACAAGATACCATTAAACCACATCCAAGAATAAATTGAAGTCACTTTTTGACGAAATAGTTCAGTTGAAGAGACGAAAATATGTCTTTGAAAGTCTTCGGCAGCTTTGCATCCAAACGCTACAACAGCCTTTTTGCCGAGCGAAAAACCAGCAATTTTCACGAGTTTATCCTTAGATTTTCCATCGGATTTAGTACTTTAATGCACTATCAAATCGATTCCATCTATTCTCTTAATTGTTCAAGGGAGAACACCAAGAAGAAAGTACAAACAGCGACCTTCTTCATGCAGGGTTCTTGTTGAGTTGGCAGTAGTTTTCGGCTTCCATGTTGTTCATTCAATCCTACAATGTACATACCACGACACAAGGCGACTTTTTGGAATCTGTTCGAACTTAAACAACTTCTCTCCATTTAAAATAAGTTCCTGTGATGCTTTTTTGATGATTTCAGTCAAAATTAATATCAGCTGTCGGACCGGTTTTCAAGCCGGTCTTCCTCGGAG
Organism: Actinostola sp. cb2023; assembly: GCA_033675265.1. Taxonomy (NCBI): domain Eukaryota; kingdom Metazoa; phylum Cnidaria; class Anthozoa; order Actiniaria; family Actinostolidae; genus Actinostola; species Actinostola sp. cb2023. The sequence continues at coordinate 157,266 of JAUJYZ010000571.1, read as the reverse complement.
AATCTAGACCGGAAAAACGGTCTTAATATCCGATTTCATCCAATCAGATTGCTCGATTTGCTAGCGTCCATGCTCCAAGAAACTCGGCCATATAATAAGGATGCATCTCAACACAAGAAAATGAGAAGTTATTGAATTTGTATGACAATTACGTTTACATATGCATCACCCAAAGTTCTTACATTGATACTTTTTACGAACATATACAGACGGAGAGTGTTTGTACTTTGCCGTTGATTGTTTTGTTTAAAATAAATTAATGTACAATAAATAAGTACAATAAATACGGAGATAAGACTGAAGATGGTATTTCTAAGACCAAACTCAATATTTAATACATTTCCGTTTCGTTCTGGTAATTACTTAGAACTGAATGCTTTATGAACTAAATTGTCAGGTTATTTACATATACTAAATAAATCTATAGTTCCATCCATCTGGTCTTCTATTATCACCTTTCTCTACAACAACCTTTTAGAAATAGGTCAGTGTATGTGCCATGCTGTATACGGGTATAGATTTTTGAGATTTTTTGACTTGGAAAAGGAGAAATTATGTTAACTTCAAGCAAGCAAGATGGTACCACGAACTGGTCACAACCAAGCGCTCTTCTATAGTTGTAGCTATGATTTGGATGGTGTCTTTGTTGTGGAATGGTTTTTCTCCTTTGGTGAAGAAAGAAGTCAGACAAATAGTCAATCCCATTTTGACAGTGGTCATTCTTCTACTAACTATATTGTTAATGATAGAAATATCTCGAGTCATTCATCGACAGATTCACGCCCAACAGCAATCAACGCAGCCAACCATAAACATGCCAAGATACAAGAAATCCGTCAACGTCATGTATTACGTGATTGCTGTATTTGTAGTGCGTTATATCCCATTTCTGTGCGTTGTATTAGGTAGAAAACATTTCAGCAAGTCGGTATTATTTGTACTAAAAACTTTGTCGAAAACACTTCTTCTTCTTGGTAGTGTAGTGAACCCAGTTATTTATTGCTGGAGAATGCATGAAATGCGTAATGCTGTGGTTAAGTCGTTGCGAAGTATCTGCTGAACTAAATCCTACGAAAATATCACATGATTGCTTCTTATTGTTTCAATGCATATAACAATAAAACATATAAATTGTAAAGTGAACGGTACCAAGGCCCAGTATGAAATATCGAGACTTCTAGTTATGGACATCTCGTCATAATTCTGTAAATAAAGTACGCTGTCGTCGATATCCAAAACGCAGGGCCGTACACATCACAAGGGCAGGGGGGGGGGGGGGGGGGGGGGGGACAGATGCCCTCCCCCCCTCCCTAGCAAGGCGAAAAAGATACCAACATGTACTGAGAACTTTGCTAATTTTATTTATTTCATTGCTGTTAAATACGTACTGCCCCCCTTGAATATTGGGTTATGTAAGGCCCTGAAACGACATCATTTTCAGTTGTTGGGAATTCCAATTTCAATTTCAGCTGTTGGGAATTCCATATGGAGTGGTACGTATTGTACAGTGGGATGCTTACCTTTCAATCAATGCTTTTAAACATTCAGCGATGTTCTCCCCAGCACAAAAATAACCGGCAAAAAAACAATGAGTATCACTACAATCTATATTATCTATAATTTTATTATTATTATTATTATTTATTTATTTATTTATTATTTATTTATTTATTTTTATCCATAAGCTAAATGGCATCTAATGGGCTTGTGTCACCTGTACATGTCACCGAAGGCAAACGAAAATATCATAACTTGAAAGAGCATACTAAAATTAGTAAAAGTTGAAAATTTCAAAAGAATCAAGAAAATAAGACAAAAGCTAAAGGCTTTCAAAGTTTCCCGCTTTGAAAAGGATTTGTATGGGTTTTTCGCTTGGAGGACAAGCTGTTGCCTTCCAACAAACATTTCCATACAAAAAAGGTAAAGTTTGAATGCCTGTAACTATTGCCCTATTTACGTATTTCCCCTCAAACTTTCCACTTTTACTAACTTTAGCATGCTCTTTCCAGTTATAGTATTTTCGTTTGTCTTCGGTGAAAAGACAAGCGCGCGCTGGTTCCGTGCGCGTGACAAGTGTTGTCAAAAGTAATTTATTTTAGTTTCGTTCCGGTAATTACTTAGAACTGAGTGCTCCAATTGTTAGGTTATTTGCATATAGAAATCTATAATTATATCTGGTCTTATATCACCTTTCTTTTCCACAACCTTGTTAGAAATGAGGTCAGTGTATGTGCCATGCTATACGGGTATAGATGTTTGAGCTTCTTTGGCTTGGAAAAGGAGAAATTATTTAACTTCAAGCTAGCAAGATGGCATCTTGAGTGGACGTTATTATCGATCAATTGTACACCTGAAGGACTTGCTAATGAAACATCAAGCTACAACAATTAGTGTGACATTATTCAAGTTCAGAGCATTTAAGCAAAGATAAAAGACTGTCGGGCGTAATTATTGAAGGCATAGCTACAATTATGCAATTACTCAGCTTGTAATATCAAGCATCAATTCCTATTGGCTACTCCACTTAGACCGCTGGGCCGAACGTTTTGTCATTGCGCTGCTTTTCTTAATATTGTCAAATGAAGAAAGCTGCCTAAATGTTACCTTGTTATGTGCTAAATTTTATCCAATGATCAAATGACTTGAAAACCAAATTTTAGTTACCATATCGGGTCATTATGTTAATAAAAATGTTCGACATTTACTGCTGATCATCTTTCTGTTTCGCATTTGCCAGTCGTTCGCTGTACTTCGAAGGATGTGTAGATGATGTTTCTGATTCACACTTTAACTTTGAACTGCAGTATCTGTAAACATTGAAATCTACCTGACTTTACTGTCTAAAGCCATATTGGCAACAATTGTTCATTGGTTCATTGTCAAGTTACTTTGCCAGATCGGTAGAAATCTTAACCTGCCTTTGAAATCGTAGCAGCCCTGATACGTCAAGATGAACAATTCCACAACAGAAGGAATCAAAACGATGGATGTCCATTTGAGAAATTTCATTATGTCCATGATCGTTATCAACGCCATAAACTCAATGCATGATTGCTGTATTTGCAGTGCGTTATATCCCATTTCTGTGCATGGTATTGGGTAGAAAACATTTCAGCAAGTCGGATTTATTTGCTTTAAAAACTTTGTCGAAAACACTTCTTCTTCTTGGTAGTGTTGTGAACCCAGTTATTTATTGCTGGAGAATGCATGAAATGCGTAATGCTGTTGTTCAGTTGTTGCGCAATATCTGCTGAACTAAATCCAACGAAAATATCACCTGATTGTATAGACTTTAGACATAGACATAGACTTTATTTTAGTACCAGTAGTTTACCTACAATTTAGTTTATAAGTTAAGTTAATAGATGAAGAAAAGTTATGTTTTGCCTGGTTAAGTAATATAACTGGATTATTAGGTACAAGCTATCTATAATAACGCTAGGTTAACCGAGATAGATAGCTGAGAATATAATTTATTTTGAAAATATAATTTGGTCAGTCAATGAAGAACAAGAGAAAAAATACAAATACACATATACAATAACATAATAATAATACAGTATAAGTATAAGCTGACATGACTATGTATCATATAAACTTATATTTAAAGTGAACAGATAAGATAAAGATAAAGTAATATAAAATCATTAGTTACATGGATCAAGAAAATACATAAATAGTTGATATATAATAAACAAATAATATAATTGATAAATACAGTATGTACATTAGATGATAGAATATAAAGTGAATCATGTGGAGTAAGATTTCAATAATTGATCATTCATTTTTTCTTTAAATTTAACTCTATTTAAACTTTTCATGGACTCATCGATTTCATTCCAGATTTTAGCACCAGCAAATTTGATGTTAAATTTCCCATAGTTTGTCCTTGCCTTTGGTAGAGAATACGAGGACTTAGAAGCCAATCTAGTGTTTTTGATTCACTGGATTGAAGAAGGATTTAAAGGAAATAGGTAGATTATTTGAATAGAAATCGTGCATAAATAGTGTAGTTTGAAAGAAAATGAGATCAGTGAGTTTTAATATATTTAAGTTAATAAATAAAGGATTTGTGTGAGCATTATTGCTTATTACTTCAATGCATATAACAATAAAACATATTGTAAGTGAACGGTTCCAAGGCCCATGTATGAAATATCGAGACTTCTAGTTATGGACATCTCGTAATAATTATGTAAATAAAGTACGCTGTCATCGATATACAAAACGCAGGGTCGTATACAGCACAGGGGCAGGGGGGACAGTTGCCCCCCCCCCCCCCTAGCAAGGCGAAAAAGATACCAACAAGTACTGAGAACTATGCTAATTTTACTTCTTTCTTTGCTGTAAAATACGTACTGCCCACCCTTGAATATTGGGTTATGTACGGCCCTGAAACGACATCATTTTCAGTTGTTGGGAATTCCAATTTCAATTTCAGCTGTTGGGAATTCCATATGGAGTGGTACGTATTGTACAGTGGGATGCTTACCTTTCAATTAATTCTTTTAAACGTTCAGCGATGTTCTCCCCAACACAAAAATAACAACAAAACAATGAGAATCACTACAATCTATATTATCTATAATTATTATTATTTATTTATTATTATTTATTATTTATTTATTTTATCCATAAGCTGAATGGCATCTAATGGGCTTGTGTCACCTGTACATGTCACTGAAGGCAAACGAAAATATCATAACTTGAAAGAGCATACTAAATTTAGTAAAAGTTGAAAATTTCAAAAGAATCAAGAAAATAAGACAAAAGTTTATAACTCGCCAATGCGAAGCTCAAATCACAAAATACTGCGGAACCATTCACTTCATATGCAGTCGATTTTCAAAAGAAAAAAATTCGTGTCATATAAGTTGAAATGCGCATTATATAAAAGACATGAAATAGCAATCCAAGCTAACAAAAATGAAATAAAAATTGATCATTATTTTAGAAGAAAAAAGACTATTGTGCTGATGGGGTTCCTATGCTGGAGCTGTAGAGTGGTCCTGGGTATACAGACTATTATTTAAAGTGCTAAATGGGCGGAAATCGGTTCGAAAATTTAAAATGAGCTGTAATTTTGCTGAAGTAATATTGAAGGACCTATTGATCACTGTTTGCCATTAAGTTAAAATGTTGCTTTCATATTCCAAGAAGTGCTGTTTTTAAAAAAAATAATGGATTGGGTTAAGTAGATGACGTCATCTACTCAACCCGTCACTCAAACACTCATAGCTGATATACATAGCTTTCTCGGCAAGTATTCGATCAAATGTTGTTGTTTTTTTCCGGATTTTATTTATTTATTGAAAATAATATCATTTACAATCAAACATTTTATTTTTTTAAATCGATCGATTTTCATCCGGCAAGTAGCGCTTTAAAGGGGCACTGTCACGACGCGCGCATGCGTCAATTTTAATGATATTCAGAGATTTTAATGATATGCAGAGGTCAACGAACTCGTCTGTGTTTACGAAGAGAATTCAATGTGTTTTGAAAGTGTTTTACGATCAAGTTTTCGCAGAGTGCTTCCAAGTTATTCAGAATATACAACCTTTACAGCGTGTGACCTAAATATTTCATGAAATAAGTACTTATTATAGCGACTTCTGGTGAAGGAACGGCATTAAATAGCAGACAATCCGAGGTGACAACTCAGGTCTCAGATGAAGTTATTCACATTTCACATCGCTAAAAACCAAGTCCACATTACTTCTTTGCTTCAAAAAAGACTAACGAAGATGTACATGTCACTACTGTATAAGGTACTCGTGTTTTCTTAAATTGTAAGAGTACAAAAGAGAATTGCACAAAATAGTTCCCGTGTGAAAAGTATAATCACTGAGTTCTCTTTGCCGTCACGGTTGTGTCACTACTCCAAACCTCGCAGAAATAAAAACTCATACAATGTGACAGTTGTTTGCAATAGCTTCAGTACATGCATATGAACTCGAAGGAATACATTGATATGATGTATGCAACTGAGTTCTTTTTGAGAACATAATAATTCGAGTGAATAAGTCAATGAACGCGTTGTCAAACATTGTTGTTGTCGTTCGGAATACTTTCCTACCTCCTTTGGTACTCCAGAGCTGTTAAAGAGAAGTATAGCGAACTCAGAATATGTAGTATAACCGTATTCTATCTTCCCAGTAAACCAAAACTTATAAACCTGTCGCCTGAATACATTCGTTGTCAACCACTACATCCCGGCGGCCGCCATGAGAAGCCATCGCCATCGCTCTCGCCGATTAAATAAAAAGCGTATAAAATTGGACTTCAAACCAAAAATAACTACCTACAAATACGAAACAACAATCAATCTAAGTACTGAATAAGTATCATCTTCTAGAGTGCAAGGATTACAATGATATAACTCGATATATTAACACACTGAATTTGAATTTTCCTCGGGTCTCTTGAAAGCGTTGGCGAACGATTTCAAGATTGAAGCCAAGATTCGCGCATGCGCGTGTCGTGACAGTGCCCCTTTAACATTGGCTAATCTTAGTTTTGTTCGACTTGGACTGCCTGTGGTAGAAAATGTGGTTTGGAATGCGCACGCGCGCGGGATTAGGGATATAGGATGCAGGATATATAGCTGCCACGGGATGAAGATGAAAATTGAAAAGGGAACAAAAGGATTACCGCAGTGAGCGATCTCGCCAATATCCCCAGTCTCTCTCAGTATTTGTACCACAGGATTCCCATTTTATTTTGAATTAGGAAACCCACATGGCCACATTCCACCCGTTTGGCTCACTGTGGCTAACTAATTAGGAAACCCACATGGCTACATTCCACCCGTTTGGCTCACTTTGGCTAACTACAGATCAATCTCCTCGAGGATGTAACATTTACCAGCACAAGACCGCGGTGATTATCTGATACAACAAACAGCATATTTTAGAACACAGATTTATTAGCAGAGTAAAGTGTTAGAATCAGTTATGTCTAGAACTATTTGCCAGCCAGCACCCATTTGATGTGAACACAGATTTATTAGCAGAGTAAAGTGTTAGAATATTATGTGTAGAACTATTTGCCAGCCAGCACCCATTTGATGTGAACACAGATTTATTAGCAGAGTAAATTGTTAGAATATTATGTCTAGAACTATTTGCCAGCCAGCACCCATTTGATGTGAATACAGTATTATTAGCAGAGTAATTGTTAGAATATTATGTCTAGAACTATTTGCCAGCCAGCACCCATTTGATGTGAATACAGATTTATTAGCAGAGTAAAGTGTTAGAATATTATGTGTAGAACTATTTGTCAGCCAGCACCCATTTGATGTGAATACGTTTTCTTTCTGAAGGTTACGAGTTATTTAAACGATTATTGGTCGTTATCATATATGTAATTCTCGTCTTCCTTTGTAATTGGATATGGTTTCATATCGTCTTCTATCACTGGTTTTGGGTTGGTGTCCACCTTCTCTTTTACGAGATGTCTACGTCTTCGATACCCCTCTCTGGATAACGATAAATAAAAGTTGAATAAGATGGCGTGGTTGACAGTGCCTTCCTGCCTTCCTGCCTTCCTGCCTTCCTGCCTTCCTGCCTTCCTGCCTTCCTGCCTTCCTGCCTTCCTGCCTTCCTGCCTTCCTGCCTTCCTGCCTTCCTGCCTTCCTGCCTTCCTGCCTTCCTGCCTTCCTGCCTTCCTGCCTTCCTGCCTTCCTGCCTTCCTGCCTTCCTGCCTTCCTGCCTTCCTGCCTTCCTGCCTTCCTGCCTTCCTGCCTTCCTGCCTTCCTGCCTTCCTGCCTTCCTGCCTTCCTGCCTGCCTCCTGCCTTCCTGCCTTCCTGCCTTCCTGCCTTCCTGCCTTCCTGCCTTCCTGCCTTCCTGCCTTCCTGCCTTCCTGCCTTCCAGCCTTCCTGCCTTCCTGCCTTCCTGCCTGTCTGTGGGCCGGGGTAACCTTACCTTCCGTTACTAGTCGTAACCAAGAGAACTAACATCACACAGATTAGAAACTTGTGATTCATTGTGATTCGTTTGACCTGAAATGAATGAATGAATGAATAAACGAATGAATGGATGAATGAATGGATGAATGACGTTATCTGAACGAAATCGATCATAAAAGAGTCTGAACGAAAGCCATAAGAATATACAACGAATCATTCGTCAACATAAATGTCATGCCAACTTTACATTGCTTAGATCTGAATCTGATTTGTTACCCTGAGTTTCAGAGATTATTATTTTCCCATGTACATGTCCACTATGAGGGAAAAATAATAACCTCAGCTGTCAAAACACTCAGCTGACTGATCGAACCGCTCCAACCAGGGTACAGGAATTAATTGATTCATTCCAAAATCTAGAGCACGATACTGATTGTATAATCAAAACAACAAAGCACTGGATTGGCTACAAAGCCATCACGTGAACGTATAGCGATGACAAGCATCTTATAAAGTAAATCAAGTGTCGATGGAAAAGCAAGCAGATTAATTATGTTTTGCGTGACGATCTTATTTGTCAATGAGTCATAACGTACCTAGCAGAACAGTTGGAATACCAACAGTCAGTGACGAAGAAACCCATGGTAATTGTTTAGCCCTCTGGTTTCTTTAATCAATGCCCATTTATCGGAGCTACGAGTTCAAGGAAGGCTACTAAGGCTGCCTGTTTGGGTATAGTGAACATGCAAACGATACATCAACACAGTAAAAACAGTATCCACCCTCCACTCGTAGCTTATATGATCTGATTGGCTTACCCGGTATACATCATGAAACGTTTAAACCGTCAATCATTTTACATCAAATCGAGGATGCTAGTGAAGTGTTTCAGAGGTTATTATTGTCTCCTCCTATCGAGCCTTCGGTGCTCACCATAATGGACAGGGGATAATAATAACTCTGAAACTTAGGGTACGTACTGGTTTGGTGGAACCGTACGTTCCACGATAGATTTAAAGGTGCTAAGTTCGTACCAAAATTTTAAAAAACGAAACAAAAAGTCGACTGACCGATTTGGCAAGTCAATCAGAATGCTAACTTTTAAGTTATATTAAAATATACTATTGGTCGCTTACTAGGGAGTAAGGTGTCCTATTCAGCAGTCACTACAGATTATAGACCTCTCAAAACAAGACGATTTGAATCGGCTGAAATATTTCAGAAACTCATTTTTCCTTTCCTGAAAAGGAAAGGTGTCCCTCTTGGGGTCACGGTACGGTTCAAAAGTATAGCAGTCTATCGACTGCATTTATCACTTGACCCAATTAGACTACGAGTTCGAGTTTTCTATGAGTCAATAGTCAACGAGGCGCGTAGCATTGTTGATGGTCTTTTGTGTGTCGGCGGAGGCATTTGGGGAAGCGTTTTGATGGCTCAAATGGAGATTCTTCGAGCAATACACGTACCGTTGCTCTCTACTCGTAGAAGCGATCGCTATGACCAACACAGTGAAGTTTTATTCGATTGCCGGCTTTATCCACGACTGTGCGAGATACTGGACGCTAGCTAGAGCTAATGTTCAAGTTTATGGGCAATAAGTTTGATCAAGAGAGCATTATGCTCTCTTAGTTTGATATGATAACAATGATAATAATAATAATAATAAAAATAATAATAATAATAATAATAATAATAATAATAATAATAATAATAATAATAATAATAATAATAAATAATAATAATGATAATGATAACTTTATTCCTCAAAACAAATTACAAATAAGAGATAGAAAAATAGATAAAAATCCTTATTTACAAAATTTAAAATGATCGCTTGGATTGTTCAATAACAATTAACTAATGATATTAAAATACAAACAATAAATAAATATAATAATAATAATAATAATAATAATAATAATAATGATAATAATAATAATAATAATACTTTATTATTTATAATAAAGTGCTCAAAGCGCTATCTAAATTATAATTACAATGATAACAATGCCATAACCAATGAGCTTCGCTTGTTCACGACAAAACTTCAGGTAAATTCGAGAATACAAAAGTAGCCGTTTGTATTTGCTACTAACGGTATTGAACTAAGACCACGTTCTTATTGGGATTAAAATAATAACAATTAAAATCGAAACACACTTAATCCAACAACAATAGGGGCTACGCTAACAGAGAGTTCTAAATCCTGGAATTACTTAGGATAGCGTAAAATTTCCAATTATAAGCCACTCCAGATTAGCCTTCTCAAAAACAAGACGCTCTTATTCAAGGAGTTATAAATAACTCTTTTTAAAAATGCGACCATTCTTAATATAATTTATTATAGAATAATAATAATAATAATAATTAAAAACAAAATAATAATAATAATATTAATAATAATAATAATAATAATAATAACAATAACAATAATAATAATAATAATAATAATAATAATAATAATAATAACAATAACAATAAGAATAATAATAATAATAATAATAATAATAATAATAATAATAATAATAATAATAATAAAAAAATAATAATAACAATAATAATAATAATAATAATAATAATAATAATAATAATAATAATAATAATAATAACAATAATAATAATAATAAATAGACTATGAGTGGGGAAAATTGAGGCGAAACCTGGTTTTCTCGGACATCGACACTAAAACGGCATAGACCGTTGCTGGCCGATTAAAACAAGAACGATTAAAATCGTAACAACTACACTAGGGGTTACAGTGATAGGAATAATAGTAATAGAAACAATTGACAACTGGATTGTAGTCTAGTACAGCTGAGGTACACGTCAGTGAAGCCATAAACACATCAATTATAAGAACAAACGATTTTACAGGAAGACTAGGAAGCTTCAGTAAACTCACTCTCTCTTATTTCCTCTTTGATCTCTGATCTCTTGTGAATAATAATAAAGACATACAATTGTACTCACTCTCTCATATTTCCTCTTTGATCTCTGATCTCTTGTGAATAATAATAAAGACATATACAATTGTACTCGCTCTCTCTCATTTCCTCTTTGATCTCTGATCTCTTGTGAATAATAATAAAGACATACAATTGTACTCGCTCTCTCTCATTTCCTCTTTGATCTCTGATCTCTTGTGAATAATAATAAAGACATACAATTGTACTCACTCTCTCTTATTTCCTCTTTGATCTCTGATCTCTTGTGAATAATAATAAAGACATATACAATTGTACTCACGCTGGATCGTCTTGCTGGTTCTTTCTCAGTTCAGTTTAGATCTTCGCTTTGCTACGACTCTCAATAACACTGATCGTTGACTTACATGCGAACTATATATATAGTGGGGCACGAACTAGTCGACTGGACTGACCGGTTTGGTAAGTCAATCAAAATGCTTACGTAGGATGTAAAATACTATTGGTCGAGAGAGCTATCCTATTTAGAGGTGGAAACATCGATCAAAGGAAGTTATCGAGGAATACCATAAGCTACAACAAGTTACTAAGTTACATAAGTTGATTGGTGAAAAAAGTAGTAAATATGCTATAATAAAAGAATATTGCAAACTAAATAATTTACAGGTAGTTTCCTAATTGTTAAAATAAGGTCAGAAAAATGTAGCAATGTCGTAATCTAACTCCATTCACACCAAACATTGTTTATGTAAACTGACTTTCTTCGCGCTTCTCTCATTCGAGGGCATTTAATTTCACAAGAATCAAACTACCTGGAATTTCTACTGTGCAACATAAAGGGCAGTTTATACCAGCAGTTTTGTGCCAAAGGTTGCGTGGCGTTTAATTTGTAGATAATTTCCTAATCCTGTATTAGTTAAACCACTTTAAAACCTTTAAGCCTTGGTGTGAACGGGGTATAGGAGGGGTTACTGTAGTTACTACCAAACCGTCATCTTAGTACACCATATCCAATGAGATTCAGTTTGTTCATGGACGCAAAACTTCAGGTTCTGAATTCAATAAAAGGAGCCGGTTGTATTCAGTGCTATTTTAATATGACATTCAAGTATACATTCGTGTTGGGTGACTGCTCTTGTTGGGCTATTTTAGTAAACAAAGTAATTTGCATTTAGCTGATCAATGTCTGCTGTAACATTACTTGAAGTACAAGTTCAAATTTTATTTCACTTCAGATAACTTTATATATTATATACATATTATCTAAATAACAATTTCACAATAATGTTGACGAGTACAGTTTGAGTATAGAAGGAACAGTTGTAGACGTGTGCGGTTGTCAGAGGAGCAGTGCTTTTGAGCTTTTGAGCCACATATATAACTGTAATTAATCTCTATCCGGTGGCATTGTATCAGGATTATTGTTTTGATTTAATAAAAAATCAATATCTGCTTTTTTGCTATAAAATGCATCATAATCTAATCAAGTTAGTCTTCCTCCTTCCTTCCTCCTAGTTGTTTACACAACACTAGATTAATAAGCCCTTTCACGGTATTTCGCCGCCATTTTGAATTGGGGCAAACTCGGTAAAATTAATAGAAATCTGGATCACTTTGACTTGCCGTAACTCCGCTCAATTTCGTTGGATTTTTAAAATCTTACCATTTTAGGAAATATGTTTTCTTTGTTATTTATGACCTATAATAGGATGGGTATTGGAAGACTACAAATCGAGAATTTTTTTGTTTTGTTTTCAAAATAAAACGTTCGGCACGTGAATATGCAAATTAGCTCGAAATATTCGTGAAAAGAGAAGATTGACTCGAAAAAGTTAGTGAAAACACCTACATTGGTCTTATTTTCATACCGACAACTGATATGCAAGCCTGCTGATTATCGAAGGTTAAATTTTGAAAATCCAACAAAATCGAGCGAAGTTGCGGCAAGTCAAAGTGATCCAGATTTCTATAAATGTTGCCGAGTTTGTCCCAATTCAAAATGGCGGCGAAAAACCGTGAAAGGGCTTATTGTTCGCGAATTTTGCGGGAAATTTGTCAATACTTTTATGACGTAGAATGTCATGTTCGTTTCAGGTTTTTTTTCACATCATATTTCAGATAAATAAATGGTAAATATCCTTATTGTGAAGTCGGATTGTATTATCATCCATGTCATTTCTAGGGAATACTTTTCCACAACTGAGCTAACCTGAAAGAAGATCTACAAAGAAGATAGTTATGCAAATTATGTAATCAGCTTCTGAGGTAAAAAGCAAATATACACCGTTGCGTTTGATGACCATTCAAAGAAAGACATTAAAAAAGCCAAATGAAACGTTTCTGATTATCAAAAATAGAGAAGATAATATTTTAGAATCCGTTAAAAAAGTTAAACATAAAATTTAATTTTTCTATATTTATATTCTAAATTGTATTCGGTTTTTTTTTCATCTTGTAAGAGCATTGAGACTATGTATAATGCTCCTAAAACCTTACAATTTAACCGATAACTCTTTAAATGCGATCATTCGTAATCTTTTATGATAGACTATAAATGGTGAAAAATTGAGGCGAATCGGCCGATCGCTCATGGCATTAGACCGTTAGATTAAAATCGTAACTACTACACTAGGGATTACAGTAATTAAAAGTAATAGAGAATTCTAAGTCCTGGACTGAATTACTTAGACTTAGGATAGCGTAAAATTCAACTACTATAAGCCATTCCAGATTAGGCTTAAGCTTCTCAAAAACAAGACGCTCTTATTGTAGGTTTCTGGTCACGTTTTATTGGAAACAACATCCATTAACTTTTTCAATCGCCCTTTAAACCAACTTCCCTTAAACGGATGTAGTTGATATGTATACCAGCAAGAGAGCATTAAGTATTTGAGACAAAATAAAGTCTATATGTGTGTGTATGTACGCTGGAGTTTGTCAATACAAAACACGTACATGTAATTCATTATTGAAGTGATCGTTCCAGATATTTCAAGTGATATTCTCAACGACATCCAGGTTAGCATTTGTCTTCATGTTTCACAATTTATACAATTGGTATTCAATATTTTCTGTTGGCAATATGTTCAGACAAGTTTAGGATTTTGCTTTTATTCATCATTCATACATAGTAAACTTACTTAATCTCATAGATTTAAAAAATAAACAAAGTAAAACTCGGTTTTTAGTCAAAATATTTTGTAACGTAATTGTCCCTTTTGAGATCAAGTTATGTATTTAAAACAAACTGAAACTGATACCACACAAGGGACACGTCCCCCCACCCCCCCCCCCCCCCCCCCCCCCCCATCCCTCCGATGATTCTAGCGCTTTGCGCACCAAACCAGCTCGAAAACAGCTGTGAGCCGAGAAAATATATCAGAGCTTCGTCGTTATGTTATAATTTTCTCGCTTTTTCATTGGCTGATAAAATTTGTAAACATAATTGTAACAATTTTGATTGGTCGTCGTAGTTTGACAAGTAAACCATTTGAATGCTATTTACAAGGTTTTGTTGGAAGTTCTTTTGATTATAGTAGTAGTAATGACCTTATTTAAGAGGGTAAACACGTAAGGGCTTTCGCCAATGACCCTGTGGCCTTCTGGGACTTAGTAGGTCAGGCCACGTACGCCGGGAACTTCGTGCCCCACTCTTAGTCGAACAGTGGTGTGGGTTGTTTTACGTCCCTCCGTTGCAATGTAATGGAGTGTGGAGAGACGGGGCCGCCATTTTACGTGATTATCCGAGCCACGCGAAGGTCTAACCATTTGCAGATGTAATTACAAAGGCAGCAACTTCTCAATTATTTTAAGACCCTGAGTAATGGTCCGGCCGGGACTCGAACCACGAACCTCCCGCACAATAGACCGATACTCAACCCGAATTAACCAGCTGAGCCAATCTGCCAACTTTGCCATATATGATGCAATAAACTGCATGTTTTAGAACACATATTTATTACTGAACAGAACCCATTGGATTAAATATGGAAAACCGCACATTTTCTATTAAAGTAAAGTGTTAGAATATTATGTGTAGAACTATTTGCCAGCCAGCACCCATGTTTTCTAGGTAGGTTTGAAATATTTTTGTCAAAAAATATATTTATGTAGAAAATCGGAACAGAAGGGGACACATATTCTTTCATTGTAAACTTGCGCAATAATCTACAAACCAAAACGTCTTTAAGGAATTGACACTAACTATGTTTTTCTCTCATATCTCTACTTATTCTAGCAGCAGCACGTTTTTGTTCGACACTATTATAAAGACGAAATTCAGTGACACAGCCGTGTACAGCTTTAAATATGTGACAGGGGACATGCTAATTTCATACAGTCCTTCCTAATTGCATATCCAGATTTCACTCTAAATACAGTTTTATAGTTTTGTTTTTGCCTACTAAGCGATAATTTAATCATTTCCTATCAAAAGTGTGCTGAAATAATTGTCATTTCTCTCTACCCGATTCCAGTAAGATCTTCATGACAATTTAAACGTTCCATGATTTCATGATAGCATGTACCAGCTGCACATTGGACAAAATACGACGACCAATTCGAAAACCAATTATATCTGAAACGAAGAGAAAATTACCAGCCAGCTCATTATATATTCCATTTCAATCAGCTTCAAATGCAAGCTTTTCCATACACAGCACATATAGACGACCGGATAACGTTGATTCAACAGTCCCGATAACTTTATTGAGACACGATCTACACTGACATTAAACAATGTTGGTCTTTAAAAGAACAAGTCTTTGAAACTAATGAAGTTATGTGGATCCGACATGCACGCTTTCACCATTTTCACTGTTTTGGTTGTTCAATGCATTTCTCCAATAACCACATCATAACCAATATCAAATATAACAACAGCTGTCTAATAGTTAATTATCCAACGATTATAAAAGTAAGTTGGGCTTCGATCCATATTCAATACTGCTATCTAAGATAAACAATGCACCTAAACGTCGATCTCATTAGTTCTCATTTTTTGTCGTTCTACTAAATATCGTTTTGATGCTGAAAATGTCTCGATTCCTTCGTCGACATTTAGCACATATCCAAGCTCAACAGCAATCAGCACAGCCGACCATAAACATGCCGAGATACAAGAAATCGGTCAATACGATGTATTACATCACTGGTGCATTTGTGTTGTGTTATTGTCCTACTGTGTTTACTCATGCTACATTGATTGTGACAAGAAAAACAGGAATAGAACGGTGTATTGCATTCATATTAACCGAGACACTTCTCATGTTAAACAGTTTGTTAAACCCAGTCATTTATTTCTGGAGAATACAAGAAATGCGTAATGCTGTTGTTCAGTTGATGCGAAGTGTTCGGTGCCAATGTCAGTGAGTCAACTGTTGACCAAATTAAACCATCACCAAAAAGACTCTAAGTGACAGTTCAAACTTCTGTATTTCAATTTTAATTTCTATTTAGGCTGATAGAACTCTTATTCACTACATATGCATTGTAAATTGTAAGAAATAAAATATACTCGTTCATTTAAAAGGGTATTTATATTGTTTTAATTCCCTGTATATTTCCAATGTTACGCTCATCTCAAGGTCTTGTAGTGCATGTTGAATGGCTTGGTCATTCTCAATAAGTTTTTATGGTTTTACACAATAATTTCCAGGGTGCTTCTCGACCATAGCATAAGGCTTGATATCGTTACTTCTAAGGTTTTCAATTTTAGAATGAAGGGTTGCACCTGGATACTTGGAAACTCTTATCCTATCCCAGACCTAAAAATACGAAATTTTATTTATGTAAAATAGTAGACAACGAAGAATATTTCAAGTGTAAGTGAAGTTTTTTCAAAATTAATCGAAAACCAGAATGGTGACCCCGATTTGTTATTTGAGATTTTTAATAAAATCGGTGCTGCGATCAAAATTAAATATGAAGGAAAAATGTTCAAATGTTTTGATGAGAAGAGTTTTAAAAATCGTGCGATTTCTGGAAGTTCGTAGTATAGCTTAAAGGGGCAGTGTCAAGCCTCACGCATGCGCATTAAAATCAAAACAATAACACTCGGTTGAGAAGCCTACCTTGCCCGGTAGCGAGTTACAAAACCCCCCTAAAACCGTTCTAATCGCTAAATAAATGACCTACAGGACTCATGTAGATACTAATACTAATCTTTATTTAGAAAGCAATTTTAGAACTTCAATATATCAAAAGGATTGAATTCTAGATGTGAATTCACGGCGATATCATTTTCCAACGGCCGATCAAATAAAACACAGGAAGCCCAACACATAAGTAGATGGTGGGAAGCTCACCGGTTTACAAGTAGTTCTACGTAAGTTTTTCTCTTCAAAAGTCATGAACAGTACTGCACCTACGATTGATGATCAAGATTCCTTCGCAATCGACCAGAATTGCCGGTTTACAATTCAGTTTTCTTCACTCGAGGATGATGGCGGCCTTCCTCTCAACGGCTGTTCGACACTTTTTTCAACGGCTTCAAAGTCAGTTCTAAGATGAAATAATCTCCACTAGGAATTGTTGAAAATGAAGACCATGCTTTGAATTATTACTAGTGATCCATTAGACGCTTGAACAAACATGATTAAGGTCGATGGAAACGGATTCAAAACATCGAAAATAATAAAAGTCCACGATGGACTTTTATTATTTCTCGCTTCTTCGTACCCAGGCTTACGCGGTCATATGGGTTGACACTGCCCCTTTAACTAGTAAACTTCGAATTATATGTACAGCCCTTTGCAAAAATTATGTAAAAGCATTATAGATCGATATATCAATATATCGGGTGCATTGTGGGTAATTTTCATCATAAAATGGCTGAATAAGCCCTCTAAAATTCAAATTTTTCAATTATTTGTTCACATACATACTACAAAGGTTAATTGGGTTTAGATTCAGGTTTAATAATAGCTAAAATCAAAGAATTAGGATTATGCAAATTACTATATATTGATATATCGATCAATTACGATTTTACAGAATTTTTGCAAAACGCTGTACATTATGTTATAAAAAAGTACTTTGAACCGAGAAAAAATGTTTTTGATTACAACTTTCGGTTGCTACCACATTTCGCTACAAAACCTATAAATTGATATATTTGAAGAGCATCTAGCGGGAAAACCAGAATGGTGACCCCCTCTTTTTATTGCAGTTTTTTAATGTCCATTACATTATTAATGTCCATGCAAAGTTTCAGAACAAAGTTATTGGCAATAATTATTTTAAGGAATTATAAAGAGCCGACAATGTTTTGCGTGACTACATATTGTATTATGCAAATCATTGGCTTTTGTGTCGAAAACTTCCTAGGGTAACAGAAAAATAAAATTAACCAGTACAATATATTTTTTTACCGCCATACTATTATATGCTGAATGGACAACTTGCTCCCAAAGATCTGTTGAAATCCTGATTTAAGTACTTGCATTAAAGCGCCAAATGTGAAAGACAAGTGATGTTTTGATAGTTTCTTTTGTCTGTCGACAGATGCATTCAGTCAACTTTGATGTTATATAATTACTAAAATATAAATCCAATTTTAAACAAAAGAACGCCAAATTGTTAAGAAATTAATGGACTTTATATTTTTCTATATAGTTTCTGGTTTTCTACGTAGGTTTGAAATATTTTCGTCAAAAAATATATTTATGTATAGAAAATGGGAACAGAAGGGGACATCTAATCTTTCATTGTAAACTTCCGCAATAATCTACAAACCAAAACGTCTTTAAGGAATTGACACTAAATATGTTTTTCTCTCATATCTCTACTTCTTCTAGCAGCAGCACGTTTTTGTTCGACACTATTATAAATACGAAATTCAGTGAGACAGCCGTGTACAGCTCTAAATATGTGACGGAGGACATACTAATTTCATACAGTCCTTCCTAATTGCATATCAAGATTTCACTCCAAATACAGTTTTATTGTTTTGTTTTTGCTTACTAAGCGATAATTTTATCATTTCTTGTCAAAAGTGTGCTGAAATAATTGTCATTTCTCTATCCGATTACAGTAAGATCATCATGACAATTTAAACGTTCCACATAAGTTGATATATGTACATCAGCTCACTGCGCCCAGTCTAAAGTGAAATAAGCCAATGTGACATGACGACCCTACTCAATATCCATGTCAGTAAGTTTAGTGAACGGACTTTTCCATTCTTTTAAGGTATCAGGGTACCCCAAAAACCCTCTCAAACAACCGGTTTTGAGATTTTTTGACAATCAAATAAAATTGAATATTATCTATCATCTCCAAAAAAACAGAATCTAAAAATATTAGTTTCCTAAAAAGTTAGAATCAAAAAACGAATTTTGGATTTCATTTGAAGTGAAAAGTTGTTGACAAGCGAGCACTCACACACCTACATCACAGTGTGGTAATTAATCACGCAACAGACTTCCCGCAAATATTTCACAATTATTTACATGAAATTACGTATGTTTGAATACCTTACCAATGTGTTACAATGTGTTACCAATGTATGTAATTTCCAGCAAGCACGAAATGATTAGGCAACAAGTACTGCACGTTCTGTGATTGCAACTGATACTCTGGTCACTATCTGGTCACAATCTGTCAGTGAGTAATTAGATTCCATTGTCATGGTATGGACTAATCTACTTATGTAAACAGAGGCACATTAACCTTCTTTCGGCTTTTTCTCAAAAGACGAAATGCCAACAAATAGGCTTACATTTTGAGTTCCTTGCCAAAGGGATTTTATCGGATTTATTCAGTTGAAACTTCACAAAGCCCATGTAGGATAATTGATCTTCAAAAGAGTGTCTCCGATTTTGATATTTTATTTTTTTGTTGAGTTATTAACTGATTAGTAAAAAACAATGTTTATTTAGAGTACCGAAAGTTTAGCGGCAAGTAAAAAAGCAATGGGGCAACTTATCGAAAATCGGAGACAACCTTTTGATAACTGATGTATCTTGAGTGCACAAAGATAATTATCTTGAATTTCCGTTAAATTGCGGCTGCCAAGAAACTCACCGTATAATGCTATTTGAAAATTCGTTGATCTTGATTTATTTCTAAAACGCTTCTTTCTTTTTTGTTAATAGACCATTAGTTGGAATCTCCATTTATTTAGCTTTCAGGAAATGTATACTTCATCGGGGTTTAAATTGGCGGATTCTGTGTTAAGGCGACTTGAATGCATAGCGGTCGGTTAGGGTACCCTGATACCTTAAGTATAGTTTGACGTAAAACTACAATTAAAACAATTTGAGCACCAAGTAAGACTACAACTTCTTCTCTGTCTACATTTACACGACGTTTCTATCAAATTTCCATGATAGCATGTACCAGCTGCACATTGGACAAAATACGACGACCAATTCGAAAACCAATTATCTCTGAAACGAAGAGAAAATTACCAGCTAGCTCATTATATATTCCATTTCAATCAGCTTCAAATGCAAGCTTTTCCACACAGTACATATAGACGACCGGATCACGTTGATTCAACAGTCCCGATAGCTTTATTGAGACACAATCTACACTGACATTAAACAATGTTGGTCTTTAAACTGAAGAACAAGTCTTTGAAACTAATGAAGTTATGTGGATCCGACATGCACGCTTTCACCATTTTCACTGTTTTGGTTGTTCAATGCATTTCTCCAATAACCACATCATAACCAATATCAAATATAACAACAGCTGTCTAATAGTTAATTATCCAACGATTATAAAAGTAAGTTGGGCTTCGATCCATATTCAATACTGCTATCTAAGATAAACACTGCACCTAAACGTCACCATTTCGTCCAATGATCGAACGATCAACAATCTAATTTTTAAGCGGGATTTCTTCCGATCAGTCAAACCGCCCTTTACAGATCAAGACACGAAGTTCCTGCTGAACGCACTGTCTAACTTCGATCTGATACAACTGAAAGCGTACGGACTTCGAGAAATCTATTCAATGGAGTTTTTTCGGGGCTGCACGAGTTACTAGAAGTCGCCAAGTACAGTACTTGTACAATACAAGCGTGTATGTCCACAAGGTTCAAGGGCTACAAGTTCAGTAAAGATTGGAACACCTGAATTACCAGTCTACACATATTTGACAATCGTTTCTAGAGATTCTGCATCGACCACTATCTAATACAGAACTCCAGTAATTCAAGTTCACCGGGCCAGTACAAACTGCAGCTGCTTTGGTTCAGTGAGTAAAGCGATCATAAACTGAAATCGTCACAACCAAACATGAACACGAACAATTCAACAACAGAGGGACTGAAAACAGCAAGAGCATTTGACTTGATGCTCCGTTTGCAAACAGATGCTCACTTTCGAAACTTTTTTGTGTCCATGATGGTCATTAATGCTGTGAGCTCCTTCCTGGCTTCCATTTTAAACTTCTTGACCATCTTGACTTTTGTGAAGACGACGTCTTTACGAACCCCCTCCTACATCCTTATTCTTAGCTTAGCCATCTCTGACTTTGGTGTTGGTGTTCTACTGCAGCCGGCCTATTTTTCTCTTATGTTTGCGCAGTGGAAGAGAAACGTTCCCTTAAGGACAATCAGTTTAAACATAGTAAGTAAAGTTGTGCCGACATTGGTAAATGCATCCTTTTTAACAGTCACCGCCATCACTATCGATCGATTTCTTGCTATTCACATGCATTTAAGATACCAAGAACTTGTCACAACTAAGCGGTCTTGTATAGTTGTAATATTAATTTGGATTATCAGTTTGTCGTGGGGTTTGTTCTATTCAATGGTAAAACATACCGCGGTAGGAATGGTCGATCTCATTTTCTCATTTTTTGTCGTTCTACTAAATATCGTTTTGATGCTGAAAATTTCTCGATTCCTTCGTCGACATTTAGCACATATCCAAGCTCAACAGCAATCAGCACAGCCGACCATAAACATGCCGAGATACAAGAAATCGGTCAATACGATGTATTACATCACTGGTGCATTTGTGTTGTGTTATTGTCCTACTTTGTTTACTCATGCTACATTGATTGTGACAAGAAAAACAGGAATAGAACGGTGTATTGCATTCATATTAGCCGAGACACTTCTCATGTTAAACAGTTTGTTAAACCCAGTCATTTATTTCTGGAGAATACAAGAAATGCGTAATGCTGTTGTTGAGTTGATGCGAAGTGTTCGGTGCCAATGTCAGTGAGTCAACTGTTGACCAAATTAAACCATCACCAAAAAGACTCTAAGTGACAGTTCAAACTTCTGTATTTCAATTTTAATTTCTACTTAGCTTGAGAGAACTCTTATTCACTACATATGCATTGTAAATTGTAAGAAATAAAATATACTCGTTCATTTAAAAGGGTATTTATATTGTTTTAATTCCCTGTAGATTTCCAATGTTACGCTCATCTCAAGGTCTTGCATAGTGTATGTTGAATGGTTTGCTCATTCTCAATAAGTTTCTATGGTTTTACACAATAATTTCCAGGGTGCTTCTAGACCATAGCATAAGGCTTGATATCGTTACTTCTAAGGTTTTCAAATTTTAGAATAAAGGGTTGCACCTGGATACTTGGAAACTCTTATCCTATCCCAGACCTAAAATACGAAATTTTATTTATGTAAAATAGTAGACAACGAAGAATATTTCAAGTGTAAGTGAAGTTTTTTCAAAATTAATCGAAAACCAGAATGGTGACCCCGATTTGTTATTTGAGATTTTTAATAAAATCGGTGCTGCGATCAAAATATGAAGGGAAAATGTTCAAATGTTTTGATGCGAAGAGTTTTAATTTCTGGAAGTTCGTAGCATAGCTTGACTAGTAAACTTCGAATTATATGTACATTATGTTATAAAAAAAGTACTTTGAACCGAGAAAATTTTTTTTTGATTACAACTTTCGGTTGCTACCACATTTCGCTACAAAACCTATAAATTGATATAATTGAAGAGCATCTAGCGGGAAAACCAGAATGGTGACCACCTCTTTTTATTGCAGTTTTTAAATATCCATTACATTATTAATGTCCATGCAAAGTTTCAGAACAAAGTTAATGGCAATAATTATTTTAAGGAATTATAAAGAGCCGACAATGTTTTGCGTGACTACATGTTGTATTATGCAAATCATTGGCGTTTGTGTCGAAAACTTCCTAGGGTAACAGAAAAATAAAATTAACCAGTACAATATATTTATTACCGCCATACTATTATATGCTGAATGGACAACTTGCTCCCAAAGATCTGTTGAAATCCTGATTTAAGTACTTGCATTAAAGCGCCAAATGTGAAAGACAAGTGATGTTTTGATAGTTTCTTTTGTCTGTCGACAGATGCATTCAGTCAACTTTGATGTTATATAATTACTAAAATATAAATCCAATTTTAAACAAAAGAACGCCAAATTGTTAAGAAATTAATGGACTTTATATTTTTCTATATAGTTTCTGGTTTTCTACGTAGGTTTGAAATATTTTCGTCAAAAAATATATTTATGTATAGAAAATGGGAACAGAAGGGGACATCTAATCTTTCATTGTAAACTTCCGCAATAATCTACAAACCAAAACGTCTTTAAGGAATTGACACTAAATATGTTTTTCTCTCATATCTCTACTTCTTCTAGCAGCAGCACGTTTTTGTTCGACACTATTATAAATACGAAATTCAGTGAGACAGCCGTGTACAGCTCTAAATATGTGACGGAGGACATACTAATTTCATACAGTCCTTCCTAATTGCATATCAAGATTTCACTCCAAATACAGTTTTATTGTTTTGTTTTTGCTTACTAAGCGATAATTTTATCATTTCTTGTCAAAAGTGTGCTGAAATAATTGTCATTTCTCTATCCGATTACAGTAAGATCATCATGACAATTTAAACGTTCCACATAAGTTGATATATGTACATCAGCTCACTGCGCCCAGTCTAAAGTGAAATAAGCCAATGTGACATGACGACCCTACTCAATATCCATGTCAGTAAGTTTAGTGAACGGACTTTTCCATTCTTTTAAGGTATCAGGGTACCCCAAAAACCCTCTCAAACAACCGGTTTTGAGATTTTTTGACAATCAAATAAAATTGAATATTATCTATCATCTCCAAAAAAACAGAATCTAAAAATATTAGT
The DNA here is from genome assembly GCA_033675265.1 of Actinostola sp. cb2023. Lineage (NCBI taxonomy): Eukaryota > Metazoa > Cnidaria > Anthozoa > Actiniaria > Actinostolidae > Actinostola > Actinostola sp. cb2023. The sequence goes on along the minus strand of JAUJYZ010000571.1, from coordinate 133,310 downwards.
TTCCTAAAAAGTTAGAATCAAAAAACGAATTTTGGATTTCATTTGAAGTGAAAAGCTGTTGACAAGCGAGCACTCACACACCTACATCACAGTGTGGTAATTAATCACGCAACAGACTTCCCGCAAATATTTCACAATTATTTACATGAAATTACGTATGTTTGAATACCTTACCAATGTGTTACAATGTGTTACCAATGTATGTAATTTCCAGCAAGCACGAAATGATTAGGCAACAAGTACTGCACGTTGTGTGATTGCAACTGATACTCTGGTCACTATCTGGTCACAATCTGTCAGTGAGTAATTAGATTCCATTGTCATGGTATGGACTAATCTACTTATGTAAACAGAGGCACATTGACCTTCTTTCGGATTTTTCTCAAAAGACGAAATGCCAACAAATATGCTCACATTTTGAGTTCCTTGCCAAAGGGATTTTATCGGATTTATTCAGTTGAAACTTCACAAAGCCCATGTAGGATAATTGATCTTCAAAAGAGTGTCTCCGATTTTGATATTTTATTTTTTTGTTGAGTTATTAACTGATTAGTAAAAAACAATGTTTATTTAGCGTACCGAAAGTTTAGCGGCAAGTAAAAAACAATGGGGCAACTTATCGAAAATCGGAGACAATCTTTTGATAACTGATGTCTCTTGAGTGCACAAAGATAATTATCTTGAATTTCCGATAAAATGCGGCTGCCAAGAAACTCACCGTATAATGCTATTTGAAAATTCGTTGATCTTGATTTATTTCTAAAACGCTTGTTTCTTTTTTGTTAATAGACCATTAGTTGGAATCTCCATTTATTTAGCTTTCAGGAAATGTATACTTCATTGGGGGTTAAATTGGCGGATTCTGTGTTAAGGCGACTTGAATGCATATCGGTCGGTTAGGGTACCCTGATACCTTAAGTATAGTTTGACGTAAAACTACAATTAAAACAATTTGAGCACCAAGTAAGACTACAACTTCTTCTCTGTCTACATTTACACGACGTTTCTATCAAATTTCCATGATAGCATGTACCAGCTGCACATTGGACAAAATACGACGACCAATTCGAAAACCAATTATCTCTGAAACGAAGAGAAAATTACCAGCTAGCTCATTATATATTCCATTTCAATCAGCTTCAAATGCAAGCTTTTCCACACAACACATATAGACGACCGGATCACGTTGATTCAACAGTCCCGATAACATTATTGAGACACAATCTACACTGACAATAAACAATGTTGGTCTTTAAAAGAACAAGTCTTTGAAACTAATGAAGTTATGTGGATCCGACATGCACGCTTTCACCATTTTCACTGTTTTGGTTGTTCAATGCATTTCTCCAATAACCACATCATAACCAATATCAAATATAACAACAGCTGTCTAATAGTTAATTATCCAACGATTATAAAAGTAAGTTGGGCTTCGATCCATATTCAATACTGCTATCTAAGATAAACACTGCACCTAAACGTCACCATTTCGTCCAATGATCGAACGATCAACAATCTAATTTTTAAGCGGGATTTCTTCCGATCAGTCAAACCGCCCTTTACAGATCAAGACACGAAGTTCCTGCTGAACGCACTGTCTAACTTCGATCTGATACAACTGAAAGCGTACGGACTTCGAGAAATCTATTCAATGGAGTTTTTTCGGGGCTGCACGAGTTACTAGAAGTCGCCAAGTACAGTACTTGTACAATACAAGCGTGTATGTCCACAAGGTTCAAGGGCTACAAGTTCAGTAAAGATTGGAACACCTGAATTACCAGTCTACACATATTTGACAATCGTTTCTAGAGATTCTGCATCGACCACTATCTAATACAGAACTCCAGTAATTCAAGTTCACCGGGCCAGTACAAACTGCAGCTGCTTTGGTTCAGTGAGTAAAGCGATCATAAACTGAAATCGTCACAACCAAACATGAACACGAACAATTCAACAACAGAGGGACTGAAAACAGCAAGAGCATTTGACTTGATGCTCCGTTTGCAAACAGATGCTCACTTTCGAAACTTTTTTGTGTCCATGATGGTCATTAATGCTGTGAGCTCCTTCCTGGCTTCCATTTTAAACTTCTTGACCATCTTGACTTTTGTGAAGACGACGTCTTTACGAACCCCCTCCTACATCCTTATTCTTAGCTTAGCCATCTCTGACTTTGGTGTTGGTGTTCTACTGCAGCCGGCCTATTTTTCTCTTATGTTTGCGCAGTGGAAGAGAAACGTTCCCTTAAGGACAATCAGTTTAAACATAGTAAGTAAAGTTGTGCCGACATTGGTAAATGCATCCTTTTTAACAGTCACCGCCGTCACTATCGATCGATTTCTTGCTATTCACATGCATTTAAGATACCAAGAACTTGTCACAACTAAGCGGTCTTGTATAGTTGTAATATTAATTTGGATTATCAGTTTGTCGTGGGGTTTGTTCTATTCAATGGTAAAACATACCGCGGTAGGAATGGTCGATCTCATTTTCTCATTTTTTGTCGTTCTACTAAATATCGTTTTGATGCTGAAAATTTCTCGATTCCTTCGTCGACATTTAGCACATATCCAAGCTCAACAGCAATCAGCACAGCCGACCATAAACATGCCGAGATACAAGAAATCGGTCAATACGATGTATTACATCACTGGTGCATTTGTGTTGTGTTATTGTCCTACTTTGTTTACTCATGCTACATTGATTGTGACAAGAAAAACAGGAATAGAACGGTGTATTGCATTCATATTAGCCGAGACACTTCTCATGTTAAACAGTTTGTTAAACCCAGTCATTTATTTCTGGAGAATACAAGAAATGCGTAATGCTGTTGTTGAGTTGATGCGAAGTGTTCGGTGCCAATGTCAGTGAGTCAACTGTTGACCAAATTAAACCATCACCAAAAAGACTCTAAGTGACAGTTCAAACTTCTGTATTTCAATTTTAATTTCTACTTAGCTTGAGAGAACTCTTATTCACTACATATGCATTGTAAATTGTAAGAAATAAAATATACTCGTTCATTTAAAAGGGTATTTATATTGTTTTAATTCCCTGTAGATTTCCAATGTTACGCTCATCTCAAGGTCTTGCATAGTGTATGTTGAATGGTTTGCTCATTCTCAATAAGTTTCTATGGTTTTACACAATAATTTCCAGGGTGCTTCTAGACCATAGCATAAGGCTTGATATCGTTACTTCTAAGGTTTTCAAATTTTAGAATAAAGGGTTGCACCTGGATACTTGGAAACTCTTATCCTATCCCAGACCTAAAATACGAAATTTTATTTATGTAAAATAGTAGACAACGAAGAATATTTCAAGTGTAAGTGAAGTTTTTTCAAAATTAATCGAAAACCAGAATGGTGACCCCGATTTGTTATTTGAGATTTTTAATAAAATCGGTGCTGCGATCAAAATATGAAGGGAAAATGTTCAAATGTTTTGATGCGAAGAGTTTTAATTTCTGGAAGTTCGTAGCATAGCTTGACTAGTAAACTTCGAATTATATGTACATTATGTTATAAAAAAAGTACTTTGAACCGAGAAAATTTTTTTTTGATTACAACTTTCGGTTGCTACCACATTTCGCTACAAAACCTATAAATTGATATAATTGAAGAGCATCTAGCGGGAAAACCAGAATGGTGACCACCTCTTTTTATTGCAGTTTTTAAATGTCCATTACATTATTAATGTCCATGCAAAGTTTCAGAACAAAGTTATTGGCAATAATTATTTTAAGGAATTATAAAGAGCCGACAATGTTTTGCGTGACTACATGTTGTATTATGCAAATCATTGGCGTTTGTGTCGAAAACTTCCTAGGGTAACAGAAAAATAAAATTAACCAGTACAATATATTTATTACCGCCATACTATTATATGCTGAATGGACAACTTGCTCCCAAAGATCTGTTGAAATCCTGATTTAAGTACTTGCATTAAAGCGCCAAATGTGAAAGACAAGTGATGTTTTGATAGTTTCTTTTGTCTGTCGACAGATGCATTCAGTCAACTTTGATGTTATATAATTACTAAAATATAAATCCAATTTTAAACAAAAGAACGCCAAATTGTTAAGAAATTAATGGACTTTATATTTTTCTATATAGTTTCTGGTTTTCTACGTAGGTTTGAAATATTTTCGTCAAAAAATATATTTATGTATAGAAAATGGGAACAGAAGGGGACATCTAATCTTTCATTGTAAACTTCCGCAATAATCTACAAACCAAAACGTCTTTAAGGAATTGACACTAAATATGTTTTTCTCTCATATCTCTACTTCTTCTAGCAGCAGCACGTTTTTGTTCGACACTATTATAAATACGAAATTCAGTGAGACAGCCGTGTACAGCTCTAAATATGTGACGGAGGACATACTAATTTCATACAGTCCTTCCTAATTGCATATCAAGATTTCACTCCAAATACAGTTTTATTGTTTTGTTTTTGCTTACTAAGCGATAATTTTATCATTTCTTGTCAAAAGTGTGCTGAAATAATTGTCATTTCTCTATCCGATTACAGTAAGATCATCATGACAATTTAAACGTTCCACATAAGTTGATATATGTACATCAGCTCACTGCGCCCAGTCTAAAGTGAAATAAGCCAATGTGACATGACGACCCTACTCAATATCCATGTCAGTAAGTTTAGTGAACGGACTTTTCCATTCTTTTAAGGTATCAGGGTACCCCAAAAATCCCTCTCAAACAACCGGTTTTGAGATTTTTTGACAATCAAATAAAATTGAATATTATCTATCATCTCCAAAAAAACAGAATCTAAAAATATTAGTTTCCTAAAAAGTTAGAATCAAAAAACGAATTTTGGATTTCATTTGAAGTGAAAAGCTGTTGACAAGCGAGCACTCACACACCTACATCACAGTGTGGTAATTAATCACGCAACAGACTTCCCGCAAATATTTCACAATTATTTACATGAAATTACGTATGTTTGAATACCTTACCAATGTGTTACAATGTGTTACAATGTATGTAATTTCCAGCAAGCACGAAATGATTAGGCAACAAGTACTGCACGTTGTGTGATTGCAACTGATACTCTGGTCACTATCTGGTCACAATCTGTCAGTGAGTAATTAGATTCCATTGTCATGGTATGGACTAATCTACTTATGTAAACAGAGGCACATTGACCTTCTTTCGGATTTTTCTCAAAAGACGAAATGCCAACAAATATGCTCACATTTTGAGTTCCTTGCCAAAGGGATTTTATCGGATTTATTCAGTTGAAACTTCACAAAGCCCATGTAGGATAATTGATCTTCAAAAGAGTGTCTCCGATTTTGATATTTTATTTTTTTGTTGAGTTATTAACTGATTAGTAAAAAACAATGTTTATTTAGCGTACCGAAAGTTTAGCGGCAAGTAAAAAACAATGGGGCAACTTATCGAAAATCGGAGACAATCTTTTGATAACTGATGTCTCTTGAGTGCACAAAGATAATTATCTTGAATTTCCGATAAAATGCGGCTGCCAAGAAACTCACCGTATAATGCTATTTGAAAATTCGTTGATCTTGATTTATTTCTAAAACGCTTGTTTCTTTTTTGTTAATAGACCATTAGTTGGAATCTCCATTTATTTAGCTTTCAGGAAATGTATACTTCATTGGGGTTTAAATTGGCGGATTCTGTGTTAAGGCGACTTGAATGCATATCGGTCGGTTAGGGTACCCTGATACCTTAAGTATAGTTTGACGTAAAACTACAATTAAAACAATTTGAGCACCAAGTAAGACTACAAATGCTTCTCTGTCTACATTTACACGACGTTTCTATCAAATTTCCATGATAGCATGTACCAGCTGCACATTGGACAAAATACGACGACCAATTCGAAAACCAATTACCTCTGAAACGAAGAGAAAATTACAAGCTAGCTCATTATATATTCCATTTCAAGCAGCTTCAAATGCAAGCTTTTCCACACAGTACATATAGACGACCGGATCACGTTGATTCAACAGTCCCGATAGCTTTATTGAGACACAATCTACACTGACATTAAACAATGTTGGTCTTTAAACTGAAGAACAAGTCTTTGAAACTAATGAAGTTATGTGGATCCGACATGCACGCTTTCACCATTTTCACTGTTTTGGTTGTTCAATGCATTTCTCCAATGACCACATCATAACCAATATCAAATATAACAACAGCTGTCTAATAGTTAATTATCCAACGATTATAAAAGTAAGTTGGACTTCGATCCATATTCAAAACTGCTATTTCTAAGATGGACATGGCACCTAAACGTCACCATTTCGTCCAATGATCGAAATACCTTCAATATAATTCTTAAGCGGGATCTCTTCCGATCAGTCAAACCGCCCTTTAGGAGAGAATACAGATCAAGACACGAAGTTCCTGCTGGAGGCACTGTATAACTTCCATTTGATAAACTGAAAGCGTACAGACTTCGAGAAATCCATTAAGGGGAGTATTTTCTGGGCTACAAAAACGTCGGGGTTCGAGTCTGTTTGGCGTTACTAGAAGTCACCAAGTACACTCCTTGTACAATACAAGCGTGTATGTTCACAAGGTTGAAGGGCTACAAGTTCAGTAAAGATTGGAACACCTGAATTACCAGTCTACACATATTTGACAATCGATTCTAGAGATTCTGCAACGACCACTATCTAATACAGAACGCCAGTGATTCAAGTTCACCGACTCAGTACAAACTGCAGCTGCTTTGGTTCAGTGAGAAAAGCGATCGAAACATTGAAATCGTCACAGCCAAACATGAAAGCGAACAATTCAACAACAGAGAAAACGGCAAGAGGATTTGACTTGATGCTCCGTTTGCAACAGATGCTCACTTTCGAAACTTTGTTGTGTCCATGATGGTCATTAATTCTGTGAGCTCCTTCCTGGCTTCGGTTTTAAACTTCTTGACCATCTTGACTTTTGTGAAGACGACGTCTTTACGAACCCCCTCCTACATCCTTATTCTTAGTTTAGCCATCTCTGACTTTGGTGTTGCTGTTGTGGTGCAGCCGGCCTATGTTTCTCTTATGTTTGCGCAGTGGACGAGAAATGTTCCCTTATGGAAAATCAGTTTTAACATCGTAAGTAAAGTTTTCCCGCCGTTAATAACAGCAACAGTGTTAACAGTCACCTCCGTCACTATCGATCGATTTCTTGCTATTCACATGCATTTAAGATACCAAGAACTTGTCACAACTAAGCGGTATTGTATAGTTGTATTAACAATTTGGATTATCAGTTTGTCGTGGGGGTTGTTCTATTCAATGGTAGAACATACCGCGGTAGAAATGCTCGACCTAATTTTCTCTTTTTTTGTCATTCTACTAAATATTTTTTTGATGCTGAGCATTTCTCAAGTTGTTCGTCGACACTCAGCACAGATCCAAGCTCAACAGCATTCAGCACAGCAGACCATAAACATGCCGAGATACAAGAGATCGGTCAACACGATGTATTACATCACTGGTGCATTTGTGTTGTGTTATTGTCCTACTTTGTTTACTGACACTACATTCATTGTGACAAGAAAAATAGGAATAGAACTGTTCATTTCATACACATTAACAGTAACACTAGTCATGTTAAACAGTTTGTTAAACCCAGTCATATATTTCTGGAGAATACAAGAAATGCGTAATGCTGTTGTTGAGTTGATGCGAAGTGCTCGGTGCCAATGTCAGTGAGCCAACTGTTGACCAAATTCAACCATCACCAAAAAAGACTCTAAGTGACACTTGAAACTTCTGTATTTCAATTTTAATTTCTATTTAGCTTTAGAGAACTGTTATTCAATACATATGCATTGTAAATTGTAAGAAATAAAATATACTCGTTTATTTAAATGGTTATTTATATTATTGTTTTAATTCCGTGTGGATTTTCAATGTGACGCTCATCTCAAGGTCTTGTAGTGCATGTTGAATGGTTTGCTCATTCTCAATAAGTTTATATGATTTCTCTAATATTTCTTTTGACGAGACCCCAAAGGACTTTGTAAATGTCATAGTATACAAGACGAGGTTCTATACATTCATTTGATTCCTTTACGCACTTTATTTACTTAGCGAAAACTAGCGAAAATCTCAATATGCAAATTTGATGACGTCTAATAAGGAATCATTTATTATACAAAAACGTCCTTGTGCTGATTATTGACATTTGAAAACAAAGAATCTTTTCACAGTCTTTATAAATGATTTTATAACTTCTTTGCCCATTTCAAAAAATAAGTTCTTCTTGAAAAAGTGTAAATAAGTTATGGCAAATTCCTTAGTAGACGTCATCAAATTTGCATATTGAGATTTGAAACCTCTATAACTCATAAACGCAAGGTTAAAATCACAAAATACTGAACCCGCCAACTATTCAGCATATATTGAATATATTTTTGTGGCTACTAGACTGTCTCTATGGAGACGTAGCCACTATGACATCGAGTGTGTAAGTAAGTCCGTCAGTAAGTAATTCGGATAGTGTTCGGAACTAGTCGGGTGATCGAAAATCAGCCACGATGTCGCGACGATGAACCCGATGAAAATACGTCGTGTGAAGCGAAAAGCACATGGAAACCGCTTTGTTTAGAAGGGTAAGTTTACACACTGTACTATTCTATGTTATTTTGCACCATTAACAAGACATATCTCTCCTGCAAAGTGTCAAGTGTTTGTTCATAAAGATGAGATTATTTTCCAGGCGAATGTCGATTGTAAAATAACTCCATCAGTCCATGACGATCGACTAGTTTGTGTAGCCGAGCACCTCCAATGGCTCCATGTAATTATGTAAGCTGCCTGATAACTGTTTTAATGGTCAAGTAATTCTCTTCGAGGAAAAATGTCTTTATATATAAGCTTATACGACGGTCACTGAAACAAACACGGCTCTCGTTTAATAGTTATTCTTTGTCCCAAAACTCGCTAAAAGCCGTTCTAATCGCTAAATAAATGACACACAGGACTCAAACTGTAGATATTCCACAGGTAGCCCAAGCTCAGTATCAGTGGCGTAAATCAGGGGGGGTTGGACACGGTCCGAAAAGGATCATGGTTGTTTTATTTGACCAATCACATTAAGCGATTACAATTTTGGCGGGAAGAGGTAAAAGCAAAGATGGCGGACGAAGGTGAGTACGAAATAGCTTTATGTTGTACGTTTTATAACCGCTAAGCTCCTAATGTCTTAGCAGTACAGAGTTTGTGTTGCTTTGCAAGTGATATGTTGTTTTCGTAGCTTTTTGTTGCTGTTTTGTGTCTGAACGTGTCGATCAAAATCTTCTTTCAGACAGACAGAAGTCTGTTGCATTTCACCATTTCTGACCTGGTTAGTGTAGTTATTTTAAACTTTTTAACTGTCCAGAAAGATCGAAAATCTTGATGTTAACCCTACAGATAAAATGATAAATTTGCTTTGCATTGATGTTATGGCACCCCATGGCTCCCCATGGCTCCCCTCTACTTTTTGAGATATGAGAAGTTAATTTATGTTGTTTTTGTATTGCTTTCATAACAATCCATATTCAACAGTAAGTTGCATGTTCAACAGCACTGCAAAGTATAATTCTGGCAAGAGATCCTTTAAATCTATGGCCACTAGTGACTGGAACTTACTTTACAATGAAATAAAGAAGGCTCCAACTGTTGGAGCTTTCAAACATCAATATAAATCACTAATATTTTCGAATTTGTCCCATATACAATAGAGTCTGATTTCTTTTGTACTGATTACAAGTATTCCCCTCCAGGCATGTCCAATACACACGCCGTGAGTCGGATCGTCAAACAGCTTGACGATCCGTCTTTCCAAAAAGTCAGGTCGTGGAAGAGTGATATATTCATGAAATGTGTCGTTTACTTTACCGAAGTTTAATTTATTCTCCACAGCTTTACGAAGTCTTAACGGAAATTGTTATGTTTCCGGAATCTAGTCGTAAACATGCATATTCATTTCTGGAAGACCCGCGGCGCGAGGGTGGTCAAAATCGTGACGATCCGTGACGATCGGACTCCGATCGACTGTTATGGTCACGACCTGAGTCGATCCGTCTTTTCAAAAAGCCAGGTCGTGAAACTCGTTCTAAAATGACTCGAAATGGACTACTTGAATCTTAGTAAACCATCAAGTGTAAACACGGCTTTAGAATGTTTACACATGTAATATTCCTCGTTCTAAAATGACTCGAAACTTAGCCGTGAATCAGTTTACACATGTAATATTCCTCGTTCTAAAATGACTCGAAACTTAGCCGTGAATCAGTTTACACATGTAATATTCCTCGTTCTAAAATGACTCGAAACTTAGCCGTGAATCAGTTTACACATGTAATATTCCTCGTTCTAAAATGACTCGAAACTTAGCCGTGAATCAGTTTACACATGTAATGGGAGGTTTTATGGAATCTTTTTCTGACGTCAAAATCTGTCGCGAGTGGCCGTCAAACCGTCATTTTACTTGCTCAAAACTTCAATTTTAGATCGGTGAATTCTAAATATCTGTCAAATATACCAAATATAATTTACTTATAAACAAACAAACAAATGTCATCTAGTTGCTTGAAGAAAAACTAACAGACTTTGAAAGTTAAGTTCGAACATTTTGTAGATCTTGACGGCCACTACGTCACACGTAAAACCTCCCATATTCCTCGTTCTAAAATGACTCGATCGAGACTCGAAATGGAGCGGTCACTTGAATCTTACTATACAGCCCGGCCCGAAGATTAACGTATGTCATTCACCGTTTTCATGCTGGCTCAGTGTTATTTGCTCTCTTGTAGTATCAGTAATAATGATGCAACGTACATCAGTATTATGTATGTTATTCCTCGTTCTAAAATGACCCGGCCGGAATTACTTCAATATATCTGATCACGGCCCGACGGAGTCCTTACAGCTAACGAATGTTTTTCGCCATTTTCAATGCACTGGATCAGATGTTATTTCCTGATTTAAAACTCGGAATTACATGAATCTGATCACGGTACGGCCTGTGTCAGTGACATTTCCTTGTTCTCAAAGCGCGTTTGGAGTTCAGTAGCCTGTGAATACAGCCGCTTTTTGGCGCTCAAGCGGCTGTATTCGCAGTTTAGCTATAGGAGTTCAGTATAGAGTATGCTCCCGGCACGATCGAAGCAATGGTGTTACGTTTTCAAAGCGCTGGTTAAGAAATGTTAACGTACTTTAATGTTTAGGCTTTCGCGTGAGTTAGACATAACGATAATAGTCTAAAATGTTAGGACTGTTAGCGTATTATTCACTTTTATCGCTTAGTGCTATCCATGGTGTTATCAATCACAGGGCGACCGGACTCGTTGTCTAATTGTTAAATAGAAACCTCGAACTCGTAATCTAATTGTTTAAATAAAAATTAGTAAACTAGGCGACATTCAGTATTCTTTGTGGAGACTTTAATTCTAGAATTGGTTTTCTAAAGGATTATACCGAAAATTATCCTAAAGACACGCGTTTACATCATTTGACTATAACCAACAATTGACACTAAATAGAAACAACGCACCATGATAACTGACAAGATTTCTCAATTTGGCCATGGAGATTACTAATTGGAACATGTATATATTGCTTTCGATTTAAAAATATTGAATGGTAGAACAAAAGGTAATTTATTCGGACAATTTACTTGTTTCAAATACAATGGAACATTGATTATGCTACAGTCAGTGAAAATCTTTTCTCACAAATTGCGTTAAGCACCCAGTTTCGACTCATGCCATTCGCCAATTCACCTTTCCCCTTATGACGTAATGATACCACTACTACCAGAATCCTTTTCGTAGCTTCTTTTGTTATTCTAATTCACCCGATATACCTTGGTACTCTCAGAGGAGTTAAAACATTTGAATAAGAATAAGAATTCGATCGCGAAAAGGATTCTGGCCAGTAGTGGTATCGCTACGTCGTAATATAAGGGGAATCGGGAAATTCATTCACTTTAATTATAATTAAGTAACTTAAAGCACTAAAATTGTCAGACAACACTCATCAGTAACCTTAGTGTATTTCCAATATCGTTACAATTGCTTTTACGGCTTCCATATACTGACTGATTCCATGTTAAGGGGGAAACTACACAGCAAAAAGAAGGAGCACAAAAAAATAGTTGACCACAAAAAAGTATACTTTCAACTGAGAACGATCTATTAAATAAAATTCAAACAATAGAATCAAGAGATCCGAAGGAATGATTATTAAAATCATTACTAGTTTTCGTATTTCAAGAATCTAAATAGTGCAAAACCATCTAGCACTGACCCATTTGATAAAGGAATTGACTTCTTCATCGCTAATATAACATTTGCTTCATCTCATAATGATATGCTATTCATCCTTGTGTATGCTCCCCATATTTCGCTGTTATCATAATAGTAAAATAGGACGTACTAAGGCATCAAATATTTTTTTTTTTTAAGATAAATTTTATAGAGGACCCATTTACAGGATGAATTATTAGGACTTTGTAATAGAAAGTGAAGTGCTGCGAGTTGAATTATTTGCATTCAGATTCATTCTACAATGCACAGGCAAATAGTAATGACACGAGATAACATATATACATCTAAATTTATTTGATATTTGAACTATGGGCGTATGCTTTTGAAGGCAAATATCTCAGCCTTTCACAGTACAGTTTTTGTAAAGGGTGTTACGAAACACCGTGAGGGGTGAGTAGGTCGGAGGAGCCAAGTCTGAATGGTATTTTGGGACACTCGAAATTCGGCGCGCAAGACCCTGTACTTGTCACGTGACAATGTCAATCAAAAATTTAACACAAATAATAATAATAAATTAAATAAGCAAATAAGTATGCAATTAACACAAGTTTTAGCTTCAGAGCTTTAAAAACTATAGCTAGGATAATTTTTGGAAAACTGGAAATGTTATAGAGTTTGATGGGCTGACTACAAGCCATGCCAGTCAGCTGCAGCATTTTCCCCCACACTTTGTGGTCAAACACGGCTATCTCACTGCACAACTGGTTTTGGTACATTCACGCACGAACCACAAACGCCATATAACTCAATATAATTACTGTTAGTGTGACCATGTCAAGTTTTAGTAGTTATTTCGTTTATAGTTAGAAGCGCGTGCCAAACATAGATTACGTGAGTTCCTGTCAGTAGACGTAACACTAGGCGTGACACGAACGTGCTACACGCGATGTGGATAAGATAATCCTGTTATCACAAAGATGGCATAAATGCGTGTCAAGAACCTTCGTTCTTACGCATTTTTCCCTTACGTGATTCCGTACTACGTGAATTGCTAAGCCAGGGCGTATAATTGCGTGTTTCCGTTGTTTACCAAGTTATTTAGCATTCTTTAGCGTACATAGCTTTTCCAAAGCATATTTAAGAAGTGAGCTTTCATAGCTAAATCAGTCCAGTTTGAAGCGAGACAAGATCAAGTCAAGTGAAGGCAATAATCAACGAAATCTCTTTAGACTAGCACCTCAAGTGTTAATTGGTATGTAACAGATTACTTTTAGATTCAGTAATATTGACTTCGTATTGTCGCCGCTAGTATTCTATTCAGTTTAAACTATGTAAATCGCTTGTATGTGATCGCTATTGAAGACTGTGATACGTGTAGTATTAGTTATTGTTTAGTACAAAGATTGATTCTAATTATGCTTTTCAACATTGTATATTTCAGCGTATTACTTTCGCCCTTAGTTTACCCTTAGTTTATACCATTGGTTTACCCTGAGTTAACTTTTGTCAATAAAGCAGTTGTTAAATTACTTTGCTTCACTCGTCTTACAATCGTAAAAAGATCACTTGGTCACATTTTTGGCGTCGCGAGCAGGATTGTAAGATTGTGTTAAGTAGTGTAATAAAATAATTGTTGAGGGCGAAAGTAAAACAAAGATGTCTCTGTCTGCTGATGATGCAAAGACCCTACAAGAGAAGGTCGAACTGTTGCTGAAAGAACAGGAGGTAGCGAAGAAGGCCCTTGAAGACCTACAGAATCCATCACGTTCAAGTGGAGTCAAGCGTCAGTTTGTTGTCGTTCCACGAGAAAGAAAGATAAAAACATTCTCTGGAAGACCGAAGGATGGCTCTAGTGAACAGACGATTGAGGAATTCATTGAGGAAGTCAAGACAATAATCGGAGCAAGGGACATGAGCAAGGCTGAGCAGCTTGACTTCATCACCTCACATCTAGAAGGAGCTGCGAAAGAAGAGTTGAAAGTCTACCCAGAGGAGGATAGGAGAGATCCCAAGAAAGTGTTCGAAATCCTTGGCGATGCTTTCGGCGAAAAACGCTCGAAGCCGCAACTCTTGAAGGCATTTTACGATCGAAGACAGAAGGACGGAGAGAGTCTAAGAGAATTTTCACACGCTTTAAGTGAACTGTGGACTCGTGTTGTGAAAAAGGACACGAAGTGTTCGGCGGACTCGGACACCATGCTACGTGATCAATTTGCGGACAACGTGCGTGACGCTTTACTGCGGAAGGAACTTAAACGCAGTATAAGAGTGCGACCTGGTATTTCTTTTCTGGACATTCGAGAAGAAGGAATAAGCTGGTCTGAGGAAGAAGAAAAGTCGCCTCACGCAACCCAGCGTTTCAGAAATACCACAAGTACTTCGGAGGTCAAGGCTGAAAGTTGTATACTTCAAGGGAAAGACCCGCAGGATTCAACATTGCGTGACCTTGCCAAAATGTTGCAACAACAGCAGGAGGCTATAAAAGAGTTAACTGCTGCTGTGGCTCGACTGAAGTCGTCACCTGAGAGAAAACCGCAGGGACAACTGTGTTACAAATGTCGGAAACCTGGACATTTTGCCCGTAATTGCACGCAGAAAGAGCCGGATACGCAAGGTGATGGTCGTAAAGATACAAAGAAATATGCGAGTGCTAGTGAGCAAGTAACTAATCAGGAACCCAAGCCACCGTCAAACTAGCACCCCCTGTCGCTATGAGTCAAGCGTCAGGAGGGGGCAGTTCTGGCTCATCGATTGTTACTTCTCCCAAAGACATCTACGAGAGAGCTGTAGGAAAATGTCCTGTCGTAGTCGTTGACATGGGTGGAGTGCAAGTCAATTGTCTACTAGATTCGGGTTCTGAAGTGTCAACCATTACGGAGAGTTTCTTTAAAAAACATTTTCAAGGAAAAGATCTTCTGTGTACCAGCGGCTGGCTAACGCTTACTGCTGCTAACGGGTTGGACATACCCTATGTGGGTTACTTTGAACTCGATGTGTGTGCTCTAGGCATTAATGTTGCCCAAAGGGGTATACTCGTCGTAAAGGATCCTGAAGGCAAAGACGCAAGACAAAGGAAACAAGTTGTGCCAGGGCTTGTTGGCATGAATATCATATCTAAACTAAAGGACATGATTACGGACACTGATTATAAGGACAATCTAAGTGAGGAGTGGAAAAGTGTTCTACAACTGGATATTTGTGAATCATCTACGTCAGTAATAGGATTCGCCAAAGTTGCAGGTAAAAATAAAGTCAGGATTCCTGCTGAATCAGTTTCAGTCATTCAAGCAACAGGCTTGAATGGCGGGAAAATGGATTACACCGCCTTAGTGGAACCTGTAAGCTGGTCATTACCAGGAGACATTGTTGTTGTCAATACTGTAACGACAGTAATTGGAGGACGCATGTACATCAGAGTGGCAAATCTTGGAAGGGAGGATGTGTTCCTAAACCCTCGGACAAGGATTGGAGTCGTCCACTCAGTTGAGAACTGTGTAGTCCCCAGTGATAAAGTTGACTTCAAAAGGGTGTCGGTTAACGAGGAAATGGTCTGCTTAAAGGAATTGGAGTCTGATGAGAAGACTGATGTGTCTTCGGACTTTGCATGTCCTGTTGATCTATCAAACATTGACTGTACTAACGAGCAGCGACTAAAACTTTATGACCTGCTACGTAAGCACGCTGATTTGTTTGCAAAGGAGGATGAGGATCTTGGATATACTGAAACAGTCAAACACAAGATACGAACGGTGGATGATGAACCAGTATGTCAACCATATCGTAGGATTCCGCCCAATCAGTACCAGGAAGTGAGAGAACACATAAAGAAGTTGCTGGACCGGAACATCATAAGGGAAAGTTATAGCCCTTTTGCGTCACCTATCGTATTAGTACGAAAGAAAAATGGTTCACTCAGACTCTGTGTGGATTACAGAAAACTTAACGAAAAAACTGTTAAGGACGCATTTCCGTTGCCGCGTATTGAAAAGAGTATTACGTCGATAACTGACGCTAAGTGGTTCTCAACTTTAGACTTGGCTAGTGGCTTTAATCAAGTTGCCATGGATACAGAGGACAGGCCAAAAACTGCTTTCTCTTGCCCGTTTGGATTATTTGAATACAACCGCATGCCGTTTGGTCTAAAAAATGCTCCATCGACGTTTTCCAGATTAATGCAACGTTGTCTTAGTGACATGGTCTATGTGTTGCTTCTTGTGTATTTGGACGACATCGTAGTGTACTCCGGTACGTTTGAAGAACATCTCGAGAGACTTGAAAAACTTTTCAACCGGCTAAGAGAACATGGACTTACATTACAACCCGATAAGTGCCACTTTCTTAAGCGTGAAGTAACGTATGTCGGACATTTGTTGTCAGCTGAAGGCATCACTACAGACCCGGAAAAGACTGCAGCAGTAAGGGAGTGGAAGACACCAACCACTGTAAAGGAGCTAAGATCGTTTCTTGGATTTGTGGGGTATTACAGGAGATTCTGCAAGAACTTTGCTGCCATAGCAGGACCATTGCACGAACTTGTAAACACCTGCTTGAAAGAGTTGAAGGAACATCGAAAGCTGAAGGTCTCCTTCACACAGCGTTGGAACTCGAACTGTCAGAAAGCCTTCGATACGTTGAAGGAAAAGTTGACATCGCCGCCTGTACTTGGTTACGTGGATTTCTCTAAGCCATTCATCGTTGAAACAGACGCGAGTAACGAAGGTTTAGGTGCTGTGTTATCACAAGACCAAGATGGTCAGCGCAGAGTTATCGCCTATGCAAGCAGACGTTTGGCCAGTACAGAGAGGAATCCAACTAACTATAGTTCAATGAAGCTTGAGCTATTGGCGTTAAAGTGGGCAGTCACTGAGAAATTCAGATCGTACCTCCTTGGTTCAAAATTTGTGGTGTACACGGATAACAACCCGCTCAAGTACCTCAACACGGCAAAGTTAGGAGCATTGGAGCAACGATGGGCTGCACAGCTAGCATTGTTTGACTTCACTATAACGTTCCGAAGTGGCAAGAGTAATGCAAATGCTAACGGACTCTCGCGAAACCCAGTAGGAAAGGAACCAGTTGTGAATGAAGAAGACGGTTATACAGCCATAGAGAGTATACTAGCACAACCGACTACTACAATACCTGTTGAGCTGCGGTATGCCTGTGTGAATTCTCAATCACAGGAAGCCCAGAACAATAGAATAGACACTCATAGAGACATTGGACTTGATAGACAAGTCACACATGAGAAAGAGAAAGAGAGTGGTGTACCTGCTACTACAGCGTTTCCTTCGCACTCTAAAGCTGAACTTACTGAGATGCAGAACAGTGATGCAACAATAAGCCAATTCCTGAAATACTGGAAAGAGGGAAGAAAACCAAACTTCCGTGAGCGAAGGGGTATGCCTAGCAAATCCATATCCATGCTACGCCAGTGGGATAGGATGCAACTGGAGGCTGGAGTGCTGTACAGAGTCGTACAAGATCCAAACCATGGACAACTCAGACAGCTTGTTGTACCCACTGTGTTGAGAGACAACGTCATGCAGAGTTTACATGATCAGATGGGACACCAAGGAGTTGAAAGGACATCTCAGCTGCTGCGCAGAAGGTGTTACTGGCCTGGACTACACAGTGATGTAGATGTTTGGATAAAGAAATGTGAGCGTTGCACGTTATCCAAAATGCCACTGCCACGCATCAGACCACCAATGGGAAACCTCTTGGCAACAAAACCATTGGAAGTTCTGGCTGTAGATTTCACTCTCCTGGAACCAGCGAGTGATGGACGAGAAAATGTGCTCGTAATGACTGACGTATTCACCAAGTTCACCTTAGCTATACCGACAAGGGATCAGAAGGCTAACACAACAGCTAAACTGATACTCAAGGAATGGTTCATGCGATATGGCGTACCTAACCGCATCCATTCTGACCAAGGACGTAACTTTGAGAGTGAGGTAATCATGGAGCTGTGTGGATTGTACGGAATAAAGAAGTCGCGAACAACACCATACCACCCGCAAGGTAATGCACAATGCGAGAGATTTAATCGCACGATGCATGACCTTCTGAGATCTCTTCCGCCTCACAAGAAGAGAAAATGGACGGAGCATTTACCGGAGCTGCTGTACGCATATAATTCAACGCCCCATTCATCAACCGGATTCTCGCCATACTACCTGATGTTCTGCAGAGAACCTCGACTACCTGTCGATCTGTTGTTAGGAGCAGAAGAGGATGTTGAAGATGAGATCCAGAATGACTGGCTGGCTACACACATGTCCCGCCTGAGAGACGCTTACCTCAAGGCAGGAGAGCATCTCGAACAAGCTGCAGAAAGACGCAAGAAGGCTAGTGACCAGACAGCATTCGATGACCCACTAGAGATTGGTCAACTCGTGTATCTCAGAAACAAAGTGAAAGGAAGAAACAAGATTCAAGATTCATGGAGCCCTACCCTATATAGAGTCATAGGAGTTCCAGACAAAGATGGCGCCGCATATACAGTTCAGTTATATAAGGGAGACGCGGAGCCACGAAAAGTAAGCCGTTCCTTTATGCGCAAATGTCCACTCATTAAACCACAGGACTTTGCAAGAAGACGAACACAGACACACACTAGTGCACTGACTGAAGAGAGTGACAGCGAAGATGAAGACGAAGTCGCTATTGTTATTAGAACAAGTAATGCGCCAGACGCGCATCCAGTACTACAGACAACAGACGTAGAAGATACACCAGATATTACGGATATTATTACGGACGGTCAGGCAGAAAAGACAACGGACAGAAAACTGCGAAGGACTACCAGGACTACTGCTGGAAAATCAGGATCAAGATACGGATTTACCCAGTCTGTCCTTGTTGCGTCCACAACAGCATATTTTGAAAAGGACTTGACCATTTATTTTATTTTGCTATGTTGGTTTTTGGCTCACACATTCTTTTAGTCTAAGTGAAAAATTTGGTTATATGTCGAGGACGACAATATCAAAAAAGTAGGGGAGGGTGTGACCATGTCAAGTTTTAGTAGTTATTTCGTTTATAGTTAGAAGCGCGTGCCAAACATAGATTACGTGAGTTCCTGTCAGTAGACGTAACACTAGGCGTGACACGAACGTGCTACACGCGATGTGGATAAGATAATCCTGTTATCACAAAGATGGCATAAATGCGTGTCAAGAACCTTCGTTCTTACGCATTTTTCCCTTACGTGATTCCGTACTACGTGAATTGCTAAGCCAGGGCGTATAATTGCGTGTTTCCGTTGTTTACCAAGTTATTTAGCATTCTTTAGCGTACATAGCTTTTCCAAAGCATATTTAAGAAGTGAGCTTTCATAGCTAAATCAGTCCAGTTTGAAGCGAGACAAGATCAAGTCAAGTGAAGGCAATAATCAACGAAATCTCTTTAGACTAGCACCTCAAGTGTTAATTGGTATGTAACAGATTACTTTTAGATTCAGTAATATTGACTTCGTATTGTCGCCGCTAGTATTCTATTCAGTTTAAACTATGTAAATCGCTTGTATGTGATCGCTATTGAAGACTGTGATACGTGTAGTATTAGTTATTGTTTAGTACAAAGATTGATTCTAATTATGCTTTTCAACATTGTATATTTCAGCGTATTACTTTCGCCCTTAGTTTACCCTTAGTTTATACCATTGGTTTACCCTGAGTTAACTTTTGTCAATAAAGCAGTTGTTAAATTACTTTGCTTCACTCGTCTTACAATCGTAAAAAGATCACTTGGTCACATTAGCCTAATATACTCTATAGTTAGTCTTATTTTATTTAGACCCACCCGACCTTCCTTAGCTACGCAGACAACCTCCGTGACTCGAGTTTGTCTTAACTATAGCTGTGGCTATGTTTACATGTTTGTTGACAGCTATGAAACATGACGCCATTACAGTGTTCCATCTTCAAAAGGGAATATGATTTATCATATTATCCCGTGTTTTGAAAACTGTATTACTTCGAACATAGAATTATATCCCTATAGTATCATCGTTAGTTTGTTTCGCTGTTTCGGTGTTTCGTGGTTTAGTAACACCCTTTTGTAAACGTGCTTTTAAGTTTGGTTACACAAATAAATACACAGCCATCAAGGACATTATTTGTACTAAAGATATAAGACTACAAAAGAAGACAAGCAATTAAGTCCCTCTGGTATCCAGGGGTAGAGATGCCAGGGTTATGGACCATCGTTTTTTTCTCACTTTTTATGGCCCAAGCGCTCTGCGCTTGGGCCATAAGGCCGGTCGTGCGGGGGGAAAACGCATGGACCTCGCGTTCGGTTGATACGTGGTATGTCCAAGTCGATGTTGGCCTTACTGCGCATAATTAAGAAAACTAGTTTTTAATATGTGCAATAAGTCCAAGTCAACCTCGACTTGGAACTATTGTTCGTGAGAGGCTGTGAAGTGGTGTAGTGCATAATCATCATGACATAAGTTTGCCGTTTCACGTGATACCCAGTACTGAAACAACAATCGCTTTGAAAATATAGTCTAATGTGGGTTTAGCTAGGATAACCTTGAGTGTTGATAGCAAAGTACCTAGCAGGAAGCTGTAATTCGTTATGCATCTAAGTATTTGTACAGACTGACAATGAGCGTTACATTTTAGAATAACAAGACGCTCAATGAGCGTTCACTCGGGCATTGTGAAAAGGAAAATGTCAGTTGTTCGAGGAAGTACTTGAAAATGAATGCCAGTTGGTTGAAGAACAAGGACAATGTCAGCTGCGCGAGGAGAGACCTGACAATGACTGACAGTTGCGTGACGAGGGAGACTATGTATATACATGTATGTGTCGAGTTCATTTGATTTGCCTTTGAGTTCATTTGATTATACCTTTTGACTTTGAGTTCAATTGATTTGATTTTGATGAGTTTGTGTAAAGGCCCCCTCTCTAGCTTCAGATCCCGAAACGTCGAGTGGGTTCGAGTTACGGTTCGAACGTCGAATAAAACAAGGACATCTTCTTCAATACAATATAATTTCTCTGACGTCATGACAATCAGTGACAGTTGAGTGACGAGGGAGACTATTAGTCCGGTGAGTACGAACATGATACGTCTTGAGGTTGCATAGGTCAGATGGTTCCGATAACGGCCTCGCGTTTGTTTTTTTACTCGGGCCCTTCCGAAGGAAGCCCGAGTTATAAAATACAAATTCTTTTTATTTTTTTCATGGTCATAGAATGCGAAGTATTTGATCGTATCGAGTTTCAAGATTACTCCTGAAGCAGATAAGGGAAGACAAACGACACACAGGACTCAAGTAGATTTGAATCTTAGTTTTGAAAGCAGCTGTAAATCTTGAAGCTATCGAAAGGTCAGGATTCTAGTTCGCTATGTCATGTTTGTTATTAGGCGACATTGGACCCCAGATTAGGCCTTTTGTTGCTAATTATAATAGTACGTGTACAGTTATGTCCTTGAGTATTTATAATTGAACTCACGACCAGCGATGTAACTACATCTAATACGGAAAGCTATATGTACAGAAGTCATGCAAACAGTCGAGGCAGTCGAGACTGAAAAGCAAGCCATCGAAACGCATACGCTTACTACATACCAGATACGCATACTCTAAATCTTCCTCGAGCGTTTTCGAAAGGGCTGTTCTACGACTTCATTCCACGAACTCGAACTCATCAAAAAATGAACTGAAAATCAAATGAAATGAACTCAAAAACTATCATGACCTCGCTATGTCATGTTTGTTATTAGGCGACATTGGACCCCAGAGTAGGCCTTTTGTTGCTAATTTTAATTTGCTCTCGACCATATATCCATTGTCAATGAAATATTGTCAATGGCAATAAAGCTCGATCGAGCAAGAGCCCGCGCGCCGTAGACTAATGCATCAAACATGTAGGCAAGGTAGTGATGTAATGTGCTTATTGAGCGAAAACCGTCAGAATACTTACACATGTAGATTGTACGTGTTGCAATGTTTCAGAGATAGATTATAAAGATCTCAAGCTCGATAGAACATGCTTTCCTTGCAATTTCAGTACTGCGAACCGGCTTTACAGTATATACTTCACTAGACGAGAAAAGATTTATATTTTGGCCCCTTGACCTCCGGTGCTTTCCCTGATTGGTTTGTGCTTTCTAATCTTTCTTGGCCAGACTTCATGTCTCCTTCGGCTTTAGCTCGACGTTGACGCGTACGGAGAAAAATAATAAAAAACAAGACGAACGGCAAAAATACAATCGAAATCAAAACGTCCTTAGATTTTAGGGATCTATTGCAGAAGAAGACGCTCAGTGACAAGGGAGACTATTTCGGTCGGTGACTCATAGATAAAGATCTCCGACTCTTGAAAGTACGCTGTCATACGTATTTAAACGTATTTGAGGTCACTTGAGGTCACATCTTAAATCTAACAGAAGCAGCTTTTGATTTTTAATCGATAATTCCTTTCTGATTTCGAGATAAATCGCACAAGATTTTTTAATGTATAGGCAGAGACAGCAGATTGGTCGAGCTTTGTCACATCATACTGAATCAACTGGATGTTTAAAAATACGAAGTTCTAACTCATGATGGATGTTTATTTTATTCCACGTTTGAAAAATTCAGAAGGAAAAGGAATCGTAAAAATCTTACTTCAAAACTACATCAAAGCATTTAAGGCGAGCAAGGTAAATGTTCGTAAATCGAGATCGTACATAGCCCTTCATCTGGCAGACATATAGTCTCCCTCGTCACGCAACTGTCAGTCATTGTCAGGTCTCTCCTCACGCAACTGACATTGTCCTTTTCATAAGCCCGAGTGTACGCTCATTGAGCGTCTTGTTTTAAATATATTTTAAGCGAGCTTCTAGTCCTTTTACCACTTCTAGTCATTGAACGATGAACTAGAATCCTGACCTTTTAATAGCTTGAAGATCTACAGCTGCTTTCAAAACTAAGATTCAAAATCTACTTGAGTCCTGTTTCTCGTTTATCTTTTCAAATCTGCTGAGTAATCTTGAAACTCCGGATACGATTAAATACGTCGCATACTCGTCATTTTGGAGCCGAACAAAACTACTACTACTACTACAACCGAAATCCGCATTTTCTAACTCGGGCGGCCTGCGGCCTGGGCCCGAGTAATAATGAGGGCTGCGTCGGCATGTGATGAGTAAACGGCGAAAACCTGTATATACACAGGAATTTGTGTCATTTATACGATTAGTTATCGGCTTAGATATAAGACACGACTTATTTTAGTTCGTATAGACGACCCTACTATTTCTTTTTGAAATTCGAAATAGAGGTCGCCCTGTGATTGATAACACCATGGATAGTACTAAGCGATAAAAGTGAATAATACGCTAACAGTCCTAACATTTTAGACTATTATCGTTATGTCTAACTCACGCGAAAGCCTAAGCATTAAAGTACGTTAACATTTCTTAACCAGCGCTTTGAAAACGTAACACCATTGCTTCGATCGTGCCGAGGGCATATAACTGAACTCCAAACGCGCTTTGAAAGCGAGGACATGTCACTGATACAGGCCGTGATCAGATTCAAGTAATTCCGAGTTTGAAATCAGGAAATAACATCTGATCCCGAGTGCATTAAAAATGGCGAAACACATGCGTTAGCTGTAAGGACTCCGTCGGGCCGTGAACAGTTGAAGTAATTCCGGCCGGGTCATTTTAGAACGAGGAATAACATACATAATATGTACGTTGCATCATTATTACTGAAACCACAAGCGCTTTGAGAACAACAAAGCTTTGAAAACGGCGAATGACATACGCTAGGATTCCTTCGGGCCGGGGCCGTAATAAGATTCAAGTACTCCATTTCGGGACCAGAACTAGGAATAACTCCATACTTAACATGCATATACGTTTGTAGTTTCTGGGGGCCCTACACCAAAACGTAGTGTTTTTTTCTAAGTGCCACGACCTGACTATTTGGAAAGACGGACCGGCTCAGCTCGTGACGATCCGACTCATTGCGTGTGTATTGGACAACCCTCAAGTATTCAACATCAATACAAATCCAAAATTTCAATAATTATGTCCTGTATAGTCAATAGAGTTACTTGAGTTTATCTGTAATAATAGCGGTTTTGTCTCTTCCCTTTCCCCCTCCCCCCTCCTAAAAACCGCCAAGCTACGCAGGCTACACTAATTGTGAACAGTTCTAATTGTGAACACTGTTCAGTTAATGTGTACCCTGGGTAGCAGAGACTATTATTTTATCTCTCTCTAAACTCTACGAGAGCGCCTACGGCTCGAGAGAGATAAAATAATAGCCTCTGGTAACCAGGGTACACATTAACTGAACAGTGTTCACAAGTTAGAACCGTTCACAATTAGAACCGCATACTGTACTGTAATAATTCCATTTTACATTCATGTCTGAAGATAATACAATTATTTAGGTGCACTGTAGAAATTGTAGAAATCTCCAACAATGGAGTAAAAAAAAACCCTGAAATATAAATAGGAATGAATGTAGTTGGAAAAATACCAATCTTTTGATTGTCACCGTCACTGTAATTGCAATTGATAGGGGATGTCATTATTATTTTCATTATCAAGCTTTATAATATATAATTTATTTTACGAATAGTGATATAAATTGCTTTATGCAACTAGGCTTAATAATAAGTTAAAGTTATTGTTACTTCCGGTGTTGGCAGCTTCCGTTCGTTGTGAGGGGTGGTTACCCTGGAGTCTTATGCCTCTCGGTCGCCTCCATCTTGGAATACATCGTGGAGAAAACTTTAACCGATTACATCTGCAAAAATCTCCTTACATCGACGTTATTCCAAGAGAAAAAGTTAAGTAACTTTAGCAACTGCTAATCATCTGTGCATATAGCAATATAATCTCGGGGTGTAACTCCCAGAGAGGCGATGAATCGACACCAAAAGCCACAGGCATTAGTTCTTGGTCATTCCTTCGTGAGAAGGCTGTTTAATTTTACAATTCTACTAATACGACCTCCATAAACAAAACTAATATAAAGTAACGACACAACACTCCTTTGTTTGGCACAGTGAGAAGTTTAATCCAACCCGATAAGACGGATAAAAACCTGGTTATAAACTTCTCAATCCTCCATAAGGGTAGGGAGGGTGGGAAAAATATGACTGCACTAAAGGCTGAAATACAACAACTGACGCTACACACGAGGTCGCAGAGAATACGATACGAACAGAATATTCTTAAAACCGGAAATGACGAAACCACCGGTCTGGTTAGAATTAAATATTTTGACGTGGCTCAAAATAGGCCAATTCTACTAATACGACCTCCATAAACAAAACTAATATAAAGTAACGACACAACACTCCTTTGTTTGGCACAGTGAGAAGTTTAATCCAACCCGATAAGACGGATAAAAACCTGGTTATAAACTTCTCAATCCTCCAAACCCGCCAAACAAAGGAGAGATGTGCGCATTTTATGTGCGACTTGCAACTTACACGACATTGAAAACTCTAAGTATGATTTATAAGCTTCTGAAACCCAATCCCCATAAACTTGAATGAATTCCCCCGGTATTCCCATCTTAAAGGCCCAGGTGGTAGCTCCCCGACGAAATGAATGACCTCGAAAGGTAAGCGCGTGTGGGATTCCCGCTAAAGTCAATCTGTCGCGAAACTCGCGGACAAATACCGATTTAGTGAGAGGAAATGAATGTTCTGTTGTGTCCAGTAAGACGAAGGCGGGCATGCGGGGTCTAGAAGGTATAAGCTGGCACATCAGATGATACAAACGAACCATATCTCCCGAACGCATTTAGCTAGAATGCTGTCCTTTGTTCTCCCTGAATTCAAAACCGTAACCGCTGCTTCGTTGTCACAATACACTGTTATGTTCAAACCCTTCCATTTGTTACCCCATAACCGTACTGCCACCATAATCGCTATCATTTCCAATTGATGGATTGGAAACTGTTCCTTCAAGATAAAGTCGGGAAACTGTGCATGAAAGTAAATATCTCCTGCTAATCCTCCGCAACCTGTCAGGCACGCGTCGGTGGAAAATATTTTATCAGGCGTAGACCAATTTAGAGAGGGGATAAGAGAAACTCCGTTATACTGCCGTAAGAAGCATTGCCACCATCGAAGATCTTTATGAAAACCTGAGGTCAAACGCGTGCGATTATGATTGTTTTTCAACGATCGTAACAGTTCCAACATTCGATGAAGAAAAATCCTGCTAGGTCGCACACATTTTGAGATGAACACTAGCTTGCCGAGTAAAGACTGCAATTGCCTTTTTGTACAGCTTGTTTTATCCTTCCAACAATTGAGCAGTTCTTCGATCTCCGTAATTCGAGATTGTGTTACGGACATTGTCATCGCTATAGTGTCAAATTGAACCCCAAGACAAATTACCGACGTACTTGGCGGGCATGCTTTAGACGTCGACTCCCTGAGGCCGAGTTCACCAAGAAGTTTACCTAGGAAATTGTACGCTTTCCATGCTGTGTCGGTTGACTCGATTCCCATAAAGTCATCTAAATAATTGAGAACGTTAAAATCGTGTCCACCACAGATATATGACACACCGGATGTGGCGCGTTGACAGGCCATGGCCGCGCTTCGAAGTCCCATGGGTAGCACAACATCAAAGTACAATAAGTCGTGCCATAGAAATCCTAATAGAGGATAATCCCTGGGATCTATTGGGAATTGACGATAAGCCTTCTTCAGGTCACGTTTGTAAATTAGACATCCAGATCCAGTCGTTTGTATTAGCTCCGCTATTGTATCGACAGAGGGATATGTCAACATGCATGGTTCCCCGTCATAGGTATCAATAGGAATGCCTGCATTTACCGATGACCTCGAGGGCCAACTGAGATCAAGACTTATTCGCCTGTCTTCGCTGTCTGCTTTTGGCACCGAGTTTAAGGGCGAGACCATAACTTGTCCACTGTTGAACGGGCATGACAAAAAAGGACCGGCTAATGTTCCGCTAGTAGACTCCTGTTGTAAGTAGCGGGTTACTTCACTGTCAAATGATAAGGCGCCGTTATGATTTCGCTTATCGCCCACCGGAAATTCGTAATTCGTGTAATCATAATTGGTTGGCCATCCAAACTCCAGTAGGTCACAGATAACCGAGTCATGATAATTTCGTAAATATAATCTCCAAGTTGAAATTGTCAATTTAGACGGCACTGGTATTCGTGCTCCCCTGTAGTTTGGAACCGAAAATTTCGATACGCGTTCATGAAGACGTACAAAATTACATTCCTGAGTCCTAATATCATGTGAAACTCTGTCCTGAATGTACACATCCTTATTGTCCTGTGAGAGGTCCTGCGATGATTTGTCCTGTAATTTGTTGTCTTGCGGGAGAATGTCCTGATTTGAATTGTCCTGAAATAAATTGTCCTGAAATAAATTGTCCTGAATTAAATTGTCCTGAATTAAATTGTCCTGAAATAAATTGTCCTGAATTAAATTGTCCTGAAATAAATTGTCCTGAATTAAATTGTCCTGAATTAAATTGTCCTGAAATAAATTCTCCTGAATTAAATTGTCCTGAAATAAATTGTCCTGAATTAAATTGTCCTGAAATAAATTCTCCTGAAATAAATTGTCCTGTTTTTCAATTGGACCATGTAAACTAGCCAAGGCTTGATCACAATGCGGGGTTAGTCATCCAGAATGAGATGCTTTCGCGGGAGACGAGGAACCTGCTACTTCAGCCACGAACAAAGGACATTCTGTAGAATACTCAGAGTGCCTTTCAATCTTTTTGTTGGTAGTCCAACACTTAGCACATATGTGTTGGACCCACTTCTGGACTCCTTTTATCACGCCATAGTGATCCTTGTGATTCTGACATTTGCTTTTGTTAAAATCTCTACAGAAGAGAACACCGCTCATTTTGACATCGAGATTTGTTTTGGGCGTTGTGGAACTCAGGGGTCGAACTTTGACCCTCCCGATCAAGGCTTGTTGCTCTGACGTTTTGGTCTTCCTCCAACCCTTCTCGTCGTCGGTTTCGTCGTCCGAAGAATTTGACTGCGAACTTTCGTTTGAAATATCTGCTCCGAACTGTTGCAAGGCCTTGTCGGCTACCCGTGAAAGCTCCTCCATTTGTCTCAGATCGTCGAGCCCTATGCTTGAATCGATAGGCTTGTGCGTCTTTCTGGAACTCGACTTTTCTTTCTTTTGTTTTCTCGAGCGCGTTGGGGGCGTTCCCTTCACCATTGCCTCTAACCTCTTATTTTCTTCTTGCACCCGATCCAACTTTTCATTTATCTGTCTCATAAGGGCGTACTGATCCATCTCCCGTTTGAGTCTTTCTTCGCTTTTTACTGTCGGGCCCTGAGGGCTAGGAAGTCCTCCAGACCCTGCTCGTGGACTGCTACTTGGTTGTAGGCCTTCAAATCCCTGGCTATCGAGAGCCGCGTAGTCAATGGGTTTTTTAGAACGCTTGGCCATTTGAGAACTTTAACTTTTAACTTAACTAATAACAAAAATATGACTGCACTAAAGGCTGAAATACAACAACTGACGCTACACACGAGGTCGCAGAGAATACGATACGAACAGAATATTCTTAAAACCGGAAATGACGAAACCACCGGTCTGGTTAGAATTAAATATTTTGACGTGGCTCAAAATAGGCCCATGAGAGAGTCAAATGACCGCTTTTCGTCATCGCTGGGGATCAGCCGAGCGTGTAAAGTCGTTTTGCACGGCACAGGGGGGAGAACAATCGAAAAACTTGAGCGTTGGGACAAATGAATCATTCGCTCATGGTGCCCACATATTGTTGTATTAGAAATAGGTTCTAATGACTTATGCTACCCCGATGCCAATGCAGTATAGCCAGTTCGTTGAAAGTTTAAACGATCAACTGAGAGAGGCGCTGGAGAGGATTGAGTTTGCAAAATTCTGGCTTCCTTCTGGACTCCGGAAGCCAAAAACTAACATTTATGTCCGTGATGGCATACATTTGAACAATTTGGGCAACAAAACCCTTTACAAAAGCTATAGAGGGACCATATGATATGCCCTCAATTTTATATATTTAGCATAGTAACAACTAGGCCCTTGGAAATTTTGTGACTAATTTTAATCATATGAATATTCATACGTTAACTTCAGGGGTACTCTTACCACCTTGTTTGCATCATGAAAATGCACTGTGCCTTTAAATACATTGTTACATTATTATTATTATGACATAACAAGTCATGAGTGGCCTATATAGCATGAACTTAGCAGCCAGCTACACTGTGGTTGAGCTATTCATGTTTTAATGCCATTGGACTTTGTCAGTTTATGTGCTTGGGTAATTGTGGAGGGACAGCTGTTACAGCAATGTTCCCCGCCGATACCAAGTTTATGTGCGGTCTATAGCATGATTCTGCGGCCGTCCACTCTGTGGTTGAGCCATTCATGTTTCAATGCCGTTGGACTTTGTCACAGTATTTATGTTTCTGTGCTTGCTTTAATATTGGAAGGTTATGATACCATTGTTGATGGGGGGTAAGATGCAAGATGTTGAATAAGATACCATCCCGTTAAGAATACAGTCATATTAAAAGTTAAATTAGTTTACATATTACATATTATTAATAATATTATTATTATTGATTGCCTTTGAGGTTTTACCCACAAGGACTGCTTTCCTTCGAGATTATGCTCTCAGGGAATACCTTCGAGGCTTCTCTGTCGAGGTGTGTTCATATACTCAATATTGGTTATATTACAATTTCAATTCATACAATTTATTTGTTCTAGTTATAGAAAATATTATTGTTACACACATAAGGTGGTATTAAAGTCCTCAAAGCTTAGCATCAACACTATTTTGTCCAAAATATAAGTTTTTTCACGCAAGAATTTGCTAATTTTACTTTCATTATTATGTCTTGACACTTATCCAATACCATCACAACATTATTATTATCATTATTATTATTGTTATTACTCATTATTATTATTGTTATTACCATTATTATCATTGTTATTATTATTATTATTACTATCATTATTATTATTATTATTGAATCATCATTCTAGTCATTATTATTATTATATTATTGAATGCCTTTGAGGTTTTTGTCCTCAAGGACTCTCTGTACAATATTGCTTTCCTTCGAGATTACGCTCTCAAGGAATACCTTTTCGGCTTCGCCCTCAAGGCTAGGTGTGTTTATCTAGTCAATATTTGTTATTATGTTACATCATACTATTTATCATTGGTCTTGTTAAATGGGTTATTGTATGTTATGTACCTAATGGGTTATCACAGGAAAGCTTTGTGTCAACACTATTTCGTCTTGACAGGTTTTTCCTGCAATAATTTGCTAATTTTACTTTCATTTATATCATTCAATTGTTTATATATGTTTTGCCTTATCCATTCCCACCTCAACATTATTCTTATTGTTATGGTTAATATTAGTATTATTATCAGCATTATTATAGATTGCCTTTTGTTATTTCATTTTATTTTATTTTGTTACCTTCGAGGCTATGCCCTCAATGATTGTTATTGTTTCCTTCGAGGCTATGCCATCAATGATTGTTATTGTTTCCTTTGAGGGTACGCCCTCAAGGATTGTTATTGTTTCCTTCGAGGCTATGCCATCAGGGATTGTTTTTGTTACCTTCGAGGTTACACCCTCCAGGTGTGTTTTTACTGGGCGTTTACTGGGCTTGCCGTCTTTGTCAACAAGGTATTGTTTTGACATGGCTCGTCCCTACCCATTTTTATTTTATAACTGTGAATTTGAGTGAATGAAAACAACACATCTCATGTACATGTAGGGGTAGTGTGAGTGTAACATGATTATGTTATTATTCTCATTATTAATTTTATTACTGTGAATATTATTTATTTTTTATTTTATTTACGTTATCAATTTTCCATATTCTTTATTATTAATTATTATTATAATGATAACTTTAGTTAATGAGGTTTTACAACACATTACAGTCAAAGACTGACAAACTTGTGGACCTCCCTATAAAATACACAAAAAATAGTAAAATATGCTGGCTGGTATAAAGTAACTAAGTCATTAAGAAAAAGTATATACACGTATATACATTAAAATTGGAAGCATAACAATAATTATTGTATTATTATCATCAGTATTGTTGTGATTAATAAGCAATTATTATCACTGTTATGGTTACGACCAATGCATTAAATTAGTGTCCATGACGATGATTATTAGTAGTAATAAATTAGTAATTTATCGTAGTCTCCTAATCATTGCTATATTTGCAACTATTGTTTTTATGACTATCATTATTATTATGATTTGCTATGGTCATATCACTATTATTATTTATCTATTGTTTTATTGACATATTGTTATTATCTGTGTTAAAATCCTTTGATATTACATTTACTGCTTCTTTTATTATTATTAACATTATTATATATGTATGATCACTGTCATTGACATTACTATTGGATTCGTATTATAGTATATTTACAAGGCATGTTGGTCATAAATTGTTAGAAATGTAATTCCCATTGCTATGAGTTGATCATCAGCATTATTGTCAATTTTGCCAGATATGGCCAATTTTCCAAATTCCTTTTACTACTTCCAAATTTATTATTACTGTATAGTGATTGGCCAGGGGGTTATTACCAGCCCTCAACTGTTATTGCTTTGTGTATTGCACGGGTATTTGTTGTACAAATGCATTGGGTTTGCTAATTTCTCTACTGGCCGCGAGTTTAATTTTGCTTGCAGAACCTACACCCACTATGAGAGGGCACCGATGGCCAGATCAATTTACTGCTGATATGGAACACCAATGGGCAATTAGTCAACGGGATTCCCACACCGATACTGTGCAGTGACACACATAACAGGAGCATGGACTGAAATGTCGTGTAAACAAAACTTTTCTTATTAAATTAGTTAGGAACCTTGCCACAGGTTGCAGTATTGCATGGTAGGTGGTACACGGTCCCTAATTTTTCCCACACAGTGGGTTTATAATGGGGCTTTCGTGTCCGGCATGCTGCCTAAATGTAGTTTAACTAAGATTATAAATTCAGTATGTTGAGAATAATCTATTCTACATATGCTGCCATTTGTCCATGTCGGTATCCTTGCAGCACAAACGCCAGTCTAGACGGCCATCCAGCATGTACGTGAGTTTTTCGTGTTGCTTACTTTTCCCAAGCATGGTCATGCTACTGTTTGCAGGGGCTTCAGTGGTCGTCCACGACTTGGCTAGTGCTTGCTATGTGTTATATCTAATAGCAGTCTGGTATTCAAACCACAATCATATGGCTGTTTTCGAATAGGCGCTGACAAGGATTCTCAAATTAGACGTTGCGGATTTTGGAATGCGATGGCCTTCCTTAGGTATATAAGAACTCCATCACTCTAATTCAAAGGGTTACTTGTCAGATGGCTCATCACCACGCATGTAAACAACTAGCTAAATCGACCTTCAGCAGGAGCGAAGGTGTTGATTTCTTATTACGTAATAGTTTCACATTACTACTCACTGATGAGGATGCTGGACCTCTGCAAGGGCGGGGCCAATTTCTTTTACATAAGTTTAAATTAAATAAATATAGAAAGAACGTTATCAACCTAGGAAATGGCCTTTAGCAGGAGCGAAGGTCTTTAGTTATCTTACAGTTTATGTTATTATGCATTGATGGGAGAGCGACCTCTGCAGGGGCGGGCCGATTTCTTTCACATCAGTTCAAGTGAAATAGGAAATGACCTTTAGCAGGAGCGAAGGTCTTTAGTTATCTTACAGTCTTATGTTATTATACCCTGATGGGAGAACTGTACCTCTGCAAGGGCGGGGCCAGTTTCTTTCACATCAGTTCAAGTAAAATAGATGTAGAAATAACGTTATCAACCTAGGAAATGACTTTTATCAGGAGCGAAGGTCTTTGCTTATCTTACATTTTACTGCTATTCAATAGTAACGTTCAGTCACTGACATTACCCATCTATATTGAATTAGTTACAATAAGAGTTACGTTAGTTGCTACAGGTCGGGAAAAGGGGGGCAAGGCCTCATGCAGGGGCTGACGTAACCTTGCCCCGTCTTTAACGACCCAATTTTAGCGATTTTAGTTTAATCTTAGGGATTGAGATACCCTTAGCTGCTACATGTACAGGTCATAGAAAGGGGGGGGGGGGGGGGGCAAGGCCCCATGCAGGGGCTGAGGTAACCTTGCCCCGTCTTTAAGGACCAAACTTAGAAATGGTTAGTTAATCTTAGGGTTTGAGATATCCATTCACCCTGGAGCTGTGAAGATGAGCCTCATGCAGGGGCTGAGGTAACTGGATCATCTTCTAGGGTCTCTGGACTGTTAAAGCACTTTGCGTTGACAATTTTTCGGCATTGCTTGGGCTTTGGGTGGGGCTGCCCTGTCGCAGGCTCCGGGCTGTGGCGGAATTTGCCCTCACCTTTGCTGTGAACTTGTGTAGATCATGTTACACATCCGTTGTAAGTTAATTTGTCAAAATAAACGGCCACAGCAGTGGCCAAATACGCCAAAACATGGTATGTGTCATATAATTATATTCATATTTTATTATTAACTATATCCCAGCAAACGGAGCAGCGCCCAAGCAATGTCGTTGTCCCCTGTTTGAGTTTAAGACTAAGGGGCATAAATATAATTTATTTTACGAATAGTGATATAAATTGCTTTATGCAACTAGGCTTAATAATAAGTTAAAGTTATTGTTACTTCCGGTGTTGGCAACTTCCGTTCGTTGTGAGGGGTGGTTACCCTGGAGTCTTAGGCCTCTCGGTCGCCTCCATCTTGGAATACATCGTGGAGAAAACTTTAACCCTCCAACCTCCCCAGTCCACCTCATCTGACATTTTAGGTGTGTGGCGGAATTTGCCCTCACCTTTGCTGTGAACTTGTGTAGATCATGTTACACATCCGTTGTAAGTTAATTTGTCAAAATAAACGGCCACAGCAGTGGCCAAATACGCCAAAACATGGTATGTGTCATATAATTATATTCATATTTTATTATTAACTATATCCCAGCAAACGGAGCAGCGCCCAAGCAATGTCGTTGTCCCCTGTTTGAGTTTAAGACTAAGGGGCATAAATATAATTTATTTTACGAATAGTGATATAAATTGCTTTATGCAACTAGGCTTAATAATAAGTTAAAGTTATTGTTACTTCCGGTGTTGGCAACTTCCGTTCGTTGTGAGGGGTGGTTACCCTGGAGTCTTAGGCCTCTCGGTCGCCTCCATCTTGGAATACATCGTGGAGAAAACTTTAACCCTCCAACCTCCCCAGTCCACCTCATCTGACATTTTAGGTGTGTGGCGGAATTTGCCCTCACCTTTGCTGTGAACTTGTGTAGATCATGTTACACATCCGTTGTAAGTTAATTTGTCAAAATAAACGGCCACAGCAGTGGCCAAATACGCCAAAACATGGTATGTGTCATATAATTATATTCATATTTTATTATTAACTATATCCCAGCAAACGGAGCAGCGCCCAAGCAATGTCGTTGTCCCCTGTTTGAGTTTAAGACTAAGGGGCATAAAAATAGTTTTACTTTATTTTCATCTTCATTCATTCTTTATCTTTTATTTTAATTTCCTGTACCCTTTATTTTATCTTCTATATCTCTACCCACATTTCTGAATTTATTTTTTACTTTTTATTTTTCATATTTCGCCTATACAGCCACTGTTCTCTGTTTCTTTACATAATTATGGGTTAAATTGCATTTGCCCGCTATGAAAAGAGAACTGACAGTTATAGAGAAAATAGAGAAATAAATATACAATGGTTCTCGACCAACGTATACCTGCACGTCAGTTATAATATTGATCTGGCTTGCCGGTAAGTATTCAAGTATATAAAAGCAATATTCATCGAGGGAAGTACAAGAACTGCACAAAGAAGAAGAACAAGTGTGTTCGCCACCATGTTGTCTGTTGACATGTCGAATAAGTAACGTATTACATATACAATCATTATCGCGCGATAACAACGAATTATCGTGCGATAATAACAAAGTATCGCGCGATAGAAGCACAGTATCGCGCGATAACAGCAAATTATCGCGCGATAATAATGAGTTGTTATCGCGCGATAGTACAACAGTATCGCGCGATATTCTTACATGAAATTATTGTTTGTTGATGGCCCTTACGGGGCTCCGTAGAATTCTCCACAGCCAGAATTAGGTTTGCACTCAGTAAAAGAACATTTATACTCCATTTTTCAATACATACTCTACAGACAACGGCATACCAATGACTGATTGCATGGGCTCCCTGTGTATTTCAACCACAGATAGCCCACCAAACTATTTAACGAGTGCACAAATATAGAACAATTAGATATATATTCATACACACGACAACATATACTTCATTAGAGTTTAATTTTAAAACGAAAACGATACCCAGACTTGTTATACCCTCTACCACCCCCACTGGTACAAAAGGAGTGGGGGACTGGGAACGAATGATATCAATGTAAACATGGAACTTGAAACTAAGTTGTTTACTCGATTATTTTCAATTCTTTAGCTCCATTCTCGATTGATGTTTGATAAATGTATAACTGGATCTCTGTAGACGTCTATTTTCACTGAAGATTCGCACACAATGGAAATTACAAGAACATCAGAAGCCATGAAAACACTGTTACGATCTGGACTGATCGTTGAATATACGGCATTTATATGTACAATGGCAACTTGATTCCCTAACCTTGGAGGTCAAGCAATTATTCTACATGTTATAGACGATTCAGAAGGACTTACTATGACTACCAAGCTCTGGTTAAGCCTATTCAGGTATTTTGTTTTGTTGTTAGTTCGAACCGATCGAAATCTGACAGAAGTTCGATTTGGGCATTTTCCCCAAGTTTGAACGCTCACGATTTTTTCAAAAATGCTATGCAGAAAGATTTTATTGGCGTTTTGTATTGATAAACATTAGTACTTTATTCACATTTAGTGAACGAGTTTGAATCAAGTGCCACGATTTTGAAAAAAGCCCTCAAAGTTGGGGTGGTTTGGGATTATGAATACAACGCGTGCATGAGGGTCCATATTCTTCCTGATTCCATTACAATGTGAGATGCAAATTCTTAAAACCAAATTGCCGAAGAAACTAGAAGGATATAGCTACACACCCATGCAAAAAGTATTGCATTTAATCTCGAATTAACTTTATGCGGCAGTTGCACAATCTTGACATTTTACAGTCTGCTGGACTTCGAAATTGCCATGAGCAGCGCAACTACTTAAAAAAATTCTAAAAAAATATTTAAATTATTTTCAAAGAAACCAAATCGATATTAGTGATTCCTTATGTCAGGCCTTCAAAATACAGGAGTATAAGAGAAATTCATTTCGATCGAAAAAATGATGGGCGTGTTTTACGGAGACACCCACTTAAGATATAGAAGAAGTACAACGCTTTTATTTGGCATAGCAACCATCAACTGACATTCGAATTAATTAGTAAATAGGAACAAACTAGGAAGAAAGCAAAGATGCGAAGCAAAGGACACAGTTGCAATAGAAAGTAATAAATTAGTAGTAGTAGTAGTAGTTGACCTGAATTGACTTCCTTTTGTTAATAAAATTATGTCTTCCATTCTGTCTGACCTCGTTTGAAAATCTAAGATTTTTGTCTCAACCGCTTCGATCAGTCTTTTTTTAAACATGTATCACAGCCCGGAGCACTCACTAGAGGGAATAAGGCCGGCGGAAAATTCGCCCCGGGAGGACAAATTCACCGTGCTACTACTACTAATTAATTACTTTATATTGCAACTGTGTCCTTTGCTTCGCATCTTTGCTTCGCATCTTTGCTTTCTTCCTAGTTTGTTCCTATTTTCTAATTAATTCGAATGTCAGTTGAAATCTTTAAAAAACTGATTATTCTTTAACATTGTGCGGGAATCAACAAAACATGCATTTGTTTCAGAAACATTTGTCGTTTCCTGGCAGCAAACAGTATGTCAGTGGAAACCAATTTTGAACGTGCGAGCAAACGCGCCAAAAAGTTCTAGTAGAAATTCGAATACAAATTGGTTTTCGCAACATTCATTGTTTGTTTGCAGGCATGTACCTTCACGCTGTATTACCTACACAAATATTTCAATAGTTTCTCGTATGGATGCATAGACCGATCGTAAACAGCGCTTATTATGATACTGTACCAAAACGCAACGTTCATTATATCATAAAGTACTTCTCGTAATTCCGTTGGTAGAGCTCAGCAACGGGCATGAAATTCATCTATTGTTTTCTATCGTTTCACCGTGCTATTTAGTACTAATTAGTTAGTACTGTTTCACGGACATATGGTTTGTACTCTATATTTTATCATTACCTTTGAAACGGATAAACAATTAACCATATTCCAAAGTTTGATTAAACTTGATTGAAGAGAACGTACGGGAATCGTGCAACCATGTAGTTGGCGTGGGATACAATGGAAATTGAATGCGCCAATGTTTTTTTAGCCTGCGTAGCGGCGTACGGGAAAAGGGAAGGAGGGAGGGGAAGGGGGGAAGGGGAGGAGGAGAGGAGGGGGGGAGGAGGGAGGGGGGATTGGGGAGAGGGGATTGGGGAGAGAGCGGAAGGGAACGCCTGCAATGATAACCTCACATTCCTCAATACACCCCCTAATTAATATTCAAGATTGCGAAATAAATAAACCAATCAAAATCGTCTTTTTTACACTGTGAAGTGTGAAATGTACATGTACATGTAATTTGACAAACGAACGAGGGAAAGGCATGGATCGCTTAAAAGTCTTTTTACGATCTATGGTATTTATAAAAGGCTACACAAACTGAATAAACATAGCACTTAAATGAAAGGAAGTTTTTATTAGAGACAGTTATCTACAGAATCATACAACTCAACTGTCAACATATTTATACGATTGCGGACGTTTCTGAACGAACTCCTGATCGAATCGCCGTCTTCAAAAAACCTTTGAACTTCGGTCCGTAGAAACCCACATTCAACTGAATCCTTCCTTTTAACCCTTAGATTCCCAGAAAGTTAAATTACCGTGGAAGTTTTTATTAGAGACTATATTCCAGTATATAAATCGAGAAGAGAAGAGAAGGCCAGATATCTAGAGAATCAACTGTCAACATTACGAGTTAATTTAATAAGCTTTCTACATTACGATTAGCTCGAGCTTTACCCTAACTTGTTCGACATCGTATTATAGAGCTTAACAAAGCCTCTGGAACCAGGGTACTCGAGCTTCTTGTTCAAAGCACAGTTGTGGTATTTTAGCCTGACTTGCTGAAACCCCTTGTCTGTTACTTCTTCAGTAGACTGATTCCATAAGTCGGTCTGTTCGCTCTTTGTCGATTCTCAGCGACCTCCAGGGTAAAAGAGCGAAAACATGCAGCCGCTTAAATGGAATCAGTCTACTTCTTCAGCACTAGCGAAGATCAATTTTGGCGGCGACTCGTGTAGTACAAGACTGATTCCCAAGAACTTGACCTCAATCGGCTTCGTGTTGTACTAGAAAAACCGCTTCTCCTTTCACTTCAGCGAGTACTCTAAAAATTAGGCTTTGCGACCTTTTCCTTATAACAAGGAGTTTATAACACTGAGTTTTGTTCTGTTTTATAACGATACGGCCATCTCAGAATATATCTGATCAAAATCATTATCGAACGCCAGTGTTTAGACCGTCGCTTCAAACGATGGAGATCAATTTTCATTTAAAACAATAGAGGCATTTGATTGACAGCTGATTAACCAATGAGTATTTTACGTTCAAAATTTGAACGTAAAATACGAGGAATGTGGGGTTATCATTGCAGGCGTTCCCTTCCGCTCTCTCCCCAATCCCCTCTCCCCAATCCCCTCTCCTCTCCTCCTCCTCCCCCCCCCCCTTCCCCTCCCTCCTTCCCTTTTCCCGTACGCCGCTACGCAGGCTAATGTTTTTTGTGGTGGGTATTTTAAATTGTTTTAGTATGATACCACGCAAGTGCTATCATATACTATAATTCTAGCCTATTTTAATTCTAGCCCTTCGCGAACCAAGCCAGCTCGAAAACTATGAGCCGAGAAAAGCTATTATTTCGTTTCGTAACCGCGGCTTGATTTCAGGGCTTCGTCGTTGTGTTATAATAATTATAATATGACCTAAGAAAATCCTGCAATTCGATTGGCTGAGAGGAGTGGTATTTCAGCGTAATAGTGGTATTTCAAGCTCTCAGGAGTGGTATTTCAAAATCACCATGGTAACCATTGTTTGAGCACCAAGCATGACATTCAAATCCAAGATGGCGGATAAACCCGACAGAGTTTTTCTCGCGAAAAAAGCTGAAATATACCTAGAAACAAATCTCAAGAACAGCAAATTGAAAAAGTACATCAACATGGATATATTGTTGACAAATCAGGAAGGTTTTCTTTGGCTGAGACTGCAAAAATCAGCGAGAAACGATCGACTGTTGATCGTGCTAAAGTAAGCTTAAGGTTTTCCTGCTTTAGATCGAGAAGTGAATTAAGAATTATTGCTGAAAAAGGTAAAAATAAAGCTTTAGAAACCTCTTGTTTCTGTTTTCTTCATTTGTTATCTAATTTATGAACGTTTTTCTATGAAAATAATTTACTTGAGAGCATTTTCCATTAGTTCATGGTAAAACTACAGACAAACTGATCGAAATTGCAGTATTTTCTTAGGTCATATTATAAACATTTAATAGCATGTTTTGTACGTGATATTTGGGATAAATACCACGAGTGATATTTCAAAATTGTTAACAAAATTTCACGAGCCATGAAAATTTCACAAACCATGCTATTACCTATACATGTTCTCGCTTTTTCATTGGCTGATAAAATATGTAAACAACATTCTAACCTAAAATTTGACAAGTAAACCATTTGAATGCTACTTGAATGTAAGCTTTTGTAGGAAGTTTTTCTGATATTATCTGATACAATAAACAGCATATTTTAGAACACAGATTTATTAGTAGAACCCATTTGGATTAATTAATTATAAATATGGAAAACTACACGTTCTCTCTTATAGTAAAGTGTTAGAATATTATGTGTAGAACTATTTGCCAGCCAGCACCCATTTGATGTGAATACGTTTTCTTTCTAAAGAGTTATTTCATCGGCTGTTCGTCGTCGTAGATGTCGTTGTAATTCTCATCTTCCTTTGTACTTGGATATGGTTTCAGATCGTCTTCCATCACTGGTCTTGGGATCGCTTTCATGTTCATTTTTTTATTTGCCAGATATCTTCGACGCTGAATTGCCTCGCTGTACAACAATCAATACCAAACGAGTGAGATGGCGTGGTTAGCAGTATATCACTGTCTGTCTGTCTGTCTGTCTGTCTGTCTGTCTGTCTGTCTGTCTGTCTGTCTGTCTGTCTGTCTGTCTGTCTGTCTGTCTGTCTGTCTGTCTGTCTGTCTGTCTGTCTGTCTGTCTGTCTGTCTGTCTGTCTGTCTGTCTGTCTGTCTGTCTGTCTGTCTGTCTCTGTCTGTCTGTGTCTGTCTGTCTGTCTGTCTGTCTGTCTGTCTGTCTGTCTGTCTGTCTGTCTGTCTGTCTGTCTGTCTGTCTGTCTGTCTGTCTGTCTGTCTGTCTGTCTGTCTGTCTGTCTGTCTGTCTGTCTGTCTGTCTGTCTGTCTGTCTGTCTGTCTGTCTGTCTGTCTGTCTGTCTGTCTGTCTGTCTGTCTGTCTGTCTGTCTGTCTGTCTGTCTGTCTGTCTGTCTGTCTGTCTGTCTGTCTGTCTGTCTGTCTGTCTGTCTGTCTGTCTGTCTCTGTCTGTCTGTCTGTCTGTCTGTCTGTCTGTCTGTCTGTCTGTCTGTCTGTCTGTCTGTCTGTCTGTCTGTCTGTCTGTCTGTCTGTCTGTCTGTCTGTCTGTCTGTCTGTCTGTCTGTCTGTCTGTCTGTCTGTCTGTCTGTCTGTCTGTCTGTCTGTCTGTCTGTCTGTCTGTCTGTCTGTCTGTCTGTCTGTCTGTCTGTCTGTCTGTCTGTCTGTCTGTCTGTCTGTCTGTCTGTCTGTCTGTCTGTCTGTCTGTCTGTCTGTCTGTCTGTCTGTCTGTCTGTCTGTCTGTCTGTCTGTCTGTCTGTCTGTCTGTCTGTCTGTCTGTCTGTCTGTCTGTCTGTCTGTCTGTCTGTCTGTCTGTCTGTCTGTCTGTCTGTCTGTCTGTCTGTCTGTCTGTCTGTCTGTCTGTCTGTCTGTCTGTCTGTCTGTCTGTCTGTCTGTCTGTCTGTCTGTCTGTCTGTCTGTCTGTCTGTCTGTCTGTCTGTCTGTCTGTCTGTCTGTCTGTCTGTCTGTCTGTCTGTCTGTCTGTCTGTCTGTCTGTCTGTCTGTCTGTCTGTCTGTCTGTCTGTCTGTCTGTCTGTCTGTCTGTCTGTCTGTCTGTCTGTCTGTCTGTCTGTCTGTCTGTCTGTCTGTCTGTCTGTCTGTCTGTCTGTCTGTCTGTCTGTCTGTCTGTCTGTCTGTCTGTCTGTCTGTCTGTCTGTGGGGGTAACCTTACCTTTCGTTAATGGTCGTAACCAAGAGAACTAACATTACACAGATTAGAAACTTGTTATTCATTGTGATTCGTTTGACCTGAAATGAGTGAAAAAAATAAACGAAATGAATGATTGAACGAATAGTAAACGAACGATTGAATGAATGACGTTATCTTAGTTAAAACGTATGGAATGGATTTAGTCAGTTTAGACGACGAAAATGCTTTTGTGTTTCCACATGAACACGAGGCTAGTCAGTCCATAACAATGCCAATTGAAAGTGGACGCCATTATTGCACTCGGTCTATACACCGTTCATTATAAAAGTACTTGGTAGACTGAACTAACGGGCATGACATTTGGAAAGAGAGTTAACTTTACTGAGGCAGGCTCCTGACTGAGGACAATATGACCAGAATACACAAGCGCAGTCCAAAGCAATCTAGTCTAGAGCTGAAGTACACATTCAGTGAAAGACATAAAACACAAAAATTATGAGCATAAACTATGAAATAGGAAATTCATTATCTCTTATATTTCCTCTAATTGATCTCTGATCTCGTAGATTGTGAATAATAATAAAGACACTGACATGCAGTTGTTTTTCGGAGATATTAACACATCCGTGCTACGCTGAAATCCAACTTTAAAGGGCAAGTCAAGTCTAACATTGAATGATTTTCAGATCAAAGTATATCAAATATTAAACTCGAAAATGCAACATTTAGAACGAATTACGAATCTCTGTTCGCGAATTTCCCTTGGAAACTTACTACCTGGTGGCCATGTTGTGAGGTCACAACGGCAAACATTCACTAATAAACATCTTGGTTCACTCGGTTTTGGCTGAATAGTTAGTGTATCTTGGAACACAGCAATGTATCATTTTACAAAGAAATCGCAGAGACGATAGGTGTAATTTGCTAAGAGTATCATTGAGTTATACATGGAAGGTTGACGTTGTGACTTCACAACATGGCCACCAGGTAGTAAGTTTCAAAGGGAAATTCGCGAACAGAGATTCGTAATTCGTTCTAAATGTTTGCATTTTCGAGTTTAATATTTCATATACTTTGACTTGAAAATTGTTCAATTTTAGACTTACTTTCCCTTTAAGATAAAGTTTATCATTATGTATGTATTGTACTCACGCTGGATGGGCCTGCTGGTTCTTTCTCAGTTCAGTTTAGATCTTCGCTTTGCTTCGACTTTCAATAACACTGATCGTTGACTTGCATGCGAACTACATATAAAGGTTCATAACGTAGGGCGTGGTCTTGCATTTCAATGAAGCCCGAGCCCGTGGCATGGTTTTGAACCGGTTTGAGGCACGCTCGAATTCCATTGTTTTCGTGAAAGGCATTTTCAAATTAAAATGGTGACACGTCCTCCCCTCCGATGATTCTAGCGCTTTGCGCACCAAACCAGCTCGAAAACAGCTGAAATGCACTCAAGCTGAACTCTGGCTTATTAGGGCCATTTATACGAGCGAAAATAAGACGCGGCTTATCTTAGACGCGACTTAGATAAGACGCGAACCTCTTCGTATAAACAGCACTTTTAGACCTAAGACGCGGACAAAATAAGATCGAACAGCTCAGAACGCTGTTCTCCGATAAGCTAGTCGCGTCTTAGACTAAAAGTGCTGTTTATACGAAGAGGTTCGCGTCTTATCTAAGTCGCGTCTAAGATAAGACGCGTCTTATTTCTCTCGTATAAAAATCAATTCTTTTTTACTATTTTACTATTTTGTATATTGTAAAAGGACAACGTTTTTGAAAACAGGTGTATATATATATCTGGCTAAGCTTGATGATTTTCGATTTTTCTAACCTGGCAACCTGTTCTCGAGTTAGATCGAGTTGATATTTATATCAGCTATAAAATTGGTCTAACGTTTTATAGGTTTTCTACTTATTTGAGAACAATTGTCCTATTTGAAATATTAAAGAATACAATGTAAAAAGGAATAACTATGACTATTTGTTTGTGATAGCAGGAAATTCTGATTCTATTTCGTAGGCCCTGGTATTGCTGCTACAAGAGTTACTGCATTTCTTTCTGCTTGAGTAATCTGCTTTGTGTTTTATGTTAATACAACGAAAATTATTCCTTTTCTAATTTACCTTTTACTATTTTACTATGGACAACGTTTCTGCAAACATGTTTGTATCCGAATTACATTTATAACTAATAATTAAATCTTTCTAAAATCAACGGCTCAATATGATTTTGTGTGCGAGTGTACAGTTAATTCAAAGAACGTTGTCCCAGGTTTTGTTGCCTATTGCATTCCCAGATCGAGATGTATTATGGACTGATCAATATACATGTGTTTGTTTACGTTGCCGAAACTGATATATTGGTCGACTGTCAGGGATTCCCTGATATTTGGTTGCGGGTTTTGGAACTCCAAAATAGAAAAAAAAACACAATCATCGTATCGACCACAGTGCACTTTGGTCTGGGAATGCAATATGCAATATATAGCTGTATATTTTAATCATTACGTTTGAAACGGATAAACAATTAACAATATTCCAAAGTTTGATTAAATTTGATTGAAGAGAACTAACCATGAAGTTGGCGTGGGAGACGATGGAATGCGCGCATTTTCAGTGTTTTAGTGGTGGGTCAGTTTAAGGCGAAGGTAAATATCTTCCGCTAGTTACCAACACTAAAGACATTTTAAATTGTTTTAGTCATGATGATAACACACAAGTGACACACATCCCACCCTCCTCCTATAATTCTAGCCATTCGAGAACCAAACCAGCTCGAAAACTATGAGCCGAGAAATTCTATCAATTTTTTTCGTAGCTTGATTTCAGAGCTTCGTCGTTGTTATGATTTTCTCACTTTTTCATTGGCTCTTAAAATTTGTAAACAACATTCTAACAATTTTGATTGGTCGAAATTTGCCAAGTAAACCATTTGAATGCTACTTATATGCTTTTGTAGGAAGTTTTTCTGATTATATTGATACAATAAACTGCATGTTTTAGAACACAGATTTATTAGTATAACCCATTGAATTAAATATGGAACACTACACGTTCTCTCTTAAAGTAAAGTGTTAGAATATTATGTGTAGAACTATTTGCCAGCCAGCACCCATTTGATGTGAATACGTTTTCTTTCTAAAGAGTCATTTCATCGGCTGTTCGTCGTCGTAGATGTCG
The DNA here is from genome assembly GCA_033675265.1 of Actinostola sp. cb2023. Lineage (NCBI taxonomy): Eukaryota > Metazoa > Cnidaria > Anthozoa > Actiniaria > Actinostolidae > Actinostola > Actinostola sp. cb2023. The sequence continues at coordinate 88,397 of JAUJYZ010000571.1, read as the reverse complement.
TTGTAATTCTCGTCTTCCTTTGTACTTGGATATGGTTTCAGCTCGTCTTCCATCACCGGTTTTGGGTTCATTTTCCTGTTCACCTTTTTCCTTGAGAGATCTCCTCTTCGTCGCATATTCGCCTCGCTGTACAACAATTGATACAAAACGAGTGAGATGGCGTGGTTAGCAGTATATCACTCTGTCCTGTCTGTCCTGTCTGTCCTGTCTGTCCTGTCTGTCCTGGACAGACAGGACAGACAGGACAGACAGGACAGACAGGACAGACAGGACAGACAGGACAGACAGGACAGACAGGACAGACTGTCTGTCCTATCTGTAACCATACCTTTCGTTGATGGTCGTAACCAAGAGAACTAACATCACACAGATTAGAAACTTGTAATTCATTGTGATTCGTTTGACCTGAAATGAATGAACGAATGACATCCTAAGAACGCGCGATTTCATTGGATGCTAGGCGTACACCATTTTGTGATTGGATATGATTATAACTAATCGTTTCTCATGTCTGTACATAAGTTCTTATCCCTCATATAACAATCATCGGGATCTTGGACAGAGTAGAGGCAATACCACTCTGTCCGAATTCTCTTTAATCTGAAAGCAGGCTCTACTCCATGCCACTCAAGAGTCCAACACATGTGGGATACGATGTTCTCGACTCTGAGCATATGCAAAGACTAGAATTCTTGATTTTCCGGGCTAAAAACTTGTAACTCTTTATTTATTGCCTTTAGGTCATTGCATGTAATAATTAATTAATATGAGAAGTCGTTCCACAGCCTCGAATTCTCGGCTTCGAAACACTACTTATTGCTGAAGAAGCTAAAATATTATCAATTGTTTGCTTCCTACGAAGCATATATAGATGTAATAGTCCTTGAAGATGAAGCAGTAAAGAAAAAATACTCAAAACAGCTAGCGCTGATCATGAAGTAATAATACAGAAAACATTTTACGTATCGGGACTTCTATCCCTCAGTATCATGGTATTAATACTAATAATTAGAACACACTGACTTAAAATACAAATTCCACAAATTTGAAAGCCTCACTTTTAGAATATAACTGATTAAAGCCGCATCTACACGAACACGTTTTCCTTGACAAGTTTTCCTTGACAAGGAAAAATTGGTGATGTTTTTTTTTTGTCGTCTACACGAGCAAGTCTTCCTTGTCAAGGAAACTTTGTCAAGGAAAATTTGCTCGTGTAGATGCGGCTTAATCGTATATAGTTTGCGAGACAACAAAATTAATCCAGCTTTTAAAAATTCAAAGAAGCCATTGATTTCCACTGGGAAAAGCCCGCGCTTGATCAACAATTACAACACTCTTTCTTTTCAACACCATGCCATACCTGAGTGCATTTAACGTTATAAAGTTGTTTGAGTGTCACGGTACGGTAGGTTTCCCGCTCATTTTTATAGGATATAAGTAAACGGTCATTCTAGCTCAGTAATTTCTAACTGATGGTGGCCGTTGGCCTGTCGAAACATGTCTTGCAATAAACGTATCGCGCGCGACCTCTTTAAAATAACTGACTAATCATAGAAATTACAATGCGCTCAACTGTTAAAACTATCGAGTAAATCTGAATTATTCTAGTCGCTTTGGTTTGATGACATGAGTTGAATGCTAATTTCCAGATCGTAGCTTGGTTGGAACCATGAAACATTGATTAATTAATTCGTGTTCCATGTCAAGTTAATTAATGATATTGTTACCAGACATACATACATACATAAAGTTTATTTAGAAACACGGTAAAATCATCAGTATAAATACAATACAGCGTGTACAAAAATACTTGCCGCAAATACAATCAACCGATTCTACATTAGCCACTTTAGAAACGAGTGGAGGACTGGGAAAGAGTTTTAATAATTAATATAATTAAAAAAATGAACCCCATCACAAGAAAAAGCATATCAGAATTAGTACCTTTTAGGACTTTGATAGGGTTTGCAGAAGCAGCAACTGAACTGTAATTAGATTAATTCTTAAAACTCGTTCCCAGTCCACCACTCGTTTCTAAAGTGGCTAATTGGAAGTGCTACGCGTAACACCGACGACAGAGTAAAAGAACACCTCACTACGTATAACGACAATTCTTCAGTCTTCAAACATCTCAACATTTGCCACGGCGAAGCTAATAGCAACAACAACGACATCGAGGTAGAGTTAATCATCCAAGGGATCTCTAATTTCATATAACTGATGTAGGAATCTTTTTATCATAATGACGCAATCACAAGATGAATTCAACCTACATTCCTTCACACTTTGATATATTTTGCAAAATCTGAATACAGCCACAAAACCGATGGAATATAATTAATATGAGTCTCAAATGTTCCGCATGCAGAAAGCAAGGAACAGACATGAGACTTTTCAATAAGGGGGTCGTATAATTCATTCTAAATTAAATATGATCTTACCTAACAAACTATCGATCGCCTCGGTTTGTCCAACGTCTTTATCGATGTTCGCTATTCACCAAATGGTTCAAAAACACTAAAGTGATTGAATAGAGTCGTTGAGTTAAGAGTGGGAGGAGGAGGAGGAGATGCAGCTGCTTCACGCATTTTGATTGGTTCAGAAAGGAAGCCATTTGAGTGTCAAGGTACCGTAGGTTTCCCATTCGTGCAAAACGACTCTAATGAGCCTGCACCGGACAAATCCACTAATCCGAAATGTACAAATTAACTGTACAGTAATGTTCTTAAATTTAGCGATAGCTTAAAAGCTGCAATGTTATCTATAACTCTTGATTAACTTGACCAAATTTCATTTATTGGTTCGCAATGAACTCTGGGCCCGCCAAACCAACACCAAGGGAAGCCGTTGATTCCACCATAGTTAGTAGAGGGGACTGGTTGGGAAACCTTTTGTTATATGTTTTTGTTCGTTTTTTTTTTCAACCGTGACCGTGCACAATTTTTTTGTTTTGTCGTTGTTTTGCCTTAATTTGCTATGGTTGAGCAACTGAACCCAAACGTTTCTTTTGGCTGATGGTGCGATATATTCCAATTCAAAATTAAGTATATTACAATATTTAAATAAATAATCCAATAGAGAACATTTGAGTTCATTCATTTAGCCATTTTCTAATGAATTTGAACAAACATTGTGCACGGTCAGGACCCGTTCAACATCATAATGACATTAGGACTAGAACAAAGAAATCTAACAAAAGGCTTCCTAACCATTCCCTCTACTAACTATGAATCCACTGGCAAAAGCCCGCGCTTTTAAATCAACAATTACATCGATCACTTGCTTTGAGTGTACGTGACTCTTTCTTTTCAATACCTAGCTTACGTGCACTGCCTGAGTGCATTTACCGTTAAATCAATGGAATTAAACCTACATTCCTTCATACTTTGATATGTTTTGCAAAATTTGAATGACAGCCACAAAACCGATCGAATAAAATTAATATGAGTTTAAAATGTTCCCATGCAGAGGACCAAACATGGCACCATAGTACTTTTCAATAACTAAAAGGGGATCGTATAATTCATTCTAAATTAAACATGATCTTACCTAACAAAAATCACAATCGCCTCAGTTTGTCTTCAGTCGATGTTCACTATTCACCAAATGGTTCAAAAACAACTGATTGCCTAGAGTCGTTGAGTTATGAATGGGAGGGGGAGGAGGAGATGCAGCTTCACTCATTTTGATTGGTTCAGAAAGGAAGCCATTTGAATGTCACGGTACCGTAGGTTTCCCACTCGTGCAAAACGACTCTAATGAGACACTGCACCGGACAAATCCACTAATCCGAAATGTACACATTAACTGTACAGTAATGTTTTTAAATTTGGCGATAGCTTAAAAGCTGCAATGTTATCTATAACTCTTGATTAACTTGACCAAATTTCATTTATTGGTTCGCAGTGAACTCTGGGCCCGCCAAACCAACACCAAGGGAAGCCGTTGATTCCACTGGCAAAAGCCCGCGCTTTTAATTCAACAATTACATCGATCACTTGCTTTGAGCGTACGTGGCTCTTTCTTTTCAATACCTACAGCGGTCGACAAAAGTCCACGAACACTTAGCTCTACAGTGACCCCCTTTCCCCCAATACAAAGTTGTTTTTCAAACTGCTGGCTCTGATCATTTGCTAAGGCTTCAACATTGGAGGTGGGGGTAGGGGTGTTCGCGATACTTTTGTCGACCGCTGTAGCTTACGTGCACTGCCTGAGTGCATTTACCGTTAAATCAATGGAATCAAACCTGCTGAATACAGCTACAAAACCGATCGAATATTATTAATATGAGTCTCAAATGTTCCGCATGCAGAAAGCAAGGAACAGACATGAGACTTTTCAATAAGGGGGTCGTATAATTCATTCTAAATTAAATATGATCTTACCTAACAAAAATCACTATCGATCGCCTCAGTTTGTCCAACGTCTTTATCGATGTTCGCTATTAATCAGCAAATGGTTCAAAAACAACTGAACTGATTGAATAGAGTCGTTGAGTTATGAGTGGGAGGAAAAGGAGGAGATGCAGCTGCTTCACGCATTTTGATTGGTTCAGAAAGGAAGCCATTTGAGTGTCAAGGTACCGTAGGTTTCCCACTCGTGCAAAACGACTCTAATGAGCCTGCACCGGACAAATCCACTAATCCGAAATGTAAAAATTAACTGTAGAGTAATGTTCTTAAATTTGGCGATAGCTTAAAAGCTGCAATGTTATCTATAACTCTTGATTAACTTGGCCAAATTTCATTTATGGTTCGCAATGAACTCTGGGCCCGCCAAACCAACACAAAGGGAAGCCGTTGATTCCACTGGCAAAAGCCCGCGCTTTTAAATCAACAATTGCATCGATCACTTGCTTTGAGCGTACGTGACTCTTTCTTTTCAATACCTAGCTTACGTGCACTGCCTGAGTGCATTTACCATTAAATCAATGGTATTAAACCTACTCACCTACTTCATACTTTGATATGTTTTACAAAATCTGAATAGAGCCACAAAACCGATCAAATAATTTTAAAAATGAGTCTAAAATGTTCTCATGCAGAAAGCGAGGAACAAACAAGACACCATGGTGCAATCTAGCACTGATAGTTGTATTTATTATACATTGTACTCAGTATCTGTATTCTCATTGGTCGAGAGCCTACAGATAATTCTAACTATCAGTGCGCGCCAGCGGTCTGCTGGTTATCTGTAGGCAGTTATCTGCAAAAACGAGCCTGCGTAGGTCAGCGGATTGGTTGTTATCTGTAGGTTACTGCAGTGCTGTCATTTTCATTCGTTTGTTGTTGTTGTTGGATTGCTTATTTCTTTGTACTATGAGTCAATCCACATACTTGGGCTACCTGTAGTAGCTCAAGTCTTTCTTAAGGACGAGATCATTATAGAATCTAAAGGACGAGATCATTATAGAATCTAAATGAGCAAATAAATAATGGGGGGGGGGGGGGGGGGGGGGGGGGGGGGGGGGGGGGGGGGGGGGGGTGCTTCCTACTGATTCGGCTGGTAGGGGTTATCGTCGTATTTTTAAGGGTTTGAAATTGATGATCCTGTACTGATGTTTTTAGTGGTTGGTCAAGTGAAATCCAATTTTTTTAAGTGCTGGTATTTTTTTAGGGTTTGAAACTTGTAACAAGCGCGTTCCGTCTTGAATAGCGGTATCCCAGGGAGCGATGCGATGGTAGTTCTAGGTTGCTCTTTAGACCATGAGGTATGATTTAAGGTAGGAAATGTTTTACGATTTGGTATTTTTTAGGGTGTTTTTTTTTCCCGAGGTTTTCCGACGGTCATCCGCTACCCTTTTTACCTTGAAGTACAACCCCCCCCCCCCCCCCCCCCCCCCCCCCCGCAACTGGATAGCTCACGTGATATATATAGGGCCGGCCAATAGGATTTCCCCTAGCAAGCCCTATATAGGTAATTAGCATTGCGCACTCATTCTCAACTAACAGGGGCAATTGGCTGTTTAGAAAGTTTGAAAAAAAAGTTTTCCCATTTGTCCCTTTAACAGCAATTTTAAAGTTATCAATATCCGGTCTTAATGTTTCTGAACTTGGATAAGAAATGACCTAGCGGTTCGTGAGTTACGGCAAAAACTATTAAGAGAGGTTGACTGCAAAATTCGAAGAAAATGAAAGAAAGACGGAAAATGAGGATTAGCTGATTTCAATCACGTTTTGGTCATAGTTTGTGTTAGAGGTCTAAATTAAATCCACGGCATTAGTTTCTTAAAATATCATAATGCCGGCAATCTACAGGCCATGCAAATTTGGTGTATTGAGGAGGCCTGGGGCGAGAAGTGAAAATAGGAAATTTAGGGTATGTTTCAAGGGTCGTTACTCGTACGCAATAAGGATATTAGAACAAAAAACACATTTGGTATTATATTTGATCTATTTCTAATAAATCTAGCACAATTTTCTTCAAAACGTTAAATTTTCGAAGAATCTACAGCTCTATTTTGAGAAAGGGTTTTTGTCTAAGAAAAAATATGAAATATTGTATTTGAAGAGTAAGTTTTGGCGAAACGTCTGATCATCCAGCGGACTTGATTCTTAGTATTTATAGAGTTCGAAGTATACGAAAGCTTGTGAAATCAAGTTTTTCCTGGGTAATTTCATAGAAAGTTTGAAAAATCCAGTCAAATTCTCTGAAAATCACACACACAAAAAATATTGTTTTTGCATTTTATTCTGGAAATAAAGGAAATTTGACATTTGAGCAAAGAATACCAATACAACAAGACAGTTGTGATGCTTGGTTTATTATTTAGGAGGATCAAGGAGATTGAACATTATTGTTTTTGAAGAAATTTTTTTGTCACAATTAGTCACTTTGGAAACGAGTAAAAGACTGGGAACGAGATTTTAGAATTAATCTAATTAAGAAATGAACCCCATCACAAGAAAGAGCATGTCAGCGTTAGTAAGTTTACAAAGTTTCGATAGGTTCAGTTAGATATTGAACGAATAACAGCTTTCCAAACATCTCGAAATTTACCGCAAAGAAGTGTATGTATCCCCTGTAACCATAGCCTCGACTAAAGCCCCGGTCAAACGTAAACGCAAGTCGCTGCAAGTTCATGCAAGTTTTGACTTGCGTAGACGTTTGATCGCTATTAAACTTGCAGGGACTTGCATCGACGCTATACGGGGACGTGCCGCTGGAGAGGGTATGATTTTTGGCCTCTCTGTCCTGAACAGGGTAGAACAGGGTATATGATTTTATGTGAGTCTGTCCTAAACAGGGTATGGTAATGCACGATTGTCGTCGTTAAATATGGTTTTATCCGGTATTTAGCCATATATCTGAGATCCGAGATTTGCCGGTCTTTAGCAGGTCATCAGTCAATGAAAACGCGTTAGAATTGTGTGTATTTTGTCCTTCGTCCTAAACAGGGTCCTAAAATAGAGGGTACGTGTTGTCCCAGACAGGGTATGTATTTTAGATTATTTTTGTCCCAAAACAGGGTCAGGTTTTCAAACCCTCAACGGCACCCCTATACCCAAACATGGGAGGTTTCTTGGTGTTGCAGAACACCAGATGACGTTAGACAATGAACACAAAGAACGAGAAGAATGAACTTGAACCAAAACAATACCCTGCATACAAAGAAACCTAACCAAAAATACAATGCAGACTGTAGCACCAAGAAACACCCAACACCCAAAGCATGGGTCAAGTACCTCCCCCCCCCCCCCCCCCCCCCCCCCCCCCCCCCCCCCCCCCCCCCCCCCCCCCCCCCCCACCCCCCCCCCCCCCCCCCCCCCCCCCCCCCCCCCCCCCCCCCCCCCCCCTTCACCGTTTGACCGGCAAACGCGAACGCATGCGCAATGCGCAAGTCACTGAAAGTGTCTTCGCAATTCAGCCGAACGAATAAATCACAGTTAGCTGGAGTAAAGAAACATATGAACTTAATTGCATCAACTTGCGTTCACCGTTTGACCGGCTACTGGAGGAGGCTGCTCTAACCATACATTTCTTTGCAGTTTTTGAATGTCTGCAGTTCATTTACTACTTGTCCAAACCCTATCAAACTCCTGAAACTTACCAATTCTGATATGCTCTTTCTTGTGATGGGCCGTTCATTTTTCAATTATATTAATTTTAAAAACTCGTTCCCAGTCCTTTACTCATTTCCAAAATGGCTAATTGGGTACCTTTTGCGGTCGGGATATAGCGTACCTTTTGCGGTCGGGATATAGGGTACCTTTTGCGGTCGGGATATAGCGTACCTTTTGCGGTCGGGATATAGGGTCCCTTTTGCGGTTGGGATATAGCGTACCGTTTGCGGTCGGGATATAGGGTACCTTTTACGGTCGGGATATAGGGTACCGTTTGCGGTCGGGATATAGCATACCGTTTGCGGTCGGGATATAGCGTACCTTTTGCGGTCGGGATATAGCGTACCGTTTGCGGTCGGGATATAGGGTACCTTTTGCGGTCGGGATATAGGTACCTATTGCGGTCGGGATATACGGTACCTTTTGCGGGGATCGGGGTATATAAGGTACCTTTTGCGGTCGGGATATAGGGTACCTTTTGCGGTCGGGATATAGGGTACCTTTTGCGGTCGAGGTATAGCGTACCTTTTGCGGTCGGGATATAAGGTACCTTTTGCGGTTAGGATATAGGGTCCCTTTTGCGGTCGGGATATAGGGTACCTTTTGCGGTCGGGATATAGCGTACCTTTTGCGGTCGGGATATAGGGTACCTTTTGCGGTCGGGATATAGGTACCTATTGCGGTCGGGATATAGGGTACCTTTTGCGGTCGGGGTATAGCGTACCTTTTGCGGTCGGGATATAAGGTACCTTTTGCGGTCGGGATATAGGGTACCTTTTGCGGTCGAGGTATAGCGTACCTTTTGCGGTCGGGATATAAGGTACCTTTTGCGGTTAGGATATAGGGTCCCTTTTGCGGTCGGGATATAGGGTACCTTTTGCGGTCGGGATATAGCGTACCTTTTGCGGTCGGGATATAGGGTACCTTTTGCGGTCGGGATATAGGTACCTATTGCGGTCGGGATATAGGGTACCTTTTGCGGTCGGGGTATAGCGTACCTTTTGCGGTCGGGATATAAGGTACCTTTTACGGTCGGGATATAGGGTCCCTTTTGCGGTTGGGATATAGGGTACCTTTTGCGGTCGGGATATAGGATACCTTTTGCGGTCGGGATATAGGGTACCTTTTGCGGTCGGGATATAGGGTACCTTTTGCGCGGGATCGGGGTATTTAGGGTACCTTTTGCGGTCGGGATATAGGTACCTAGGGTACCTTTTTTGCGGTCGGGATATAGGTTACCTTTTGCGTACCTTTTGTGGTCGGGATATAGGGTACCTTTTGCGGTCGGGATATAGGGTACCTTTTGCGGTCGAGGTATAGCGTACCTTTTGCGGTCGGGATATAAGGTACCTTTTGCGGTTAGGATATAGGGTCCCTTTTGCGGTCGGGATATAGGGTACCTTTTGCGGTCGGGATATAGCGTACCTTTTGCGGTCGGGATATAGGGTACCTTTTGCGGTCGGGATATAGGTACCTATTGCGGTCGGGATATAGGGGTACCTTTTGCGGTCGGGGTATAGCGTACCTTTTGCGGTCGGGATATAAGGTACCTTTTGCGGTCGGGATATAGGGTCCCTTTTGCGGTTGGGATATAGGGTACCTTTTGCGGTCGGGATATAGGATACCTTTTGCGGTCGGGATATAGGGTACCTTTTGCGGTCGGGATATAGGGTACCTTTTGCGGTCGGGATATAGGGTACCTTTTGCGGTCGGGATATAGGATACCTTTTGCGGTCGGGATATAGGGTACCTTTTGCGGTCGGGATATATAATTGACGCGCCCAATTACACCGCTCTTTGTGTCGGTCCGACCTTTGTGTCGGAAAGCGATCAACACAAAGAGCTGCTGCAAAGGAGGCTACCAGCGTTATCATTGTTGCGACTTACAGTTTTACCAAATAAAACAGCGTCAGAAAGAACGTTAACATTTCTAGGATAGGGTATGGAAAATCGCAATTTTAGGTCTGGGAGAGGGTCGGGGGTCCGTCGTACACCTCTATCCGAATACGCCCTTAGTACCACCCAGGCATCATCGTCATCATCATTAAACACCATGACCATCATCATGAACATCACCACCATCAAGAACAATAACAAGCACAAATAGTAAATGATGCCAAGTATTCCAAGTTGTTAGAGAAAATACCCATTCTGGCTAAAATCAATTCGACCTCAGTGTTTAAATGTCACTTACTCGAATAGTACTGAGATGTCTCGTTATATCTCTGGTAGACTGGTACACGACCCCAGAGGCACTACATGATGAGGTAGATTTACACTTTCTGATACGTCTCCACATTCTGAGCCACTCAAATCTTGAAAAGAACATCACATGCCAATATATTAAGATTCGGAATCCTTATAATGGCCGATTAACATCGCTCACGCTAGCTCCGTTTCGACATAACAAACAAACGCACACAATGTATGTCTGACTCGTGTAGATTGCATCTTTTATTCGGGCTTTTATTCCGCCGCCGGCAGGCAACTAATAAGCTGTAAAACTGCTTGTATCATAGCAGTTCACTTTGATCATTTAATTGTGCGATATATCATCAGTATCTTGAAGCATTTCAGTTGTTAAAGTATACATTTTTTAAACTAACATTTTGCCGGGGATGATCTGGAATAGCGAAAACTTTCGTATCAAGTTTTTAGTTTTCCAGTACAATAATATCTGAAGTTAGTTTTTCCTTTTAGTAGTAACTATTATTGCGAATCAGAAACAACAACTAGACGAATAAAGTTATTCAAATGTATCAATTAGTAAGGTGCGCCAGCTCTTGCTTGTTACTTGTTATTCTCCTCAAATTTGCATAATTAACTAAAGTTGCTTCACGTGAATAACAAAACGAGTACATTTACCCTTCAAAAACGTCAGTCCATGTGAAAGGTAGATACCCCTTCTTGTGAATGGACACTAATTCAGTCAGTCTAGTTGGTCAGACATTCCTAAAATCGGTTTAACTTCAGACACTAAAATCAGCTTCAATGATTTATACAAAAAGACTATATTTGCCAAACGTTTTTATCAGCGATATAAAACAGACAACTAACAAAGATCCCACAAATTAGAAGCCCTTATGTAGATATTCCGAAACGCTGTAAAACTTTTTTTTAAATTCATTTTAATCAGCTGTGGCTTGCTTAACAAAATGTATAAATTCGCAATTATTTTACTCTCGTCCCAGGCCCTCTCTCTATAGGAAATACCAATCCCGTTTTTACCATACCTTGAGGGGTGAGGCAAAAACCAACCCCACAGCTGTTGTCTGCTATCAATACTTTATCTATGGCAAAAAGGTGGTTAAGTTTGGAAGACCCCCATTTTCCGCTCAATCTTCGAAGTTTACAGTCAACCTCTCTTAACACACCTTGATATAATGAGGATCTTCACTTTTCCTTAAAGACTTAAAACACCGTGACCTTACGTGAACCAAGTCATCTCCTTCACTTGTGCCAACTAGAAACATCAAAGAATATGCCCGACATTGATAGTTGAAGACCAGTCAAATGAAGTGAAAAATCAGTTGTTTTTTTAACTCAGAAGAGGCAAAGTTCTTACCTTCGAAATCCTTAATAAACCCCTCACAAAAAAACTTGTAGCCCTTTACAAGGCCGCTTTTTGGACTTTTTTCTGTCTTTACAAAGGCTTCCACATCTTTCATAGTGAGTTTGGGAAGATTTTTTAATGATCTGCTCCAGGAAATAACCGTAACTGCACTAGCCGTACTGTAAGTATTCATACAAGTCGCCATCTTGGAAATTAATTATGCGTGGCCAGCCTCGTTTCCAATCCAAGATGGCCGCCGCGTGAGAAGAGAGAATGTTGAGCAACTGAACGGCTCAGTCACGGGATATATAGAGTCGGCCAATACGTTTTCGCCAAGCAAGCCCTATATAGGTAATTGGCATTGCGACCCTTGTCCTTTGGACATTCACTACTACGTAGTACTGGTGAGCTGATCATTGGTTCTGTCTATAGCTTGGGTGTAAACGCTGTCCTTTTGCTTGTCAGGTACATTTTCTGTTGAGAAGCTGCATTTTTTATTTGCTAAAAGAAAATCATTACCTTTGCCAGTATGACATTAAAATTGGATCGAAACGTTTGTAGCTTAATTAACAAATATATAAGCCAGAGACAACCAATTTTAATGTCATTTAATGCATCCTTGCTGCATATACAAGATTTTTAATAACATTTGCCAGTATACTATTCAGTATAAAAATATGATCATATCAGTAATAATTTGTGAACTTGATAAGCTAAAACCTACTTCTGTGGGAAGATAGAACCTATCCAAATAGACGCAGTTGAAAGTTGTATATGTTACCTCACACATCAACATCACTACACTGTCTTCTACGTGACATTGAAATCTGATTGAGTTGCGACATACACGATAATATGAGTGCACGTGAGAGACTACGGCCTTCCTGGCTGCCTGTCAAACATCTGAAACATATCATTCACAAGTCTGGAATTATGTTACACTCAGCAAATAAACTGTCATTTTCCCTTTATTACTCGGGCCCTTCCGAAGGAAGCCCGAGTTATAAAATGGGCTTTCTTGTTTTTTTTATATAGTTATGTTTGGTCAAAGAATGAAGAAAGTATGCGACGTATTTGATCGTATCGAGTTTCAAGATTACTCGGCAGATAAGGGAAAACAAACCACACACAGGACTCAAGTAGATTTGAATCTTAGTTTTGAAAGCAGCTGTAGATCTTCAAGCTATTAAAAGGTCAGGATTCTAGTTCATCGTTCAATGACTAGAAGTGGTAGAAGGACTAGAAGCTCGCTTAAATATATTTAACAAAAACAAACGCGAGGGCGTTATCAGAACCATCTGACCTATGCAACCTCAAGACGTATCATGTACGTACTCACCCGACACATAGTCTCCCTCGTCACTCAACTGTCACTGATTGTCATGACGTCAGAGAAATGATATTGTATTGAAGAAGCATGATTGACTGAAAATAGTGCAATTGAAGCCTTGCAAACAGTCGAGCCAGTCGAGTTATTTTCAATAACTCATGATGGATGTTTATTTTATTCCACGTTTGAAAAATTCAGAAGGAAAAGGAATCGTAAAAATCGTACTTCAAAACTACATCAAAGCAAAGGCGAGCAAGGTCAATGTTCGAAAATCCGTGTTCTTTTCAGTACGATGACAGTTGTATGATCCTTGTGTGAGTCATACGCGACCTAATTTTAGAACTGCCGCGTAGCGCTATTTAAAACAGAATTTCCACGCTCAAAACAGGTCAGTGAACGGCAAAAATACAATCGAAATCAAAACGTCCTTAGATTTTAGGGATCTATTACAGAAGAAGACGCTCAGTGACGAGGGAGACTATTTGTGTCGGTGACTCATAGATAAAGATCTCCGACTCTTCAAGGTAGGCTGTGGTACGTCTTTAAACGTATTTGAGGTCACTCGAGGTCACATCTTAAATCTAACAGAAGCAGTTTTTGGTTTTTAATCGATAATTCCTTTCTGATTTCGAGATAAATCGAACAAGATCTTTCAATGTATAGGCAGAGACAGCAGATTGGTCGAGCTTTGTCACATCATACCGTAGTCTGAATCAACTGGATGTTTCAAAGATACGAAGTTCGACTTTCCTCTGCGATAACGAAGAAACCAAAGACGTTATAAGAACCGTCTGACCATGAATATGAACCTCAACTGGACGTTCCAAGTACGTGCTACGGAAGTACGATTCGGAGATTTTTATCTATGCTCACCGACACATATATACATAGTCTCAGACCTCGTCACGCAACTGTCAGTCATTATCAGATCCCTCCTCACGCAACTGACATCCTCCTTTTCATAAGCTTGAGTGTACGCTCATTGAGCGTCTTGTTTTAAAGTGCCTATGAAATGAAAAAACAGACCTCGTTTTTATTTGCTACTACGAAAGTTTGCTATTTGCTTGTTTACATGGCGTTAATAATAAGTGAATTGAGCTTCAGGAACATTTTTTATTTCGCGCACGAAGTTGGGCATTTTGGGTTTCAAAGTGCGACATTTCCCGCTCGGTCAAACTATAGAAATGTGATGTCATAAGTTGTGCAAACAAAGGCATACACAACTTATGACGTCACCGAGCCATTGTCAAGGGCCCAGTCTCTTGTCGCACATTTTGGTTGAAAATGATAATTTTCGAACCGCGAAAAAAAAATGTTCGCACGCTCAAAGTCGATGTTTAAATACAGCAAATGTTCAGAGAAAGACCAAACAACAATAATGTTCAATAAAACAAGGATCGACATTTTCGTTTCATAGGCACTTTAAGCAAGATGGATACCAGATCGCGTCCGCCGCCACCTCCCGTGGGGGGGGGGGGGGGGGGGGGGGTATATATATACTTGGTATATTTTAGGGTGTCGAAAAAGAAAATCCATGTATATTAAACATAGATAATAGTCAGGTAACCAGGATGCATGTCAACAGTATTTTAATCAAATGATATACCCTCGTAAAAAAAAAATATGCGTCACGCCCATTAAAAAAAAACACTTTCGGTATCTTTTAGGGGTATTTTTGAAAATTTCCGACGAGTATCCCCGATACTTTTATACTGGCGGGATTAAAAAATAACCGGGTACGTGTGGACGGGGCCAATACCGTGGAGTAAAAGTTTACACCACGACAATGACGTCGCCACGGTTGTCACGTCATTATGAACCACGCGTCACGTGGTACAAATCAACCAATTTGAACAATGTATAAAAATTGAAGAATAATCTCCGATAATCACTTCGCCTTCGGCGAATAATTCGTTATATTCTTATGCCTTTCGTTCGGATTGTTTTATGATCGATTTCGCGTCGGACCAAACTGACTAAATCCATACATTTTATCTCAGTGGTCACTTATTCTAACTGGAACACGGCCCACCCGAGGCACAACTTGACCTCAGCCGTTACACAATCGGTTAAATAGCGGTCGAGATTAAGGCAAATTATATATTCAACTGGCCATATCTCGACCGCTATTTAACCGATTGTCCTAAAAATTGGTGTGTGAATTTCTTTCATGGTATTATATCTGAATTGGAAATTTAAAAAAATTAGAAGCAAAAATTATTTTTTATGGCGTCATCACTTTAGTACTATATTGCTGGTTTTCACGTGACGTCATGGCGGCCATGTTGGTTCCCGATAACAATAATCAAAGATATAAGGAAATTTAAAGCATCGTGAATGGAGGCAAACTAGACAGATATCAGTAACACAGCTTGAGGTTGTTGGCATTCTTAACCAGCTAAGTAAACTTTAATAACGTTATAATAGTTCAAACAAAGCTTATATCAGTATTGGATAGAGTGATCCCTATATACTATAGAGATAATATCCATCAGTTCACTCGGTTCCGGCTGCCTTGGAAATTCTCTGAAAATGAACGAAAAGAAACATACCATTACATGTTTAAATATCTCTATCAGCAATTTATTTAGTGTGCATTACAGGCGTTCCTTATCGCCCCAATAAGCCGATAGAGGCTACAATTTTTATATCGTATATCATACACGAGAAAAAGCTAGTGTTTTATCTGACATCAAAACATGCACCGAGAAGTGGGTTGCAAAAACGAAGCGCAGCGCAGCCTTCACGAGTTTGATATAGCTTCTCAAACCATTAAAGCCTGGTCCTCGCTAGCGACATAAGCGTTGGCACAAGCAACGTACGCAGACTCAGGACATCATTTATGCAATAGGTGTAACAAAAGACAAGCACCGTTAATGAGCAATGGATTAGAGTGGTTTACATAAACCCGTGAAATACACTTTAGCGTATTTAGCACTACTTCACTCTAA